>JAVJIF010003258.1:0-152802 GCA_038442645.1 Agave tequilana | reverse complement strand
TTTGAAGCAACGAAGATGTTCATGATGAACCCCTTTGTGTTCCTGACAATCCTTTGGAGGGCATCCATGTGTACCCAGTGGAGGACATACAGCTTTTGCTTGAGTTGGTCGATATCGGTCTGGATTCACCATCACCACCTGCTCCTGAGTGTGAGAATAGAGCAGAAGAAATGACTCACAGTATGACGAACAGAAAGATAAGACCACAATATAAGCTCCAACAAGCTTTAATCTAAATCCTTGCATGACCTCAATACCAATATTCTCAATGCATACAAAACAAAGCATACCAACAAAAAAAAAAAAAGAACAAGAAAAGAAAAGAAAAAAGTGGAATATATATAAAGACATGATATGCACTTTACAATAGATGTCCTATTCTAATTTATCGTATTTGTGACATTGAACATAAAACTTAAACCACATACCCCAACAAGCCTCCTTGCTAAAATAGCCATGCTGCATCGATTTTGATATCAGGACACTTGCGATACTTCTGAACTTTTGAATGACCTCAGTATCAGTGCTCTAAGCACATACGAGTTGTCTTCCAGGGGTTGAAGAAAGTACAAAAGTATGTTGTGTTTCCGTTAGACTACTTTTCAGCGAAACTGTCATCTTCTGATTTCAAAGTCGGGTGATCAGGATGTTCTACCTTATCTTCAATGCACATAGGGGAATCAGAGCATTTGATCTTATCTCCAACCTTATAACGAATAAGGTTAGTGCCCAAATCTGTTGAATGCAGTTGTTTTTGCCTCTTCACAAGATGTGATGCAGTTTCTCGATCAACAACTGCCTCTTCATGATTAGGCTACATCGAGCAAAAATTATTGTTGAAGTTAGAAGGACATGAGAAACACACTTATAAATTTATTGAAGTGACATACCATTGCATTCATACATTAGTATCTGTACCTTAATTACTAAAGCCTTGTCAAAACTTTTAATGGCTAAATCAGGTTCACCATAGTTTAGCTGTGCTCGACCAAGGGTTGTCCAGGCCTATAAAAGAAATATACTTATTATCTGCGGGTAAAGATATGAAATACATCATATGGATTAATAAATGAATGCAGGTACCATCAGAAAAATTGCTTTCAAATCTTATGGACTTTAAACAAAGCAGAGAAACTAATCCAAAATGATTGTAACATCTATGTAGCATATACACTTCTATTTGAAGGCATGCCACGTTAGACACGTACTGGACATCACATTTCTAGCAGTACAATTGCTGTTTCATATATTCTCTTTTAGAATCTGCTTTGTGTCAGTGATTGAAGGTGTATCATGTTGGAAGTACACCTCGTTAGAAGTGTACTTCTAGCAAGTACAGTTCTATTTGAAGTCATGTTCGAAGTAGCAAGCACAGTTCTATTTGAAGGCGTGTCATGTTAATCAGACACAAAGAATCAGACACTTCTCGCAGTGCCATTGTTGTTTCACGAACTACTTAGACTCCGATTTGGGTCAGCGTTTGTGTCGTCTTCCATGGTTCTTAGGATATGGTTGTTTACTTCAGCTAGATACAGTCACAGTAACTGCATTGTCTCGCCTTAACTAAATACAGAACGTGGACAAAACACGAACTAGATACTTTTATGTCCTTTGAACTTTCCAGCTTGATCGATGCATTTCAACAAAAGTGCACATCATATGCATCAACTTGTTGAAATGCATATGATCAAGTTTGTTGTCAACATCTAATACAAGCATCCTTAGCTCCACCAACAACTAAGAGTTATTCTTCATGTTATCAAGATTGTTGTCCTATTCTGAACAACCACATTGTAATGCTGATCATTTTTACATTCTCTTGTGGGGAGTTATGTACATTATTAGGCCCAGTGATCTATAAGGCACAAAGAATTTTCATGTACTGTGAAGTTGTAAACGTTAGAAAAACTCTTTACCCTGTTGGTATTTCAAGAAGTCTTAAGGTTCAGAAAGCCTTTTGGCCCTTTTCTTTTCTTCTCATTTTGAATATAAAGGGGGTCCCTTCCATCCTCTCCCAATACAGTTAGAGTTACTCTCCACTGTGTTGTTTTTGACATGCCTTGTATCCTCATCGGCACAAGTCATATGCCTTGCCGATTCTCCTCAATTTTCCAATGTTATAATTCAGCAAGCTAACACCAAGCTGATTTGAGTATTACCAATATATTGTTCAAGGAGATGCATCTATGTCCGTATCAATTTCTTTTGGGATTCATATATAGATTTCTTTTGGGATTCATATATCAAACAAAATTATGAAACTTCAAAAACTGAAAAGAAAGAAGGACATAATGGGTGATAGCATGTTAAACAAACCTCAGCCCACAAGGGTTCCAACTCTGTAGCACCTGCAAGGTAACACACCTTCAGCAATAGAATAACGATATGAATACTTCATAAGATTAGGCCACCAGATATTCAGTAGCTATGTCAAGCAACATCTTGAATTTAAGTTTTTTTTGGATAAGTATGCAGCTCAGCAGCCACATGTACAGAACTGATATCTTAGTGGTCTACTTGCAACATTAAAAGAAAAAAATAAATAATACACTAATGGGAATATTGTGAAGCTATAGCAAGAAAGAATTGTCAAGCTGTTCTTATACAATAGACATATGAAACTGAACCTCCTGATCACCGTTACCTCTCTAGAAAATGACATGGCAGCATTCGTTGTATGCATACGGGGTCTCTCTCGTGTACTTACAGAGATGGTGCTGGTTTTGTGAAAACAGTGAAAACCATTGTCAGTTGTTACTCAGATACTTGATATGCGTGTGTTGGTCAGCAAGAAAATTGGGTCTCAAACAAAATTTGGATTAGATCTTTAGATGACAATTTTTCTCGTTGATGTGTGTCAACAATTAAGAATTGTGAAAGATACACAGGTCATTGCAACATAAACTCCAAGCTCTCTTCTGGAGTCAGCAATGATTGGAGCTTGTCCATTAATAAATATTTTTCTCAGATAGCTTCATGAAATATAAACTCCAATACCGGTAAGGGAATGCATACACATGGACTTGCATAAATAAGGTGGATTGTATCAAACCAATATTCACCCAAAGGCATGAGTAATATTAATTGTAAAAGAAATTCTCTGCAAATCTGCAGCAGTTGAGACTGTTGTCTATGCTTCATCTTTAATGAAGTTGCTATTTCCCCTCCCTATAACTTCCACTTTTTCGGAAGAACCTGTTTAAGTGATGTCTTAATACATCCTTATATCTGTGTTGACTTAAAGATGTAACATGTTTAACCCTAGTTCAGTCTTAAAGTGAGGTTTAAGGTAGACAAAATAATGCAGTTTATCATTCAGATTAGCCCTTGGGTTTCAAACCTGTGTCAAGTCAAATATTTTAACCTTAAGCTCACTTATTTATGGATCTACATGGAATCAATCAATACATGAATTTTGTTGCCACATATCAATATGACTTCAATACGCTGGGAGGTAATGAAAAAAAAAATGATCATGACCACCCATAAAATGACTCAAAGTGATTCTGTTGAGAAACGTAGCTGAATTGCTTGAGAGCTCCTCCATCAGACTCAAATGTATTAAGTCCAGTAACTTATCAACAAGTTATTTTGGTAAAGTGGTTAGTAGTGGATGAGTAAAAAAGAAGTGATGGTTCAATAATAGACCAGAATAGGCTAACTACACCAAACACGTTGAAAATGTTACGCCATAAATGAATAAAATGCATTATGTTTGGGTAAACATAATGCATGCAACAATCCTTAAGACTCATGCAAATTACTGCAAACATGTTGCAGATATCTCATTCCAATGAATTTGAGTTCTTTTTTCTGTATGATTTCTCCTGTACCATTGGGTAGGCAATTGGACATTATGCAAATGCAGAATGACCAACCAGTTCTGAAAACACATGTCAATCTCAAGCCAATCACCAAAGTTTGTAAACATAAACCATAATAATAATATATACTCAGCCGTTGCAAATCTAAGATTCTAAGTCTTCAGACCTCGTTCAACAAATGAATGTCGTTGTTTAGGACTATAATTAAATGGTTTTATAATGGTTGTCGATATGATGTGAGCAACTAACAAGGCGGATGTTAACACCTTTTGCATAGGTCTCATTTTTGCACACATTTCAACACACCACATTAATTCCACAACAGAGAAAGAGCAAAAAGTCAATTCATTCATTTACAATCTAGTCTTTCAATAAAACTTTGACATAATTGCAAAACAATTTATCATTTTTCATGTTTGCAATGCATGTATTCTTACATGCGTCTAGATTAGCTTTTACACATAGTTTTCTCCACAAAACTAGTAACATAAGCCATGTAGGTAAGACACCATCAGAAACATGGATGCACAATAATTAACCCTTTACATGTCACATACGCAATACCTATGATACACATACATTATATATCATATGCACTCTTGTTTTGTCAAACCGTAATATCTGCCCAATCGATAGTACAAGTCAATTGAGCATACGTTGACCAAATCGGCCAAGAGACTAAGGCAAAAATTTTGATCAAGTGAAAAGTGATAGAAATTAGAGGATTATTTTCTCGGAGATTGGAGTTTTGTTAATAAATGACTATTTTTTGAATATATTTTTGGGACCAAAATTATTGTCAATTGTAAGCTGAAAATTTTGGTGAACCTCAAAAAACTGAAATTTGTACTAGAACATGAGAGTTGAGTTTTTATTCTTGAGGAATTTGATCTTTTTGATATTTTTAATGGATTCAAATAGGGGTATTTTCTTATTTACACGTGTTATCTTAAATAAATGTCCTCCTTTCTTTTATTTTTCATTTACTTTAAGCAAATATTCTCCTTTCTTTTTATTTTTCATTTACTTTTCTATTTACTTAAATGGTTTTACATGTAAATAGATTTAGGGGTCTGAAACATAGAACTTACAGACTGAGGGGCTTATATGCAATTTTCCAAACCAATCGACCTTACATCGCGGATAAGGCCAAGTCTCTCCTTTTCTCTCTTTCATTCTCGTACTCTCTTGGGAGATCAGCAAGCAAATACACATCTGAGGAGAGAAAGGAAAACTAGGGAAGCAGAGAAAAAGAGCGTGAAAAATCTGAAAGATGTAAGAATCTCATCCCTTCTTTTAGAATTCTATGAAGTTTGAGTTCTCTACATAGAAGCCTAGACATATCTTCTTCTTTTTTAAATTATGAGATTTCAATTGAGAGTTTTGGTGAACACATCATGGGGAGTTGAATGAAGCAAAGGTTTCAAAAGAAAATTCTGATTTTTTCAGTTTATTTTCTTTCTTTGAAATTTCCTAAAAAAATCTGAATTTTATAAGACTTGAAATTCACCAAAATCTGAATTTCACGAGACCATCAATTAGTCTTTGTTTAGAGTATTAGCAAAATTTTTTTTATGATAATTAATATTCATGTTATACCTAACCTAGTAGAGATAAATAGTAGTTCAGGAACTTATCTATAAGCATGTGAAATATAACTATGGCTTTTCATTTATTGCTTGATGTATGCTACAAGTAATGAATGTGAATTGGAAACAATTGATGCATGCTTTTATAAAATAAAAAGAAAAAGAAAAGGATTAATGATTTAGTTTCATGTACTCTCATGTTTCATTACTTGAAATTAGACCTAATGAATTCATCTAAGTGCATGAAGTGTCATGGATTACTTACTAGTATGCTTCTCGTCGAAATATGTTGCTATTACCCTTATGAGAAGAACTATCACCTATTAATTACTACACTTCTGTCTTATGAGCTAATACACTCTTAAGTTATGCTAAACAGGATTTCTTTATATTATATTCTATCTGCAAACCTAAACTGATTTATGTGAATAAGGCTAGAGGATTGAATTGCTTAATGCATGTGAATTTGAAATGTTTTGTGACTTCATACAAATAGATAAGTGGATATGTGTGTATTCTCTATTTTGAGATTTCGTTAAACGTGACGATACAAATTATTTTGGTACCCATGCCTCCTTAAAATAGATCACATTTTCTTCAATTTAAAATATTCACGCTTTACTTTTTCAACCATTTTGTTGGCATTATAGAATTACATGTGAAGACCACTTTATGTATTTTTCTATGAAACTCTTGCCAAATGAGTACTGGACCCACGCGGATAACCGGTGGGATTGTATGAATGATATGGACCCCTGGCAGGCGGGTTTTGGATATTGGACCCATGATATATTACTGGACCCCTTGGAGACGTTCAATGGGGATTTTATCGGTCCTTGGAGATTTACTGGGTTCATGGGTTTATGTTAACCTACCTAAGTGTATTTGGTAGGAATTTTTTATACTGGACTTGTTGGGTAATGACATGATTATCGATCTCTGGCTAGATTGGTATATTAATTTATGAACATACAAGTACTCTGGTTAAATTGAAATAATAGTTGTGAATATTTTGATACCGGACTAATCCACTCTGTTGCTTGATATCAACCTTCAACTAATTTATTTGGTTATGGACTGTGTAACTGAACTTGATACTAACATTTTTACATGGAAACTATTTTTGGTTACACACGGGCATTCCAAAGATTCACACGCTCCTGGCCAATCTTATTATTGTCATTTTAGTGTTTTCCCTTGCACATCAACCTGCATGCTCCATATATTCTTAATTTGACAAATTTCTTACAACTAGATGATAATTATGCCTGTCTCATGATAATTATGTCTGTTTCACTTAACTTGTGGAAGGAGTGAAATCTTGCTGAGTGGTAATTCATCCCAATCACCGCTTATGTTTTTCAAAATAAGTTGGCGTGTGGACCGTGCACATTTGGACGGTCACTTTATTTTGGGAGACAAATGGTAGGGTCTTTCTACATGTGTTATATATATATATATATATATATATATATATATATATATATATATATATATATAAGTTGATATTGTGTATACATATATGTATATAAGCTCTATGTGTCACCACAAGGAGGACTAATGTGCATTACTTGTTTAGTTTTGATATGTGTGTGTGTGTAAGTTTGAACTGAGTATATGGTTGGATTTTTGACATATGTATATAAAGACTATGAATTTTTAGTAAGTGAGGATGTCACAGTTATTTTGGAGATATGTTGATAGACTCTAGATTATATGAGTCACAGATAAATTTGTTGATGGATTGCTACAAGTGGATAAGCGTGCTTTTTGAATTTATTGATACAACATTATTTATTGAATTATTATTATTGAATCATTATTGAGAATAAGTGAAGTTAATTGAGAAAGCCCTGTTTATGATCTTGATTTTGTAGAAGGAATATATGTTGCAGATTGTTAATGATCAGCCATACCAAGCCACACCCAAGATTTAACCACTTCAAAATCTTGGGGCGTGACAATATCAAACTATCAAACTAAGAACGATAGTTGGTACCAATTGATGCAGTTACTTTACTAATGAAAAAAAAAAATCAATGTAAAGGAAAATGTTTATGTAAACATACAAGTTGCAGCTTTTAAAGCACTCCATGCATCTCCCATCTCAAGCAAAACTTGTGCTTTTTGTTCATGCAGTATAGCCCTTTGTGGCACCAGCGTAATTGCAGCCTCCCACTTCTGAAGAGCCTCACTGTACTTCCCATCCTACAACAGAGAAACATAAAAACTTCATCTTTTTTTCCCCAAAATAAATCACACAATAGGATTCAAAATTTAACCTAAAAAATCATGTGATAAATCTTTTTCGAGGGGAAAAGAGAGAAAGAGTCTACCTCAGCGAGCTGATTGCCTTGGGTTTCGAAGGATTCGGCCATCTTCAGCTGATCAAGGTCTTGATTGTTGGAAGAGGAAATTTCAGTGTGAATTCGTTTTCTCTCATCTCCTCCTCCTAATTTTTCCTCCTCCTCCTCTCTCTCGAAAGGGAGATTAGGGTTTAGTGCGAGCGGTTGAGCTCGAGATCGCTTTTTCCCGCTCTCCGCTTTCGCCTTCTTCTTCCAAACTATTTTCATATTAAAATTCGCGAAAAGACGGAGAAAAGATTTGCGAAAATCTTGCGGATTCATAGCTCTAAAAAAACCGGGCCGGCCTAAAACTATGTCCGGTCGCTTGAGCCGGGATAAACCAAACCCGAAGCCGGTTCATTAATCTTGATCAAAACCCAAACCCAAATCCCCTCTCGCTATAAAAACCCTACGCCAGTCTCCACTGGCGGGAAAATTCCCTCGCTTCGCTTTCTCCCTCCTCTCCCGCTCTCCCCATCTCTCTCGTCAGATCGCCATGAGCAGAAGCAACAGCAAACGGCGGGGCCCACCGGTGGCCGCCGCGTCGAACCCCTCGAAGCGATTCCAGCCGAGCAACGCCGTCAGCAACAACAACGGTGAAAGCCCTAACCCGATGGAAGACGAGATGATGGACGAGGACGTCTTTTGGGAGGAAACCCTAATCAAGTACGAGGAAGATGAAGAAGCCCTGATACTACTTCGAGACGAAGCCCTAGCTTCTCGCCTCTCTAAATGGAGGCGCCCTTCTCTTTCCCCTTCGCACCTCTCTTCCTCTCAAAGCATAAGTAATTCTCTTTAATATTCTCTATTCCTCCCCAAAATTGGATCTTTGATCTTATCCTAAGTTTCCCTGCGCTGTAGTTTTTCAGCAACTGGAGATCGATTACATTATTGGCGACAGTCACAAGGAGTTGCTCCTGAATTCTTCGGGGCCTGCCGCAATTCTGAGGATCTTTGGGGTAACTAAAGAAGGTTCGGTTGTTTATGGGTGTTTTTTGAAATAAATTTGATTTTTGTTTGTGCCGGCTTGATAAATTGTTGGATTTGCGAACTTAGGGCACAGCGTCTGTTGCCATGTTCACGGATTCGAGCCCTATTTCTACATCAGCTGTCCTGCAGGGATGGGACCCGATGATATATCAAGATTCCAGCAAACCCTAGAGGTTATATCTGTTCTTTATGTCCACATTTGCTAGTTTTGGGTTAAATATATATTTTGACAAATATGTTTTGTATTTTTTAGGGAAGAATGAGGGAATCAAACAGGAATAGTAACGTGCCGAGGTTTGTTAGGCGGGTTGAGTTGGTTCAGAAGAAGAGCATTATGTATTATCAGCAGCATCAGTCACAGCCATTTCTTAAGATTGTAGTGGCCTTGCCTACAATGGTTGCCAGTTGTCGTGGTAAATGGCCAAAGAAAGCACTTCCTTTTTCTTCTCCTTTCATTTTCAATCTTAGGTTTAGTTGATCTTGGCATAGTTATAATCCATGAACTTTTAGGTGATCTAGTGCAGTTCACGTTGGCTTTCACGCTAAAACTGTAAACAGAATACTTAATATTTGTAATTTTCAACTATGGAAACTATGATTTCAGTGCTTATGGAAGGAGGCTTCAGAATACCCAGATGTACACAAGTTCCTAAGTTGTGATTATAATTGAAGCATGTAGCAATAGAGGATAACCATTTTCTGTGTACATAACCTTTGTACATTAATGTCCAAAAGTAAAATTCTCATGGGCAGTTTTGTTGGTCTATAATGTTATCCACTGGTAGTCTGTCCCTCAGAAAGCTAGTATCTAATAACTCATATGTCTCTAATTTTGGCTGCATAGATTGAGAAAGATGATAATACCTGCAATATAAATTTTTTAGACTCTTAGGAGTTTGTACTTTTAAATCATCCATTAGCAAGTTTCTTTTTAAAAATGTTTTGGTATACAATATCGCATGATTTTACCTTGAGTATATTTTGGGCAGTGATAAGTTGATATCTGAGGTAGTCCTTTCAAGAAATTGGTGAAATCTTAGCAAAATAACTGATACACACAGAGAAAACTGGATACTGAATATGACATGAATTTGAATGAGACATGCTCCATGTATGGAAGCTATTTGGAATTCTTTTGAATGCTCAAGAAACCTGGGTTGCTGCAGTTAATGAATCCATGTTTTCTTAGAACTCTTCACTGCATAATGTAGGTATATGGTGAACCAATAAAACAATATTCATATGCTTTGTATTTACAGCATATGATGACAGTGGAACTGTTTCCTTGATATATTGTTCAAGATAATTTTTGAAGTTGGTACATAGACAAGGGCTATGCTGCACTAATGTGATTTTGCTGTCATCTCTTCTACAATTATCTCTCCTACTTTCTTATCTTGAGCTCTCTCACTCTAAGTCTCTAGCACTTTGGCAGGCATTCTGGAAAAGGGTATAAATATTGAAGGCATCGGTTCAAAGAGTTTCCTTACATATGAAAGCAATATCCTCTTTGCTCTTCGTTTCATGATTGATTGCAACATCGTCGGTGGCAATTGGGTCGAAGTTCCTGCAGGGAAGTACAGGAAAACAGCCAAGAGCATGTCATATTGCCAACTTGAACTAGATTGTTTGTATCCTTTTCCAGCAGAATTAGAACACCTGTTGATTGTAGTTAAGCATACTGTTTGTTGGCTTTTTGTTTCCTTAAATTCATTCTTAGGTATTCTGAATTGAAAAGTCATGTCCCAGAAGGAGAGTACTCAAAAATGGCTCCCTTTCGCATATTAAGTTTTGATATTGAGTGTGCTGGTCGTAAAGGACTTTTCCCTGAGCCTACTCATGATCCTGTTATTCAGGTTTTTTGAAAGAATCTAGGAGTTGCACTGATTTAGAAGAAGCTCCTTTTTCCTTTTATGTTGCTTAAGTTTTACTAACTTTTCATGTCCATTTCTTTACGAACTAGATCGCCAACTTAGTCACTCTTCAAGGAGAAGATCGTCCTTTCATCCGCAACGTGATGACTCTTAAATCATGTGCTCCGATTGTTGGTGTTGATGTAATGTCTTTTGACACAGAAAAAGAAGTTTTGCTAGCTTGGAGAGTAAGTTGTTATATCACCTAAATTTCGGCTTATTTAAATTCTTTTAAATCAGCAGAGGGTTTTGTATGCCATAATTAATTCTTTTTGAAGACTAAACTTTTATCAAGAAACCTATATGTTATCTAGGAGATTCTTGCAAGCATTTGCTCATGGAGGGTTTCTGTGGAAATATTTTCTCCCTAGGTCATTTGCAGCTGGGTAAATCATTAATATGTGCACTTAAACCTAGTAAGGAATATGGTTAACATGTTTCACATATGGGACATGACGCATATTTGCAGGGTATGCGCGTGGAGGTGGGGTGTGAAGAAAGGGATGGAGAAATCTGTCTAGTTATATGTGGTTCGGATGTATTTGGCTCTGTGCTGCATGATTGTTTGTTTACGTGGTCCAGTAGTTAATTTAACCATATGAACTTTTGAGTCCTCATGTTCCCATATTCATTTTATTTACTAATTTATTTTATGGACAAGTGTCCAGAGTAATATATTTTGGGTATTTTGGGAGTTTCTTTATTTGCAGAAAAGGAAGCCAAATGGGAAACCAGTAAGAGTGAGAAAGGAAATTTCTGATCATTAAAAGGAAAAAAAACTACCCTTGGTATGTTTTCAGTGGATGATAACTTAGTGTTCATAATAGAATGATGCTACTGGAAACTACTTTCGAAGCAAAAATGAAAGTATGACACTTCATAGTGATGTTTTTTCGATCTGTACTGGGAAAAGGATTCTTGGCATTTTGTTAGTTTTTATGTAATCTTTCTGTTATGTTCTTATGTTTCTCAAGGGTAAAGAGTTACTGTCTGCATCCTTACCCTGACAATGTAAACATTTTGAGTTTATCTTTAGAAGGGGAAAAAACGAAATCCATTTACATTCTAACCAAACTTCTGTTCTAATACTTTTGATTCCTACCTCTGGCTCGTATATGCAATGACATTGGCAAAATTATTATAGTGCTATTGACAGGTTGACAGGAGTCGGCAAAAAACATGCACAATCTATCTATTGGACCTTATTGTGAGTTGGGCTGCATGGTCAATATTATCTGGGTGAGGCTAGGCCATGTAATTGTTTGTTTAATAGTATTTTGGTCTTCAGTGACTCTGTTAAAGAGTGAAGCAACCCACCTACCCACACACACAAAGGAAATAAAAAAGCCATCTGTAAGGTTTGTTTGAGAAAATTGTGGATGGCTTCATAGGTCATACATGTTTAGTTTGGATTTTGTTCCTTTGTTTGTCTCTTTGGGCTTATTACTTGCTTTTCTTTCTTAGAGCGTTACTATGTAGGTCAGTGTATTTTGATGGTTTAGCCTGAATTTTGTTTGAAGAGTTAATTTTCACTGACTGAATGCAATTGTGCAGGATTTCATTCGTGAGGTAGACCCTGATGTTATAATTGGATACAATATCTGCAAATTTGATCTTCCATATCTCATTGAGGTGCTTTTCTTCTGTCTGCTTATGAAACAACATTGCAATAAGTGACTGTATTCTGTTATGTGCATGTCTGCTTACCAGAAATCTTGTTTTCTTGAAGAGAGCTGTAGCCCTTAAGATAGTGGAATTTCCTGTCTTGGGTCGTGTTAGGAACAGTCGGGTTCGTGTGCGAGATACAACATTCTCCTCAAGGTTGGTTTTTGCATAATGTGACCAAAATGTTGTCATATTCTGCAATTTATTGAATGTTTGAATTTGTAAACTGAAGGAGCATAGCTCCTATGCTAAAAAGTTGGTTCTGAGCTGGGAGTTCACTGGTTCTAATCCTGTGGTGTTGGGAGGAGATTAAAAAAAAAAAATTGTAAAAGAGGTATATTGAATATTTTGTTTAACAGTCCTGCAATGCTTGTTATAAATAGTAGCTGATTGTTAATTGCTTTCCCTGAACATTAGATTATTTTCGAATCGTGAGATAAAACTATTTGACACCTCCATGCAGACAATATGGAGTGCGAGAAAGCAAAGAAGTCACTATTGAGGGAAGAGTCCAATTTGATCTGCTTCAGGTCCTAATCTAATCTGTTCTACATAGTACGTCACTTAATTTTTACCCCGTAATTAATTATTATTGCTGCACAGGCTATGCAAAGGGATTACAAGCTTAGTTCATACTCTTTGAATTCTGTTTCTGCACACTTTCTCGCGGAACAAGTAAGTTTTCTTTTTCGTTGACTCTGTATTCAGTTTGTAATTATGACCATGTACCTTTAGTTTGTATTATTTTAGTGTTTGTATATAACAGTAATACCCTCAACCCTCACCACTACTTAAGAGTTTGGTGCAGTGGTAGGGCCTTTAATATGCTATCAGTGCAATCTGGATTCAATTTCTTCCACCAGGCGTGTAAAAAAAAAAAAAAAGCAAATTTAGGAAAACCGCTATTGCTCAAAGTACCCAGGTTTCGACCCGTAAAAGAGTGCAGCCTGCAGGGCCTGTTAGAATATAAAATAATAACCTCACTGCAATGGTGTAGTGGCAAGTTATTGTGAGGGTTGAGGGTATTACTTTTATATTCCAACAGCAGCCAACAGTAACTAAAGAGATCAGGATAATATTCTCTGCTCCCTTTCACCTTTATGGACACTGGAAACAAGTGAACTTAGTCTACGACAAGTGTACATTCACACCTTACTGTTGCCTTTCCATTTTTGTTATTGTTATTTCTGTGCTGATTGTGGCGAGAAATCAGAAAGAATAACAAGAATAAGAACTCTACCACCAAGGTGACAGGGAGCTAAACAACCTTCATTCTGTCATCTGGCAGTGGGTAGTAGCTTATCATTAAGAATTCACTAAGAATACAACCAATGTGCTAACAATTTAGTACAGTTTCCATCTTTGTTTTGCTTTTTAGGAGTGTTGAATTTAGACATTATTTCTGTGTTATTCCACAATAACAGACTATATGTTTCCTTTATTGTCTGCCATCTAGTTCCAGTGGATCAACTAACTGAGATTGTGGCTTAGCTTATATGATGCTCTTGCGGCATCATATTAATTTATCACTTTATTTCTAACTTTATACTAGTAAATGGGTAGTGGTACAAACATCAAGATCATCGTCAACACCATCAAGCCTCCCATCTGAATTGGGTCGGCTTTGGGATACAGCTCAAGCACAGAAGAGTTGATTAGACTTTTATTACTGTCCCTCAACTGATGTAGGTCTTTTATGAGATGGTATGGCATTGTTTGTCAAGGCAATTAAGGCATTTCCATGGAACCTTTTCGGCGCGCGCGCGCGCACCACACACACACACACACACAGAGGGGGGGGGGGGGCGGGTTACAACCCGTTAAAATTGGGAAGTAGACTCTAGAGTAGGGGGACTAGAGAAGGTATGTGTGGTGGATTAAAACCGGCCTACCGTAACTCACCACAAGTGATTTGGGCGCTCCCTGCTGTCAGAGTACACACGAGAAAATACACTTTTCAGGTTAGGAGTATTGGTATGGTGCTAGCTTTAAGACACTCGGGCGTGGGAATCAGTTGGTGGAATGGAAAAAAAAGACCGGCAGAGGATAATTGCCAGAGTAGCGGATGGAGGCACAGTGGACAACGCGAGCATTGTAGGAAGGACCGATAGAGGATAACTATCAGTGTGGTGAGAGAAAGTATCGCGCAGAATACAACTGCGGGCGTGTTGGTGCACCAGCAGAGGAGAACTTTCTAGTGTCGTGTAGTGTGTATGCTCTGAGGGGTAGGAAAGCGATCCCCCTCCTAAGAGAATAATGATCATATATACCTGACGTAAGTGCTGTAGTGGAGGCAGAATTGGTGGACCGCTGTTACTGTACGATCTGCACATGCCAGATTTGTTGTAATGATCGTGATCATTGGTGTTGGTCGGTTAGGATTGCATGCTGCAGAATTTGTCACTGTCCATAACTGCTCACGCTGATAGGGGCGTTACACATTATGAATGTGGAGGGAGGAAGGAGTTGCATAAATATCGGTGAAGGTCATGGATGATTTGTTGTTGGAGCTTTATGTTTAGAGCTGGGACCAGTGTTCTAAATGACTGCCACATCGGCTACATTGGCCGGAAAAATTTATTGGGGATGGGGATATATCGGGGACATATCGGGGATATTTTCAAAAATTGGATGTCAAAATCGGATTGTAAATATACATATCTTCTTGTTTTAAATTGCATCTCAATAAGACAATATATGCATAAATTATATAAAGCTACATAAAACATCATACTTATATGTTTAAGATATACTTAACTCGATAACTTGCATTAAGCCTATAAATGCATAATCACTATCCAAGTGTAGAATCTTCACAAATGTCACATTGCCACATTGCTCGAATTACCCAAACACCTAACCTAGAAATTGAGTGTAAAACGCTATATCGGGTCCAAAATCGCCGAAATTGCGGCCGATATATCGGGTCTATGCCGATTTATCGGCGATTTTAGGTGAAAATCGCTATATCGGTTTGGATATGCCAAATCATTGTGGCTAGATGTCATAAACGCAATATCGGCGCAATATCGGGGTTATATCGGGGATATTTAGAACACTGGTTGGGACCTTCTGGACGGGGAAGACCTTGGAGTGGTAAAGATTTCAGATTGGTGGAATGCGGCTCCGGACCGAGGACGTTTTCGGGATGAAGGGTAGCTCTGGGATAGTCAGGAGTGGCAGTGGTTCCGGGATGGACTCTGGGAGTTGTGCGGAGGAAGCACTTGGTTGTTAGGACATATGTCATCATCCTGATGCGGGTCAAATTTTGACCACTACAATATGCTATAGGGTATTACATGCATCTTTTACAAAGAGCCAAATAAAGACACGAAACTAGAATTAATATTATGACTCACAAGGTCTTGAGCGGGAAAACCTCAACCTGAAGTTATGGGTCTGGCTCAGGTGGTATTATCATGTTTCTGAGGTTGAAGAATGAAGATGATATTATTTTCTATTCATGTTGATAGCGGTAGAGCTTCCACTAAAACGACCCAAAATTGAAGGCGCATAGTTAATGTAGAGAACCTTGATAGGTAGGTATCTGCATTTGCAGCTGTTCTGCAGGTCACTATCACATTATCTAATCCCTGTGAAAATGCTATCCTAACTAACATCTGACTACCAGACAAACATGTAGGCCTCGCATCTGTGAATCACTGTCGGCCACAGCTGTCACTCTAGCCGTAAGATAGTAGTTGGTTGTTTTATTGCTTGTTTAGCAGAAGTCACTTGTCCCCTTATGCTACTTCTCAGCATTCTTCATTTGTCAGCTGATCGATAGGTCTATGGTTGATGATCACAAATATTTTGTTCTTGTTACCTTTTATCCTGTTTAAGAAAAACATCTCTCTCTAAACTTTGTCATGTTAACTTCTCTTAGCTTGGATGGTTTAATTCTTTTTTACTTCATTGTATTTTGTTTGATAAAGTATGTTAGTATGCTTTTGTTCCTTCGATGTTTTAAATAACTATATCTTTTCTCTTTTCCCCCTCTTCTTTCCATCTAATTCTCTCTGTCTATATTTCATGATTCTGATTGTTGCTGGTTTGGCTTTCCGGAGAGCAGAAAGAGGATGTCCATCATTCAATAATATCTGATCTTCAAAATGGAACTTCAGAGACAAGACGGCGTCTTGCCGTGTACTGCTTGAAGGTGCGTTGATTATTTTTCATGTCACTAAGTTCTGCATATCCTCTATGTTTGACACTGCCGTTCTAATGTAAATATCTGTGCTGTAAAATTTTGAATGGCACTTTTTACTCCATTTAATCTCTGGTGAAATTGACTTAAATGTCCAATACTAGTACGCAGCTGAAATGAGAATGGAGATGGATGACCTGCAATTCAAAAGAAGATAGAAAAAGAAAGATAATTTGTGGGTTGCTTTAAGTTGGATAAAATGAGGGTTAGATCACATAAATTGTTTAAGGAAAAAAAAAGATAAATGGCTTAAGATGTTTAGAACTTTAGAAACAAGCTCAGATGGGAAATGAATAACAGTGTTGTGATTTAACCACAGAGATCTGTTCCATCTAAACATGGTTCACAGTCGCGGTCTCGGCCGCCGACTCGGTGGGCACTGAGACGGATCGGTCTCAGCGACTCGGATCGGTATCGGGCGATATGCGCAAAACGCTATATAGAAAACTCAAAAAATTCTGAAAAAATCACGACAAATCTTAAAAAATGTGTAGATAATCCACATTCATGTATTACATGTCTAAAATATATCACCTAGCGCACTAAACATAAAGCAAAAGTATAAATACACGTGTCGTCGGTAGAAGCATATCAAAATACATGCACAATATAGTAAATTGCACAAACTATATTCATAAATACATGCTAATGTACTGATTTCCACATTGAATTGCGATGAGGTATAAAATCATCATCATAATGCCGAGTCGACCGAGTCAACTCCGATTCTCGGCCAGTCGGTCTCCTCTGAGTTGAGTCGACCGACTCGTGACTCGGACTCGTCTCGGAGCGGGCCGACTCGTCTCCGACTCGGCCGACTCGTCTCCGACTCGGCCGAGTCTTTAAATCGTGCATCTAAATGATAATAACATGAATATCTTATGCTAACTACCATGCATGCCCACTGTATCCAAAAATTGAATGAGTTCTGTTATATGTTGATGTCATCAAGCCGAATGCATTAGTGATGTAATACGGGTTAGGATCGTAGTCACCTTTGAACTAAAAATTGAGAATTATAGTTTTGAAAGAAGAAATAAATTAAGGAATTAGGGTTTAAGATAAGAACCGGTTAGATTTGGGCTTTGCACTCCTTACGCGGGCTTTACATCTCTTACACCACGGGCTCGCATCCAAATACTCAAGAGCACACTCAAGGGGTTTTAACTGAAAAAGTTTTTATATAATCATTGTCTGCTAATAAAATAAGTCTGATGCCTATTTATAGGCTTTATAAAAGAGCACTTTTAGAGGTAAAACTGATGTGGTACTAAACACTCAAATAAAAAAGACTACTCAAAAATAAACTAACGCATGAAAATAACTAGCAACTGAGCGTGATGCCTTAATCATTTCCCCGGGTTGGGAGAAATCGACCTTGTCGAGTGACGGAACTCCTCTTAAAGCATCTCAATCGGGCTATGGAGGTGGTCGTGGCAGCAGCACTTGCCACTAGTGCATCACATCGAGACTTGACTTTCTTGACAACAAGTGGCCGTCGATGGGAGTTCGCGCAAGATACATGTAGCGTGACAAGTCAACTCAGTTTAACTGAAAACTGATCCACATACCAAAGCATTAACTTCCTGTGAACCAATCTCCTATAGGAAGATCTGCAATTGGTTGTATACATAAGGTGATATCAAGAAAAGTGAGGCCCTCATAACTGTCGAAGATGATACTAACTCCATGGTGGGCTCTCCTGGAAGATCTACATGGGTCTCAATAGGCAATTATATAACTTTCATGGGCCGTGGGAAAATCTCTTCTTGCAGTGACACCAACTCAGTAATAACTTCTGGCTCTAGTTACGGATCTTCAACATGCATGCATGTTCTTTTCAATCTCCCCCTCATCACCATCAGTATATATGTATTTACCTCAAAAGTAAAACACCATGAATAGAATTCAATGCATAAAGATCATAGATTACTCAATAAACTCAGTGGCTTGAACTAGACTCAAATAGGGCTGAAAATGTGGCTTGAAGCACTGATATCTTGCTGTAGGGACAGTACTGGCACCAAACTCGGGCTCGCTGAGGTCTGATCTGCTGCTTGAATGTTATGAATTATCTCCAGTGGCTCAGGGTCTCGGTCACGAACCCGATGCATCGAAAAGGACTCAAAGGGACTTCGAACGGGCAAGAAACGGGCTCTGGAATGAGACTGTGCTGTATGCTGAGCTAAATCTGATAGACGATCGAAGCTTGACTTTGGATGTGAATACGGTAGAAGCGTAGTACTGCTCTCTACGAATCTGTTGCTTCAAAAATGGCTCGATTTGGAGTTGAAACGAGCTCAGAATGACCTAATTTGAATTGAATCTAAACTGAGTTGACTCAGGAGAGTTGACTCACTGAGTCAGGCCGGGTCGATTCAAGTAACTCGGCTCAAGTGAACCCAGATGGTTCAATGGAAACGGGTCTAGCGGATCGGGTTCGGATCGGTTGGTCGGGTATGACCCGACCCAAACCCAATAAAGATTGTGCTATTGGATTTCGGCCTGTTTACCCGTAACCCGCTGAACCCCCCTTATCTTCCCCGATGTCTGTTGGGCTCTCACAGATAGCGGCAGCGACAGAGGCCAATCTCACGTGCGGCGATGGCGACGAGGTTTCGGCGAGGGCAAGGGTAGGGTGGGGAACTTCGATGATCTCTAGGTGGCATCAACGATAAGATCTTGACAGAGGGAGGTGGTGGATCTTGAGGAGACGGAGGCGGTTAGGGATGTGGGGTGGTGGTGATGTTGGCGATGAGGCGGTGATCTGCTCAGATCAAGTGACCTCTGTCGAAAGCGAGGTGGAGCAAGCGACAGTGAAGGCGGCGGAGGGGATCTTGAAGGAGGTTGTGTAGGCGGCGGTGGAGAAGATCTTGATGATGATGATTATGATATGGTGGCGACGACAACTTCTTCGGCAGAAGGCAGCAGAGGTAAGAGAAGGTCGTGGCGGGTGCTCGTGGCAGGTCTGGTGGCGGATCCGTGGCGGGTGCCCATGGCGGAGAGAGATGTTAAGGATTGAGTTTTGATAGGTTTGTGATGGAGGCGACTGGTGGAGTTGTGGTTGATTGAAGCGATTGGAGGAGTTGCGGTGTTGATGATGGAGCTGATGGAGATGATGACGTTGGATGGTGGAAAGAAGAAGATGAACAGGGAGAGGAGATCGAGGAAGAAGAAGAAGAACAGTTGTAATTTTTTTGAATTCCTTTGTGAAGGAGAATGAACAGTAGGTTTTTTTTGGATTTCGGAAGGGGAATTTTGGGGAATTTGCAAAAATGTATTTTTTTAAATTTGATTTTTGATTTGTTCTAAATCTAGGGTTTTAGATCTAGAACTAGGGTTTCTGGGAGAAGAAAAATTGAAGGGGATTGGAACCAGAAGCGCTGATACCAAATTGATGGACGAGTTAGGATCGCAGTCATCTTCAAATTAAAAATTGGTAATTAGGGTTTTAAAAGAAGAAATAAAATAAGAAATTAGGGTTTGAGATAAGAACCGGATATATTTGGGCTTCACACCTCTTACGCGGGTTTCACACCCCTTACACCACGAGCTACGCACCCAATGCTCAATAGCACACTCAAGAGATTTTAATTGAAAAGGTTTTTATATAATTATTATCTACTAATAAAATAAGTTTGATGCCTATTTATAGGCTTTACAAAAGAGCATAAGCTTTACAAAAGAGTATTTTTAGGGGATAACCGATGTGGTAATAAACACCTACATTAAAAAAAAGACAACAAACTTAAAATAATCTCAGACATGAAAATAACTAGCAACTGAGCATGATGTCCTCATCAATTAGTTACATACGGCTCATCCCTGCCTGGGAAATTCATTGGTGGGTACTTTTAGATGAGCAACATGCTTCCTTGCATTAATCAGAATAAGTACATACGCACAAACATAAAAATAGAATCAGAAATGAGCATCATGTTGAATATTATGTTATATATAGTGTATAGTTACCACCAAAACACTATGAATTGGCAAAAAATTTCAAACTTTCTTACCATGGTTTAAAATCTCGGTGTCAGTATCGGCCAGTGGTTTCTAGTATCAATATCATCAATAAAGGCAATATCATCACCCCAATATATCAGTCGATATTATATGGTTAATATCGTATCAGTTACCTCAAAACCCAATAAGCTATTGCTGTTGCATAGTGAAATCAGCCGATTATGAAACCACGCTTCTTACCTCCACAAGAGTTAAATACTTTTTTTTTGAAACTGCAGGATGCTTATCTTCCACAACGGCTACTGGACAAGTTGATGTACATTTACAACTATGTAGAGATGGCGCGAGTCACTGGTGTACCTATCTCATTCCTGCTTTCAAGAGGGCAGAGCATTAAGGTATCACCTGCTGATGTTTCTTTGAAAATGGTTTTGCTTGAGAAAGGATAAGTTTTGTAATTGTGGATATGTGATTGTTCTTTCAGGTCCTTTCTCAACTTCTCAGGAAAGCTAGACAAAGGAATCTTGTCATTCCTAACATTAAAGGGCAGGGATCTGGGCAAGACACTTTTGAGGGAGCAACCGTAAGTATGTCAAAACTTGGTAACATAACTTTCCCATCCTTCTAACTGGGTTTAGAGTTTAATATTCCCAACTTTTTCTATTCTAACAGTATGTTTCTTTTTATTGCGCATTATGATGAATATGTTTGCCTTGTATTTTAGCACTCTGCTTTTTTGCCTTCTTTGGATCATCTTGTGTCATGTTTTAGCCTCTTTGGCTCTTATGGGGGATTCATATTGGGTACATTCAGACCTCAGCATGTGTTAATAACATTTTCCAGTTTGTCCCACTCTAGCTACTAAGAGGGTAGGTTAAGCTTCAATTAAAATTCTGATCTAGCTTCATTTGTCTGGGTTTACATAGCATTTGGTTGGTCTGGTGACCCATTTGATCTGTCTCAGGTGTAATATGTAGTATATGAGCAAGTGTATATGCTATATATGTAATTATGTATGTCATTAGTTGTTTCACTCTAGTTTTCTATGCTTGGTTAAGGCTAGGCCAAAGGTTTATAATAGAAGGGTGAACCTGAGATCACCATTGAATGATCCACCTTATGATCTACCCCTGATTATCGTGAAAGACTCAAGCATGCATAGAAATTTTAATACTGCAACCTTAATCTCACCTGGCAAAATTGATTTGAATTTCTTTTTTTTTCTGACTCTGAAAGCATGCCAGAGTTCCATGAAACGGAACAGGTAGTGGTTACATCACTGAATACAAAAACATTACTCCTGTTTGCACCATGCTTTGCTTTTTTTACTTTATACATGTTCTGTACTTCACTGAAATGGAAATCTGGCTTCATCTTTTGCCATCCGTATTGTTTTTTTCCAAAATTTTGTGGGACTGATGAACCCAATTTTCACTTGGTCCATCAACTGACCAATTCATATATGAACAAACAAACCATTTTCCGTGCTTATATCTTTGTTCCAATTAAAGGAAGATTTCCATCTCTAGCCACTTGACAAAATATTACTCAATGTTTCTCTGAAGTTTTAAGAGCCCATGAGGCTGCAAATAATAAACTTGTGGATTGAGATTTTTTTCCCTTCTTCTATATGGTCATATGTTGATTGCACTTGTCTTGTGGTAGAACGTGATCTTGGGAGACATTTACTAGCTCAAATGCATAATAGTATCATATTGTACTGCGCTAGTGGATGTGCACCACGCTGGGTGTGACCCAGCTGCTTGGGCCACACCCTGTGCCTCTGTGGTGCTTGTGCTGGCATAGACATGCGCACACAGATGAACATGTATGTAGGTCCAAGTGTGCATGCTCAACCTCACAAGTTAGTGGTGCATTATAAAACTTAATGGTCTCGGTCTTTGATCCTTACAAGTAAACTGCTGGATTAAATTGATAATTTAAAAGGTTTAATATCCAGCTGACGGTACATTAACCGGCAACATATGAATAGATTTACATGTAAACTTTTCAAGCTTAAAAACTTGTGCTCAAAGTTTCCTAATGTTAAAGCCATCTTGTCCTTAACATATTCCAACTTTTAAATATTTGTAGTGGTTGTCCTGACAAATTAGATTGCAAGTGCAGATATTTGAGACAACTTTCACTCACCATTAAGATTCAGTTTTCTTTAAAGCCATAGTTATGTTTCTTTGCCATGTGTATTAGCTTGCAATAAACCTTCACTTCACTCTTGTCAATCATATCTAGAAACTTACACAGCTCGAGTGAACCCAGGCTTGTCATGAACAAGTAGTGGCACAACTATAGTGAATTTGAGTGTTGGATACTTTATAAATTTTTAAATCATTTTCATTGTAGTGCTTTCTTTCTTCTTTAACCATGCTATGGTAATATGATTATTGGAATCGGCCATGAACTCTTTACTATGCTATTTGACATAAGAAAGCTGAAAGCATTAGCAATGTTTAGACTTCAATACTTTTCAATAGTATTTTTGCATGAGTCGTGATATATTGATTTCTTCATCCTTTTCTATTGTTTTTTTCTTTGTTTTAAAATTTCTGTTCTGGTCACTTCAAAATTTTTTAATTGGCTAATTTACTTCCTAGCATTCAACTGGTGGAAGTGGATGAAAGTAACTGCATCAGCTTTTCCTATATTTCTCTCATGCACCTTCATTCTTAGCTTTTGTATTTCTGCTAATGCCAATTCATCATTGTTAATAAACATCACGGATAAAATAAAAATGGCCTCCATCTACTTGGCTTTTCAAACTTTCAGGTTTGGAGGCAAAGGCTGGATTTTATGAAAAGCCTATTGCAACTTTGGACTTTGCTTCTTTATATCCGTCCATTATGATGGCATATAATCTTTGCTATTGCACGTTGGTAAGACTTCCTGCAATAAACTATCCTTGCTATCTAGAAATATACTGAACTGCAAACATTCTTTATAGTTCTACCATGGGACTCAAGTACCAAGAGACTAACTCATCTTCATTTATTTTGTTGTTCGTATCGCCGTTTTATGAAGGTGACACCAGAAAATGCTCAGCAATTAAACCTGCCAGCAGATAGTGTCAACAAAACTCCATCTGGTGAAACTTTTGTTAAATCAGACTTACAGAAGGTATAGTACTTGGATCTTGGATATCAATCTAAAATGCCCTCATTTACTTGTAGCCTGTTTAACTGTTTTATATATGTTTTTAAATGTTCATACTGAATCTATTCCATGGTAACTTACAAGTTCCGGAGCATCATTGCATAATCACCTCCTTTTTTTAGATGAAAATTGCATAATTGCATAATCACCTTTGCTTAATGAATTTCTCTTTTGCCTCCACCCGTGAATGGAGTCTGCTCCATATGTTTCTCTCAGCTAGTTCTTATGAGATTTGAATGTTCGTTGCATGCATACCTTTGATCTCAGGGCATACTTCCAGAAATCCTTGAGGAATTATTGGCTGCTCGTAAAAGGGCGAAAGCAGATCTAAAGGTGTTTTTCTTCAATGTTATTTTACAATTTATACAAGATGCTTTTGTACTGCTCTTACAGTATGTGTGTACTTTCCTGTAGATCTTCTGAATCTTGCATGCTGATATTGACTAAAATTTCAAGCCATAGTGATTGCTCAATTAAGCTTTTAGCATTTTGAATGATTCAGGAAGCAAAAGATCCACTTGAGAGGGCTGTTTTGGATGGTCGGCAGCTGGCTTTGAAGGTAAACTGTGATATGTTAATTTAGTTCTTTGAGCTGATAATTTGTATTGAGCTCATTTCTATTGTTTTTGTAGATAAGCGCAAACTCTGTTTATGGTTTCACTGGAGCCTCCATTGGTCAATTACCTTGTCTAGAGATCTCATCTAGTGTTACTAGCTATGGTAAGACATTCTTCTGAAGATTTAAGACTAATTTATGGGCTCAGAAAGGGTCTGAGAGGATAATAATTTATACCTATAAATAAATAAATGTTGTTTTATGCCATGTTTGTTAAGGCCGACAGATGATTGAGCACACAAAGAAACTTGTCGAAGAGAGATTTACGACAACGAGTGGCTATGATCATAATGCAGAGGTATACTCTATAGTTTTGTTGTTTTAAGCATTGCTAAGATTTTGTTAGTGTTATATTTCATAACAAATCACATCAGCACATGACCTTTTTCCTATTTTATGCAAATAAGAAATTTGTTAATAGTAGGGTTTTGCTAACCTTTTCCAGATTGAGCAGGCTGTTGATTAATCAAAACCGCTCGGATAGTGTTGATAGGATTCTGCCGGATTTCCACCATTCTTCCAGATCAAATTTTACCATAAGAAGAATATGATCTGGAGATAAGATTGAGTACTGTCCTCTTATAGTGGGATAGTGTTGATAGGATTTTGGCTGGATTACCACCACTGTTCGAGATCATATTTTTCTTGTGGTTGCAGCCATAAAAATATAATCTGCGGATAGAATTTAGTGGTGATCATATCCTTCTTATGGTGGCCATGCTGATGAATTAGGATTGCTATCATTTTTTCTTCTAATGGAGGATGTTCGTATTATCCATCTTGTTTTTTGCACCTAGCATTTTTAAGAAATGGGAATAAGTAATTGATAAGTATCTCGTAGATAAGGTGCATTGAGCTTCCTATTAAAAAATAAAATTTGCATGCTAGTACTTATAATCATCAAATGATTAGTTTTACAAATAAAAATTTAAGAAAAGAACTCCTCTAGTGATTAGTTTTACAAATAGTAGTACTCTGATGAAATCATAAAACGGTGCTGAATGGACCCAGCAAAACAAAACTTCCACACCAAGGTGAAAAGGGAAGTGAGGTAGAATTAACTTATATCACATGCTACCACATATTGAAATTTTAGCCCCAAAACTTCCCCAACACCTCCCACCATCCTGACCAGGATAAAATCCTGGCTTTCTAACTGATTATTGCCTCATAGAAGATTTCAGTATTACGAGCATTATTCTGTTGAATGGTTTTTCACTGGATAATAATATCAATTAACCAGGAATACAGTTCTGATGGAAGCTATCACATGCTTGTGTGCATGTAACAAGTCTCAGGCACTGTTGAAAAAAGATTTTTTAAATAATTAGTAAAAATGATGCTCTATTTCAGGTTGTTTATGGAGACACTGATTCCGTCATGGTACAATTTGGTGTGCCAACTGTGGAAGCTGCAATGAAATTGGGAAGGGAGGCAGCAGATTACATTAGTGGAACTTTCAGGAAGGTACCTACAGATTCACAAGTCTTATTTGTGGAATTTTTTACTGTAAACTATTTGGTTTTCCTTTCTATTTCAGTTAAGCGTCAAGTTATGCTGTATCTGATACCTTTGTTATTTGTTTCCGAATTTCAGTTCATTTTACTTGTGTCCTGTTGTTGAGTTTGTTGTAGATTTAGGTTTTGTGATGTTTTTACAGAATCACCACCTGAGTGGTTGATTTTGATGAATAAATCGGTCATTTAGGGACTTGTCATCTATGCAGATTGAACTTCAGTATCCTTCTTAATGTTACTGGTATGACTGAACATATCGTTCAACATATGGGCCTTGATATTTATTTCTATAGGATAATGTCAAATATCAGCCACAATGTCAGTTGTTACTTGTTAGAATCATGTCTCTGACCTGTTCCTTGAGATTTATTTCTATAGGACCTCTTTTTGTCATTACTTTTTTTTTCCCATATCATTTGAGTTACAGTCTAATTTGTTTTGTTTAAGCTCTTATTTAATAATGTAACAAATTCTTTTTTCTTCTTGTTTAAGTTTTTATTAAGTTGTTTAACTTTATTATTCTTACGTGGATGATTTTGCTATATTTGTGTTTGAAGCCCATCAAACTAGAGTTCGAGAAGGTGTACTTTCCATACTTACTAATTAGCAAGAAAAGATATGCTGGATTGTATTGGACAAATCCTGATAAGTTTGACAAAATGGATACCAAAGGTAAGAATTAGTTCTGTACTGCACAAGCTTTGCATCTTGTGGCAAACCTGTCTGATCTTGTTTCTTGATGCACAGGCATTGAAACAGTCAGAAGAGACAACTGTCTACTAGTAAAAAATCTTGTGACTGAATGCCTTCACAAAATATTAATTGATCGTGATGTTTCTGGTGCTGTTCAGTATGTCAAAAGTACCATTTCTGATCTTCTGATGAACCGTATGGACTTGTCCCTTTTGGTTATAACAAAGGTAAACCGGTGAAAAGCTGTTATGTAGAGTATATATATACTAACATCAGCTTTCAAAATTTAAAGAATAAAAAGTCCTGATGCCTATTCAACTATTGGTTGGATTGCTCCCAATTTCTTGGAATTTTATTTGATTTGCCAGTCTCTCTCACATGACAGGGTTTGACAAAAACAGGAGATGATTATGCTGTGAAGGCTGCACATGTCGAACTCGCTGAGCGGATGCGAAAAGTATGCACTTATATTTACCTATTATAGTATTTATTTTGATTTTTTTGAGTGCTGGAAAGACCATGAACATGTAGGTCAGCAAGGTGCTTGGTGGAGTGTCCTACTCGCGCGCGCGCGCGTTTTAGTAGGCTCTGCTTGGTGGGAAAGGAAATCGTAAAAAAATGAGCACGTTCAACGCATTTTTTGTGTGCGCGCGCGCGCGCGCGCGTGTGCGTGTGTTATAGTAGGCTCTGCTTGGTGGGCGATGGGCCAAAATCAGAAAAAAAAAAAAATTGAGCACGTTCAACGCATGCATTATAAAGTGTCAAGGCTAGGGGAGGAATAATGCATTTTGCACAGGGAATGAATCCAAATATCTCATAAAATAACTGGTTTATGAAGGGAAACAGTGATTAATAGTGCTTGTAAAAGCAGTCACCAGACAGATGATACACAGACATGAAGTATGCAATCCTCGAAGGAACTGATGCAAATGAATGAATCTTAATAGTATGCGGTGCACTACTAGCAGATACTACAGGTGTTGGTTATTTATAATGTGCTTCACAAACACCCCTAATTACTGAAATTGCAGGAAGATGCAACTTTTAAAAATCTCTTTAACCCAAATGGGGTCCTAAACTGTAAGGCAAAACTATTAAAATTCTGAAACTGTATCTATTAAAAGAAAAGAATACATTGCTAACACAAGAGAGCTTTAAAAGTCGTGGCATTTAAGTTGCGCCCATTGATGCATGTGTGAGTCGTTCCTTGTTATTTCTTTAACTTAAATGTGCTATTTCCTCCTTTCACCATCATAGTGTTTGTGTTGAACAGCGTGATGCTGCTACTGCTCCTAACGTTGGAGACCGTGTTCCATATGTCATAATTAAAGCTGCAAAGGGCGCCAAGGTAATTCACGCTCACGGTTATTAACTGAAAGCGCAGTAGCTAATGCATTACGATAGTTAGTAATGTACTTTTTTTAATTTTTTTTCTTTTACTTATTTATTTCATTGTATGCACTCACTCTTACAGGCTTATGAGAGGTCGGAGGATCCTATATATGTATTGGAGAACAGCATACCTATTGATCCCCAATACTACCTTGAGAACCAGATAAGCAAGGTTTGATCAATATACACTGCAGGATTTCTTCAGGGTTTTTTTTTTTGGCACTTAGAATTAATTTCCCCAGCCCTTACATGTTGGCAGCCACTGCTGAGAATATTTGAGCCTATTCTGAAGAATGCAAGTAAAGAACTTCTTCAAGGAAGTCATACCAGGGCTGTGTCTATTTCCACTCCGACGAATGCTGGGATAATGAAATTCGCAAAGAAACAGCTTAGCTGCCTTGGATGCAGAGCAATAATTAGGTGAGACTCTTGAATGTAGAAGTAGAATATTGCCCCCTTTTGTTATCCTGTTTCTGATGATAAGAAATGACGGTTGGACCACCTCCTGCATGCTTGATTGCATTGGGAAATGCTACAAAGACCTGTCTATATTGTGAAGTGGCTTAGCAATTAAGTTTGGTTGACGATCTTTAATAGTGGTTCTTAATTTTCAATGGAGGAACTCTTTCTTTGAGTTATAATTCTCAACTAAAAATCTTTTTAGAAGTGGGAGGCTGATGAATGGGGTGAGTTTAGAGCGGACGGGGAGCAGATGTAGGTACTACAATATTTGAATTTTCTTGTGGTGGATAGAAATATAGATATGGATATTGCTTGAATACTGAACTCACTATTAATGTTTAATAAAAATGAATTCGGATTCAATTGAATAATTGTAATAACCAAAATTACCGAATAGGACCAAAAAATAGACGACTCCTTTATTTTAGGCTTTTCTTATTAAAATAATCAAAGCATATAAGATCATATTAGCTCACTTCTAATCAAAATGTTGCATTATATATTCTTAGATATACTTTGAAACTATATGCATTCAAATATATTTTGTATATTCAAATAAGTACTAAGGTATTTGTATACCACCATATTCGTAGAATGGATGTGTGATATTCACGTTTGTTTAGATAATGAAAACCAAATCACATATGGGCTGGATTGTTTGTATTTGTTTGCACAGCTATAGTGATGATACTTAGATTAAAGCTTTAGCGGCATAACTCTACGAGATTCTAAAATTCTTATACCGGCTCCTTTTTGGTAAGTTTGCACGTGTTAATGAAATGAACTGAACCTCTTTTTTCTTTTTTCTTTTTTGCCAGTAATTCAGATCAAACAACATGCAAACACTGCAAAGGAAGAGAAGCGGAGTTATATTCCAAAACAGTAGCAAATGGTATGGCTCCCGCTTCATGAAATTATTTCATATACCTTTTTATTGGAAAGTTATTCTTAGATCTTTAACCTGGCTAACGACTAGTTTAAAGACTACGGAGGTTGTCTGCAACCTGAGAGGGGATCAGCATATTTTTTAAGTAGGTTCAGCCTCTGGAGGCTGCCTTTTGAAAGTTTATTTTGGGAGTTACTTTGTATTGATTCTCCTCTAGGGATTAATATCTGAAACCTCCCCCATCTGTGGTCCAACATTATTGGACTGTTTGACGAGATTTCCTTGTGAAAATGCTTCTGAGAAATTTTCATTACCTGGCTATTTTTTTATAGTTCGCGAGTTAGAGACACTTTTTGGGAGGCTGTGGACACAATGCCAAGAATGCCAGGGCTCACTCCACCAAGATGTGTTGTGCACAAGGTTTTCCATTTTATTTCCACATTTGTAATTTGCTCCATCATACCTGAGTTCATCAGATCTGATCAACGTTTCTTTGTCAGTCGGATTGCCCCATTTTCTATCGGCGAAAGAAAGCACAAAAAGATATGGCTGAAGCAAAGATGCAGCTGGACCGGTGGAACTTTTGAAACCCTCCTATGTCATGCAATGTTGCATGATGCCCTAACCATATAAATGATCTAGTTTCTGAGGGATATCTTGTGCTGCTAAAGGTGGCGCCGAAGGTATCTTTGGGTATACAAGAAAGCAGTAGTAACAAGCAATAGCTTATTTGGCTTGCTGCAGCTGCCCATGATGTTGAGCTTGGATTGCTGCTATCGAGTATCTACACTGCGATTGGATATGGTTCAGAGTTCTGTGGCAGGATTTCAAAGTTTTCGCATTAGGGTTCAATGTGCAATTAGTGCATCATGCATCAAGACCTGCAGGGCTGTGCGTGCTACAGCAAACCAGCTGAGTTTCAGTTTTAGGCTTGATGTTTTGCAGCAAAAATTGACAGCTTCATCTTGTGTAACAAATCTATTGTGTTAATTATTGTTTGCTGTCTGATACATCCTATAAGGAACATATTGTTACATTAATCTGAGCAATTTTCACTATAATTATAGCTGCGGGAGAACATTAAACAATGTGAATTTGAAGCTGAGATGCATGTAGCTCACAAGCCTTCAGTACCTCGCTTTGTTTGCAGCATTAAATTCAGGGAAAGTATTTCAGTATTTCTCTCGTTTTGATATGTGTGAATAGCTCAAGTTGTGACTGTTGAAAAAAAAATATCAAGAAAGCTTAGATATTATGCAAAAAAATTGAGTTTTGATGTTTTCTTTGTTATAAATCACAGTATAAACTGCCATTATTTCGTAGGAAAAGGCAAAAGCAATATAATTGGTTAACCTGAATTAATCTCTGAAGACGGGATAACAAAAAATCGATCTCAAGGAAAAAATTAACTTGTCTCAACAAAGGGTAGGTAGCTTTCTTAGTAAGGCTTTCGAAAAATAATTCTCTTAATCCTTCCTCAATTCCAAGCATAAAATTAGTTGATCTTTCGAATTTACTTAAACTCTTCAGATTCTAATTATGTTATCCCTCCTCTTATTCCTCACCAATTGCATTCTCAAAATGAGGCTCAGAGTCGATCAAATTAATATTCAGTAGTAAAAAAGCATTTTTTTTTTTTTTCCAGCAATGTTTGTCAGCCTCTCGAATAAGTTCTCACTTGCGATATTCAGATGTAGAACACTTCAAATCACTCAGAAATATACAAATTTCAACTAAAATCTCACATCGATAGATGCATGTACGACATTTCTCGAGAAGATATTAGATATAGATACAACCTGGAGCTACTCATGCGAGAAGATATTAGATATAGATACAACCTTGGAGCTACTCATGCCTATTCTGACATGATTACAGGGAAGGCTTGAACTTCAGATGGACGGGATGTATCATAGTTTTGTCAACGAATTGCTACTAAGCAAGTTAGAAAGGTATTCATATCTTAACCACACAGCTCAGAGTCAGCACATTTGTTGCTGCAATCTACAGGTCTTCCACCTTCAGATTCACCTTTAGATGCTGATTGCTCCAAAAAGGAGGGAAAAGAGAGGAAAAGTAAAGAAAAAGAAAATGAATTACAATCATGGTTGATAGCAATACTACACAGCAGTAGGAAACCATTGACTGCCTACCGGTGCTCAACAAGTCAACTCGTCTAAGAGAATAGCCTCACGCGTGTTGTTATGGGTGCCCGGCACATGGGACATGTTGTCAATGTCGCGCCACAATCCTTGCAGGTCTTAAGGAGGGAAAGGAAATGAGAAGCTATATCAGCCAATTATTCATAATCATAATTCGAGATAGACTTGTGTCATTCCAGAAGGTTTCGAGGTCGAATCTTTCCCACTCAAATACCAACATCCGACATTCAAATACAAGATCCACTCCATTGAAGTTGATCTATATTATTTCAAGTATATATAAACCAAAAATTAAGTGTTTTGAATATTTTTTGCCCATGTCTCAAGTAGAAGGAAAAACGGACAGCCTAAATAGTGAGTTGGTTAGTTTAATGGTGTATATCATTTGAAACCTAACAAAAATTAGTTTGTAGAGGTTTTTAAATATTTAGATCATGATCAAATGGCCGGATCGAGAATTTGTATGTCTAAAGACATAGATCTAACCAACCCACTACTTTTGGCTATCCATTTTGCCCCGCTTGATGGATGGGTAAAAAGTACTCAAAACACTTGATTTTTAGTTTACAGATATTTGAAATAATATAGATCAACTTCAACGGAGTGGATCTTGCATTCGAATGTCGGAGGGTTGTATTTGAGTTGGAAGGATTCAGGCTCGAATCCTTTCGGAACGACACAAGTCAATTCATTTAACTTGACAACTTTACTCTAAAAGGTAGAATTCTTAGCTAATGAAACTACTATTGTAACATAAGCAACAGTTTGGGCTAAAACAACACATTGTCTTGAGAAATGCACTATGAATAAATTAAGTATGCTAATATGCTATATTTTTTTTCCTGCTGCTCTATCGTATTGACAAGAAGTCAGAATTTTTCTAATGCTATATGAAAGCATTTACTTGGGCATAATAGGTTGAAACAGGGATATGTAATGGATATAAGGAAAGCAGATGAACGGGTTGTCTCACAATAGTGCTAACCGGGTAAAATGCCACACTAGTTCCTCAATTGATGCATGCCACTAGTTTTTAGGCCTTTTTGGCAAGTAGAGTTGGGAGTTGAGATTTAGTGCCTTGGAAGAAGAGAAATAGAAAAGAGTTAGGAATTAGATATTTTTGGTTGGAATTAGATTTAGCTAGAGTTAGGGGTAGAGATAGAGAGAGGGGGGCTAATTCCATCAAAAAGTTGGAATTAACAATTCTTCAGTTTTGAAGAATTGGGTGGATTTCGAGGTCAAAAATCATCATGAGTTACTAACTCTTGCTACTTTTTAGTCATTTGGCAAGATCTAGCAAGAGTTAACTCAATTCTTAACTCTTCTTGCCAAACAAGCCTTAGTGTTATTAAAAATGAGGCAAGCACGCAATATTGTGGTCAGTATCATCCTTCAGCTCAAATTCAGTAACTTAGAAAGATATGGCCCATCTGTGTAGCACTGCGCATTGGAGGCTGATTGTAGCAATGGATTCAGTTGAAAGACAAATGAGATGGTCTCTAAAGGGGAAAGATTTTTTGCTTACAGTTCTTGACTATAACGAATTTGTGAGATTGGGTAATAATATCAATATTTTGGTTATGGTTCTTAATCAGAAAGAAATTTTGAGCAGCTTTTATCGCCCAGAACTACAAACATCCATCCATCCTTCAAAGAACTAAAATTCATCAGCAAAAATTTCCAAAGATTAAAACCAAGGCAATTTACTCTACCCCCAAGTATATAATATGAATCTTAAAACTATATTTAATCGCTGTCTAGTCGTCCCAACTGGAAAAGATACTGAAAAAAGTAGAATAATGGAGCATCTAAAGTACCTTCAATATACATGAACCGTGAACCAAGCATTGTAAAATCACATATGATGATATTTACAAAGCATCCTAAAGGGCAATGCATCTCTATTACATAAAATAGATAGTTTTTTGTTCATTGTAAAGTATCAATTCTAGAGCAGATAAGGCGAAGAAAGCTTACCAAATGACCGCATCCAAATGCCATATTCCGTGGACTTGTTAAGCAAATAGGGCAGGCCTTGAAAACAAGAAAAATGATCTCATGTTTATTTACCCAACAGAAGTCAAATGCAAGGGGAGAGATCATACCTGCTCTGGGGAATATTAAAGCCTGCTGGTTCAGAACTAGCTGCAGGAGGATATGACATTGCTGCTTGATTATCCCGTTCAATTACTTCACGAGGAGGAGGAAGAACTCTTTCTCCACCTGCTTTTCCCCTTTGCCTTCTGATATCCAAAAGGCAAAACAAGAATAAAATATCTGGAATAGTTAATCCTCAAATCACTGATGATGTCAAATGAGAAATGTAAAGCATGACTGGCATACTCCATGGGTCTGAGGCCTTGGGTGGCCCTATACTGAAAGGGAATCTCCATGAGAGCAGCAAGTGCAAAAGCTGCCTCCTTTTTGTTTTCTTCCATATTTGCAGACATGATCTTGGTAAAGTTCACAAACTGCACAAGCATTAATCTGTTATCAGAACAAGGAATGAACATAGCAGCTGCACAGTGTCAATGCATTCAGAAGCTGGGTTTGATCCTAGACTTTGTTGAGATAAGGGCTTTCACGATGACGATGAACAAGAACACATCAGATCAAAAGAAAAGAGCAGGATCATAGATCTATCAAAAGACAACAGACAGAACACCAGAAATTACGTGAAAAACTCAAAACAGAAAAAAATCACGGAGTCACTCACAAGTCCACTATTATCGAGAGATTAAAAGGAGATAAAGAAGAACTCACAACGCCCTTACAATAGCTCTAGGTTTTCACCACCACCCTAATTACGGCGCATCTCCTTTTATAGAGAAAACTAGGGTTACAAGTTGTGACATTCCTAAACTGCTCTTGACACGTGGCTTGAGTTTCCTATATTGTGAAGCTTCCACACTGGACCTCATTCGCTGCGCCTCACAGCGCCTCGGGGATGTTCCTCTACCCTGTCGCTTGGAGTTCTCCTGCTGAGATTCTGAGTGATCCTCCAAACACTTGAACATGCCTCCATCTGAAACTCCAAGCTCGTCACCACTCGCCTGTAGTACGTCTTTACTCAGGAAGTCAGTGAGGTAGTCCAGCCTTCGGGAGGCTCTTCCCGAGGCCCTGCCTCCGAGTCATCCAGGATAGACTTCCCGACTTTCTATTTTTCATGGCGACTGGACCTCACAGTTCCTCCTGTGTAATACTTCTCCGAAGGTGATTGCCCATCAAGATCGGCAATCAGGCTCCACAACTTCAACAATCTCTCACTTGGAGATTGATAGTCGATGCAGCAGCAACATCTTATCTCTCTCTTATTCTCCTAATAGTGACTCCGAGCGACTCAAACTCGGATCCTCAGGCTTTAAGACCCACAGAAGCTGAACAACTTTTCAGTTTTTCCACCGTGACTACCTTGGTCAACATATCTGCTGGATTCTGACTCGTGTGTATCTTCAGTACTGAGAACACACCATTCTTCAATAGATTGCGAATGAAGTGGTATCACACATCAATGTGTTTGGTTCTGTCATGGTAGACCGGATTATGCAAGGTCAATCACGCTCTGGTTGTCGTTGTTCAGTGATAGAGCCTTCTGCTCCTTCTCAGGCTCTTTCAAAAAATCCTTCAGCCATACCAGCTTCTTGCAAGCTTCTGCCGTTGCGACATACTCGGCCTCCATCGTCGACAAGGCAATTATCTTCTGCAACCTCGACACCTAGCTCAAAGCTCAACTTCCCAAACCAGTGGTACTTCTTCCGACTGTCTACATCACCTATAAAGTCAGAGTCAACATATTTCAACAACTGAACGTTCATGCCTTCATAGCACAATGTCATATCTAAACTGCCCTTCAGATATCTCAGGATCCACTTTATAGCTCTCCAGTGCTCCTTTCCAGGGTTGCTCATGTATGTGCTGACAACTCTCACTGCTTGAGCAATGTCTAGTCTCGTGCAGACCATATCATACATCAATCTGCTTACAGCTGATGCATATGGCACCTCTGATATGAGAGCCTTCTCATCTTCTGTAGTTGAAATCTGTGCCTCTGAGAGCTTGAAGTGATCTCCGAGTGGAACGTTCACAGGTTTAGCATTTGTCATGTTAAACGTCTTCAGCACCTTCTTACGTACTTGGTCTGTGATACTTTCAATAGCCTCTTTTTTCTCTGTTGATTCTCATTCCAAGAATTTTTCTCGCAGGATCCAAGTCCTTCATTGAGAATTCTTCCGCCAAACTGGCCTTGAGATTCACAACCTCCTTCATGCTGGACCCAGCAACAAACATATCATCTACGTACAACAATAGCATGATATAGGAATTCTCGAAGCACTTGGAATAGCAACAATGATCAGCTTCCAGTCTTGTGAAAGCACTGCTCACCATGAATCTGTCGAATTTCAGATATCACTACCTCAGAGCCTGTTTCAAGGCATAAAGACTCTTCTTTAGCTTGTAAACCAACTTCTCCTTCCCGGGCATGATATACCCCTGTGACTGCAACATGTAAATGTCCTCCAAATCGCTATGGAGGAACGCAGTCTTAATATCTCGTTGTTCCAGATGTAAATTCTCTACTGCCACAATACTGAGCATAGATCTAAGTTTCATAACAAAAGAGAAGATCTCGTTGAAGTCAATACTTTCTCGCTGTTGAAACCCCTTCACAACTAGCCTTGCCTTGTACCTTCTGGTGCCTCATTATCCTCCTTCAGCTGGTAAATTCACTTGTCATGCAGGGCACACTTGTACTTTGGCAGTTCAACCAAATCTCACGTTTGGTTCTCTATAAGAGACGCTCTCATCACCATAACAAGCTCCCACTCATCCTTGGCTTCCACCCATAAAGCCTCCTTATACGCTCGGGCTCACTACTGTCAGTCAATAACAAATAATTTAAGGGAGAAAATATCTTTCTGGAAGCCTTCGCCTGCCTGGTTGAGCACCTCAACTCAATTTGGGGATCAGAGGCGCTACTCGGGATTCCATATTGTCCTCGGTAATGTTGCCTTGTCCACTCGAGCATTTTCAAGTTCGACGAACTTCGAGTCCGCAACACTCTGCTGCTCGGGAGTGCTCCGAAGTGCCACTCCGAGCCGAAGTGCTCCTCTCCGTCTGCAAGTCTTTATACGTCTTCTACTCGTTAAAATCATATCTTTGTGCCTAAGGATCTTGCGGTTCTCAGGATCCCAGAACCGATAGCCGTACTCATCAGTTCCGTATCCAATGAAGATGCACCTCCTAGACTTTGGGTCTAACTCGCTCCTGTGACTTAGCTCAATATGGAAATAAGAGATACAACCAAATATATGCAGGTGATTTACGTTTACCTCTTTGTCAGTCCACGTCTCCTCGGGAATCTCACAGTTTAGAGGCACTAAGGGTCCTTTATTGATCACATACACTGTCGTGTTGGTTACATCTGCCTATAACTGGTTGGGCAATCAGCGTGTATTCGCATGCTCCGAGCACGCTCCAGAATAATCCTGTTCGTGCGCTCCGCCACTCCGTTTTGATGAGGGTTTCCAGGAACTGTCTTCACTCTTCAGATTTTCCGACTTGCACAGAACTCTTCGAATCTGCCATCGCAGTATTCCCTCCGCTGTTAGACTTCAAGCACTTAAGCCGACCTGATTCATTCTCGACTTGGGCCAACCATTTCTTAAACACCACGAACACATCCGACTTGTGTTTCAAGAAATACACACAGATCTTCTTACTAGAATCATCGATGAGGGTCACAATATATAATGAGCCTCCGAGAGAGGGAACTGAAGCCTTACCCCAAACATTGGTATGCACTAACTCCAACTTCTCTGCCTTCGAAGTCTTTCTCATCGTTGAGAAACTGACTCGCTTATGCTTTCCGTAAATGCAATTTTCAGAGACGTCTAGTTCAATAGACTTCAACCTTGACAGCTTATCCTTGGAGACTATCACCTTCATTTCCTTCTCGCTCATATGCCCAAGTCTTCGATGCCACACCCTGACATCTGCTTCCGACGAAGCAACTAAAATTGATGCCCCGAAACCCGACATCATGTATAGGGTACCTTCTCCCCGTGGGCCATCACCATGGCACCTTTGGTGATCTTGCATACATCACCATCGAAGGTGGTTTTCATCCGTCCGTCCGCAAGTTGTCTGACAGATATTAGGTTTCTCTTCAGCTTTGGTACATGTCTGACATTCCTCAACTTCAGTGTCGAGCTATTAAAGAGGCTAACCCTTTCCCGCAATATCATATGGTTCATCTTCCAAGTACACCTTTTCAAGTACACTTTTCACATAGTTTTGAAAGATATCTTGTTGGAAAGTGACGTGAAAAGAGGCATCATAGTCAATAACCCATGACTCGCTGGACTCAGCTAAGCAGAGAATCAAGGCATCGGATCCATCACTCTCCGTGATATACACGGAATCCTTCTCCTTGCCTTTGCCTTCTCCATCCTTCATCTGCATTCAGTCCTTTTGAATATGCCCCATCTCCCCACACCGCCAACATCCCGCACCCCTCGACTTGGATGTACCTTTTTCAGCTTCAGATTTCGACCTCTCATTCTTTTCTTATCTATATTCCCAAACCTCCCTCTCCGATTGACACTCAGGACACTCCCTGATGTCTCAGCCGACCCGAAGACTTCATGTATGCTTCTTCGCTAAGAAGTACACCCACCACATCATCAAACTTCAAGGTTCATGTCCCATAGGAATTGCTCACCGTCATCACGAGACCATCCAGGCCTCCGGCAGACTGGATAACAGAACCAGTGCTCTAATTTCATCTTCAAAATTGATCTTAACTGCTTCCAACTGGCTCGTTAGCGTGTTGAATTCATTGAGATGCCCAACAACGCTTCCGAGCATCTTTAGGTTGAACAACTTCTTCATCAAGAATACTTTTTTGACGCCGAGAGTTTCTCGTATATCATCGATAACGTCGCCATTAAGTCTTTGGTCATCTTTTCCTTGGAGACGTTGAAGGCAAACGTCGATGTCAGGGACAATCGGATCGCCCTAGGGCTTTCTGATCTAGAATCTCCCACGCACCGTCGGACATCTCCTTTGGTTTGAGGATCTTTCCGCCGAGAGGAAGATAGATATCTTTCTGGTATAGGTAGTCTTCGATCTGCATCTTCTAGAACTCAAAATTCAAGTCGTTGAATCTTTCAAACTCTGATCTTTTCTTCATCCGCCATCTCGAACCAATGCTCTGATACCAGTTGTTGAGAAAGGGCTATTCACGATGACGATGAATAACATATCAGATCAAAAGAAAAGAGTAAGATCACAGATTTATCAAAAGACAACACATAGAGAACACCAAAAATTACGTGAAAAACTCAAAACAGGGAAAACCACAAAGTCACTCACAAATCCACTATTATCAAGAGATTATGGGAAGATAAAGAAGAAGACCTCAAAATCGCTCTTTATAATAACTCTAGGTTTTCACCACCACCCTAATTACGGCGCATCTCATTTTATAGAGAAAACTAGGGTTACAAGTTGTGACATTTCTAAACTGCCTTGACACATGGCTTGAGTCTTCTAGACTGGACCGCATTAGCTGTGTCTCACTGCGCCTCGGGGATGTTCCTCTGCTCTATCGCTCGAAGTGCTCCTCCCAAGACTTCGAGTGATCCCCCGAACACTTGAACATTCCTCCATCTAAAACTCCAAGCTCGCCCACACTTGCATATAGTACGCCTTTGCTCGGGAAGACAGTGAGGTAGTCCAATCCTTGGGAGACTCTTCCTAAGGTCTTGCATCCGAATCATCCAGGCTTCCCAACTTCCTAATTCCTACTGCAACTGTGCCTTACAATTCTTCCTACGTAATACTTCTCCAAAGGCGATTCCCCGTCAAGGTCGGGAATCAGTCTCCCACAACTTCAACAGACTTTACCACCTAAGAGGGAACCATAACAATGAAGAAAAAGTACCATAACAACAGAGTAAATTCCGTTTTAGCTAAGACAATGATACCATGTAATGGGTGTTGTAATGGGTGATACTATGTAATGGGTGTAGTCGCAGCCAGAAATATATGCCGAGAAAGGTTGGTGTATGGATCACTAAATAAGAACGGAAGTGAAAAATGAGTTCTCTTCATTCTTCAATGCAGAAACTTAGTTTGCACCAAAAGATGTATTATCGGTAATGTTCTAACTGCATTTAACATCCACAGTTGAGAAGGTCACCCATGCCCACAGTGATGCCGTCAAGGTCACGACAAGATTACACATCTGGCAGGTACAATAAGAGAGTGACAGGAATTCAAACTTTACAAGGATAATTGTCAAAGTCTTTCATTTGTCACCCTATGTGGCCCTCTAACCATATCAATAGGACGTCACTTGTTTACCAGAAGCATACCATATCAGAACCACACGTCTAGATATTTTTCAACTCTTAATTCTTAAACCAAATGCAGAAGTGTATTCAAAAATAGGTTGATGCATTCAAATTTTTTCTATTTAACCTTAAAATAACTATTTAGGCCTCGTTTGACAACAAAATTAAGTTTTCCAAACCTAAGTTTGGGAGAGTTTCAGACCAAAAATGGGGTTACTCAAACTGTGCCTTGTTTGGGAGTCAAAATGGAGTTACTTTTACTGGGGTTTGGAGGCCCCAAACCTTATAAAGTTGGGGTTATTGAAACTCTACTTTGAGTAAAATTTTCACTTTAACTTAAACATAACCCTAATTTCAAAAAATTATAGAAACTGGGGTTTGTATGGTTACAAACCCCAGTTTCATTTTTAACTTAAATGTAACCCCGGTTTAAACTATGTTGCCAAACAAGGCCTTAATATACACCGATCCACAGTTCCACTATATTGTTTTATAATATCTAGTCATGGTCAGAAGGAAGAGTAATGCCTACTGATACCCGTATAGGCAGGTCAACATCTCCAGACAGCAATTAGATTCTAGTCTTTCTAGAAAATTTCAGCACCTTAGCCTACTGTCAACGCCCCTCGTTAAAAATATACTACTATTGAAGTTATTTCTACTAGTATTACCTTCAATGCTGTTAACCCGTAGTGGTACCTGTTAAGCAAGTTCAATGTCTCATACAGCGACTAGGTTTGGAAACTTTCACTGCCAAAGTTCTCCTAAATCTAAGACACTAAGACGATACTAGAAAATTCCACTGCCTCCATGTTGACTAATATTGGTTATTGAATTGGTTAAGAACTCTCAGACACCCGCTAGTAAGCCTAGAAAATGTTCAATTTGATAATTCAGACTCTAATCACTGTTGCAAATCCACCAGCTGGAGTCTTTGCACAAAGTGGTTTTCTAATATGGTATCAAAGCATTTTGTGTGATCTTGGGTTCAAGCCTACTCGTAGACAAAATAGATATATTCATATTACCCCAATCTATTCTTGAATTGTACAAACCAGAATCTTTAAAGTAAGGCCTTCACGGTCCTAAGAACCCATACGAGGGAGAGTTAATTTGATGGCTCGATAATTAATATACACTGTTGGTCAATGGTCATACAGTGATTCCTAAAGATACCTATAATCCGTTCTCTTCACATACCGTAGTTTGTTTCTGATGGTGCATGTTGCACGCACATCACACATGTCCGCAAACCAAGTTCTATACAGCCAAGAGCTTAGCCCCACTTCTTATGGGAATCCTCTCCTGTCTGCCTTTGTTACATGAGTATTTTTAAATCATATAGAAAAAAAAACTGAACATTCTATGATACCTCGTTATAAAGACTGAAGTCCTTTCCTTTTTGTACTTTGATCGGAAATAAAAATTTCATGTATGAGTTCATGAAGAAGGTTAAGACATCATCATCACTGCAATATTTGGACTACAACATGGTCCGTTAACTTTGACATCTTCAAAATGAAGACCTATGCTCTTTACAATGAACTGAAGTTAATGAAGTTCTTCTCTTAAAAGGAAAAGAAACAGGAAAAAAGAAGAAAAAGGGTTCAAAACACCACATTTAATAGACATGTATTGTTAAATTTGTTATTACCTGAAAGTTATCAAATTCACGTCGAGGAATGCAGTCATCAAACTGTTGCATTGCATCCCATGGTCCATCACCCACACCAACCATGATGATTGAAAGAGGATAATAGCTGGATTGTCAAAGAACTTCAGCACAAAGTAGCATGAAACTATGAAGAATACTGAAAATTACTCAACTGAGTACCTTGCATCAACTATTGCTTCCACGGTTACACGTTCTTGTGGACTAAGAACTCCACGAGGTACATCTGGACTCCTGGTGACCTAAAGATGTCAACTAAGTGAATTTTGTTAATATGATATTTCAACAGAACAACTTTATAATGCAAGTCACCTAACCTGTCCATCAGCAATAATGACAAGGACATGGTACTGCCCACTCCTGGCAACAATATCGATTGAAGCATGTATTACAGGAGCAAATGAAGTAGGACCTGTACAATAGTTAGAAGAATAGAATGATTACATTATCTGATATGCATATTGCAGACTGGTTCAGAAATTAAACAAACCAAATAGCACCATACTTGCATATAATAGTGCCTGATGTTATTATTTTTTTTAGAGAGTAAACGGTGAACCTTTAAGGTCCCCAGCATTTCATTAATAAGCTTTTAATGAAAACAACCCCTGCAGTACATAAAAAGTATTTCTGATCTTCTGGAGCCAAAAGCTTCAGTGCACTCGCAGGTGCTAGAGGAAGGAAAGAAAATACATAAAATCACCAGATCATGAGGAATACATGAAAGAAAAATAGATTCACCCTGATACAAAATACACACTCTGTAGCAAAAGTCAGATCTAGCCTGAGAACCAAAAAATCAGGGCTCCGTGCAGTCGCCGGTCACATATCCTTTGAATTTGTATCATGCCCCCTGCCCTGAGTGTCCCTCCAAGTGAGTGTCAAAGGCCTTCCCCGTCATTGTCTGATCCAGTGTCCTCCGTGCTATCTCTCTTGCTCTTCCTGAAAGGATATTATGCCAATAAAAAATGAAAGTAGTGCAGACATGGAATGTTTGGTCGGGGATGACCTTGCTGAGTTATTAAAAAGCCTATCAATGTGTTCCCTCCAAATCCCCCAGAAAATAGCAGCCGCCGATAGATCCCATAATACCCTCCCACGTTTATAAATAGACGTGTATCTCCAAGTGGTCCAATGAAGGTTCACGTTGATGGTAATTGTGTGATGTTCATCTTGAGAAGAAGTGCCAAATTGCCTCCAAATATGAACGGTAAACGGACAACGAAGAAAAAGGTGATCAATAGTTTCTTCGTTTGCCACACACATCACACAAAACCAAGGCCCCTGCCAATTTCTTTTCATGAGGTTATCCCATGCAAGGATAACTTTATTAATTACCAACCAAAGGAAAGCCCTGATCTTTAGTGGTGCCTTAACTTTCCAAATGATCAAAGCTATCCGACATCTTAGTCCTCCAAAGTTCGACCTGAAGTATGCATTCTTAACTGAGAAAACCCATAAATGGGTCCCATTCCAACTTAGTAGCATCCCGTGTCCGTGCAGGAGTTGGAGAAGTTCTTCTCTTTGGACAACATATTCCTCTTGACTCGAGTATGCTATTAATATTCCTTCCATTATCCGACTAGTGTGACAGTACCAGACCCGCAGGGTCATCGGCTACAGAAAAGAGTTGTGGAAAAAGTACTCCCAATGGAACAGTCGAACACCACTTGACAATCCAAAATCTAGTACCCTCCCGTTGTTGACCTCCATCGTCAGTCCCATGAAAAAGGTGTCCTTGATGAATCTCATACCTTTCAAAAAAAAAGGATAATGCATCATTAATGCATCGTCCATCCACCATCCGAGAGTGAGCGATAGTTGTGTGACACCATTGTTTCCCATTTATGGTCCGGTGTATTGAATAGTTTTCATCACCATTTGAGAAGTAGGGCCATGTTGAAATCTAAAAGGTTTAGGACCCATAATCCCCTAAATTCCTTACATTCACAGACCCTTTTTTAGTTTACCAGACATAAGCCCTTCCCTTCTTTGTGGGTATTTGTGGGTCCCGTTCCAAAGAAACTTTCTTCTCGGAGCATCGATCTTCTTTTCTATCCATCTCGAGAGGAGAAAAAGGAAAGGAAATACATGGGGATAGACGATAAGACTGCGTTAATCATCGTTATTCTCCCTCCCATAGAGAGTAACTTTCCTTTCCAACCTGCCAGTCTCTTCTGCACCTTATTGATAAGTGGTCTCCATTGTTGTTTCATACGTCTGCGAAAATAAATTGGCAAACCTAAGTATGTGACTGACAGCGTTTGAACAAGACAGTTAAAACCAGAGATAACAAGAAACTGTTGACCGATATATCTCCCAAGAAGATCAGAGAACTTTTGTGATAATTAATTTTAAGTCCAAACCACATCTCGTAACAGAAAAGTATCCATTTAAGAATCATAGCCTGTACTAGACAAGCCTCCCAAAATTTAAGGTGTCATTGATAGTGCAGGTTAATTACAACATTTGTATCATCTCGACATCCCAACCCCTTAATGAGGCCCTCCTCCCGGCACTTAAAACCACGTGTTGCAACCCATCCGCAACCAACACAAAGATCAGAGGAGAAAGGGCGTCACCCTGACATAGACCTAGCTTGCAGTTAATCTGCCTGCTTTGAATGTCATTCACTAATACCGACACCTTTGCAGATTCTAACCACATTCTGATCCAAAATATCCAATTTGATGTGAAACCCCACAAGTACAAAGTTTTCAAGATGCATTCCCATTCAACCGTGTCGTTAGCTTTTTCAAAATCCAATTTCAGCATAAATCCCAGGGGGTTTGTTCCGCTCGGTGAAGTGCAAAACCTCCTGGGCTGTAGCAATGGAGCCTAGGGTGCTTCCGCCTTTCAGGAACCCCATCTGGTGATTAGTTATAATATCTCCCAGAACCTCTCTCAGCCTATAACCAATACTTTTGAAATAATCTTCACTGATGCATTCAGTACGCTAATGTTCTGAAGTCCCCTACCTCTTTTGTCTCGGCTTTTTTTGGGATAAGCACGACATGTGCGCAATTTAGTCTATCTAATTGGAGAGTCCAGTCCCGTCGTGAAGGGTTTCCATCAATCTGATGATTTCTGACTTACACATTTCTGAAAAGTAATTATAAAATAATATAGGAAAACCATGATGGCCCGGAGCTTTATCCGGCCCTAGTCCCCAGATTGCAGCCTTGATCTCTTCTTCTGAGAAGGGTTTAGTAATATTGGTTAGTCTTCTTGGCAATCCCCTCCAATGCTCTTGATTGGCCGGGATGTTCCTAGGCCATCTGTGGGTGGTCTTAGATTCGAATAGATTCTTGAAGTGCTCATAGATTACCCCTCTAATGCGGTCTTCATCCTCAATAATATTCCCCTGCGTCCGTAGTCTGAGAATCACATTTTCTTGTTTCTCATACTAGCAGTTTTGTGAAAAAAAGACAGTATTAAGGCCCCCCGTTTGACCCAGTTAACTCTAGCTCGTTGGCACCACATGGTCTCCTTTCTAAAAATTTATTGGATCTTTACCCGCAAGCTATGTAGCTTGGATATCTCTTCCTGGGTAAGATTCCTCTCTTCTTGGTTCATTTTCAAGATATAAATTTCCGCTTCCATATCTCCCTTATTGTTGATAACAGACTCAAAAGAATGTTTTTCCCATGAGTGTGCAATCGGGAAAGTTTTATGGTGAGGACAGCCGCGACGTCCTGTTGAAGGGCATGGATCTCCCAACTTTCCTTGACGACTGCCTCAGCAATTCGGAGCTTCCAACCACATCTTTCAAAATGAAAGATATTTTCGTTTAGCGACAAGGCGTTCCCTGTTGTCTAGGCATAACGGAGAATGGTCGGATGTAGGCATAGATCGCGTGTACAGGGTAGCCAACGGGAACCTAGTATCTCAATCCGCAGAGACGAGCACTCTATCAAATCTGGCGGAATAACTCTTTTCTGCAAATTCGATCATGTGAAAGACTATCAGCAATTGGTAAATCCAAAAGCTGGGCCTGATTAATCAAGAAATTAAAGTCTTAACAGTCGTGGTCATTCTCTTCCCCCCTTTCTGTTTGTCAGAAAAACGAATGCTATTAAAATCCCCTCCAATAACCCAAGAAAAGTCTCATTTGTGCATAATAAAGGGTATCTATTCCCAAAAAGCAGGCCTCAGATTTCTCCTATTGGGGTTGTATACTGATGTGATTACATGCACGAAATTGTCTTTTCTATCCTTTAGCTCTACACTAAAAGAGAATCTCCCAACCCATTTATCCATCAATGTATAAGATGTAGAATCAAAACCGATCAGAATACCTTTTGAAGCTCCCACCGAGTCCTTAGAAACCCAACGGTCAATCCTACGTGGTCCTAAAGTGTTAGTGAATCTCATAGTGGATGCCGCAGTCTTGGTCTCCCACAAGCAAACTATGTCTGCCTTTGCTCCTATAATGGTCTTCGTCGTCATATGATGTTTTGCCAGTTTACCCAGCCCCCGAACATTTCTGTATAAAATAATCATTAATATTCCAGATTACCCCTCCCCTGGGTCATAGTTCCTTTACGTGAAACTACTTGTTCCTTGTGTACCTCATTCAAATGAGTAACCCCGATCCCCGAGTTGTTATCTCTAATGTTCTCGTGAGATTTAGCAAGATACATAATTTATTCTCTGAACTCGAGTCAGCCCCCCATTATCCTGCATGTTTTAGCAATGAATAATAACTCATCTGACATAGATTTAAAAATAGAGAGGTTTATTGGATGTATACCTGCATGCAGTTGGCATAATTCATTAGCGTGTGTAATCATGTCACCAACTGAGTTGTTCTCCCCTCAGTAACTGTTGCCTCGGGCTTTTTTGAAGGACGATGTCGATAAGCACTGACCCTCCCCTTTTGCGGCCATGTGTCCCTCTCCCTCGGTGAACAACTGGAAGTCCAGAGTCATGCATATCTTGCATATCCTCCTCATTGGGCAATCGAGAGAGGGCGTCCCATATCTGATTTCAGACTGTCCCCGGCTACTGACTCAGGCAAGGTGTCGCCACCAGAGGGGAAATTCCCCGGCACGAAATGAGCAGCGGCTCAAGAAAGACCCCGTCGTCGACCGTGAGCTCGCGTCTAAGGGAGGCCCTCTGCTCTCGTCGTCTTCTACATCAGTCAGCGCCCACGTCATTGTCAGCGAGGGAAGCTGGACTCGCTAGACGGCAGCGTCGTGTCTAGGCCTTTGTCGACGAGGCTTGGGCTTGTTGCCCAAAACTCAGCCCACAATCTTTTTCATTTCGGCTTGGGATATATTCTGCAGCCTACTAGTTACCCAGTTCTTTATTTTTTCTTCATTTATTAGCAGCCCATTAAAAGGCCCGCCCCCTACAGGCCCATTTCTCATAGGCTCAAATTTTTCTTGTGCTTGGGCTGCTGCGTAAAAATCAGTAGTTGATCCCTGGGCTTGGGCTGCTGAGCAAAAATCAGCAGCACACAGCCTAGCGCCCCATAAGCCCCCCACCCCCATGGCTTTACAATCGTCCCCTCTAGTGTTACCGCCTGAGTCAGCGCCGCCTTCAGTGGTTGACAGAGTGGTCACGTTAACTCTGTCGCGGCCCCCTTCAGTTGGTGGGCATGACGAGGCGTTAACAACGACAGCGCACCGTTGCCTTGTACCTCACCCGCCTGTCGACTGTTGGTAATGTCGACATCCAACTCATTAGACGAGGCGGGCGCGGGACAGAGAACCTCGAAATCTCGACTTGCGCTGAGGGTGACAGCGCACCACCTGCCAGAGTGGCCGGCGATGTGCAACTGTTGTCGCCTCGAGGGCTGGTAAAGGACATGATTCAGGTGCACCCGCTGACCTCCCCCTCTCCCTTGTGGGCCTCACTCAATGGTCGGGAATTCAAAATCTCCTGCCCCTTTGGATAAGCTCTCCCTCCGCGGTCCTTGTGAACTCAATTTAAGTCAAGAGCTGGACTCGAACTCACTCTGAACCCCACCTGTGTTCTGGGCCTGGTCTTTTGGATGAGCTGGTCCAAACTTGGATCGAAGTCATCAACATTGCTCTAGTTCAATCTTGGATTATCTCCTTCATCCCTTCACACGCCGAGATCCGAGAAGAGGCGTTTGGACACCACCTTGGTCGTCGGAGTATTTACCTCCGCCCTAGGCCTTGCTGCCAGCTTGTCTGACACATCCACCATGCGTCATCTTTCCTCTGATTTGTTCTCCACTTCAAATCTTATTTTGATACTCCGACTGTTAACCACCGTCGTGAGGGAGAGCAGTATGTCTTTCAGAGCTCTACACCCCACCTGGACCCTCGCTCTCTGCAGACTATAGTGTATTCAGATCCACTTGAAGAAGGTAACCGAATCTCCCCACTAAATCCTTAAATGCCGACGCATTCCATAGATACAGGGGAAAACTAGCGATAAGAATCCACCTGGAGAACGCCAGGCAGAATCCCTCCTCCCCCGACCACCGCTTGAAGCATAGGCCGAACTCACCATCACCACACTTCTAGACGCTGAATTTGATGGTGTTATTCAATGAACTCTCGGACGGGAATTCAGCGAGAAACCCATCGCAGAACTCTTTGAGTTCCAATTCCATCCCTTAAACTTGTCGCAGACATCTCCGAGGTCCAATATGATGCACCACCGGCGTCCCAAACGTCACTTTAATTATCCCAAACTTCTTTTGCGGCTTGCACTTGACGTCGACCATGGATTTAGTGGACTTGATCCTCACCACTGAGTCTTTTCTCCTCCGCTGCCATCAGCTGCCCCTCTAGCCACTCCGACCGTGTCCCCCCGCCGACTTCCCTATCATCCCATTTGATTTGGTGTCATTATGGACAATCAGGAGCCAGATGGCCTGTTATTGGCAAGTATAACAGGTGATACCCAATGGGCACTCTCCTTTCAGTGCCCTAGTCGCCACAGTGGTGGCACTTCGAGGTGAGGGGCTCCTCTTTCGGCCGCTTCGGCGATGCCTGCAAGAGTAGCTCTTTTGCCGCCGCTCTTTCCCTCTTGGTCGTAGAAAGGGACTTCACCTCATTCCAGTCCTCTTGGCCTAGCGGAGAAGGGGATCTCGACCAAACCGGCTTGAAGGAGGGGTCCCATTCCTGCAACCCAAGAAGGATTAAATAAGTGATGACTACCCAACTTCCTATACTGATCCCTGTAGTGCATCCATACATATAAAAATAGAAGGTGAAACCGAAGAACCATCTGATATAAGATAATATGATGCACTGAAATCAAGAATGCCAGAACAGGGTGAGAGAAAACCACATCTGCCCTGTCACTACCTCACTAGTCTACCCATATCTTAAGTTGATATAAAGACTACGAAAATCAGAATAGTAAAAAATGAAAGGAATTCAGGAATCAATGGAAGGATGATCAAGAAGAAATTAATAACTATGCACTTGTAGTTGGATTAACTATACACTTGTAGTTGGATTGTATAATCAGGACTCATACATTCCAGTTGCAAATTTTATTACCATTAATTTGCCGACTGGTTGTACTGTAGATGTGAGAGCCTAGGCTCTGATACCATCCTGTAACACCCCGATCCCGCGGGTAAGCATTAGTACAAGCAAGAATCAGAGTACGAAAGTACGCGGTGCATTATACATTCCAATATATGAGTACAATTACAAAATTATCACATAATGTGACACAATATATTAAGAATATTACATCACCGATAGACGCAAATGCGAGAATACAAAGAGATACACAATTATGAACAGTACAAAAGATGCTCACAAGTTATAAAAGGAAAACTCAAGAGACGAGCAGGGGGGCTTGGAAGGATGGGGCTCTGGACGGTCAACTTTTGATCCATGACGCTACCGTTGCGCAACTCAGATCACCAGGAAGTCCACCATGGTCCAAGCTTCAAGATCTAAACATGCAGCTCCAGGAGAGTCAGAACTCCCCAACGAGTGGTATGGTGAATACCAAGTAGCGTGCATATATAAGCACACATGTATCAATAAATTAGAGTCAAAGAGCATGTATTGAAAACCGTGTCGTGAGCATAAACACACAGGAGCAGAGAATAAGGTATCAAGTAAAATAAATGTGGTAAAATCAGTTATATAAGCCCAAATTACTGATCCGTGAAGTTAATACGTCAAAGGAATAATCCAAATAAGGAAACCCTCATATATATACCTTATATCTCACGTCACCGTATCCTGAGTTCATATAACCTGAATTGTCTCCTAAACTAAGAAAACAACAAAAAAACTGATAATACCAATAATACCGAATACAAGCAAAATCAGCTGTAGAAGCTCAGTTTACGGCTTTATGAGAAGTACGTCAAAGGAATAACCCAAACAAGGAAACCCTCATCTATATACCTTATGTCCCATGTTACCGTAATCCGAGTGTATACAACCTGAAGTGCAAAACCGCACGGCGAGTTATTGATTAACACTTTATTATTATTATTCGTCCTACCCATATATCTATGTATGTACCCTAGCGTTTCAACACACATACATCCATACATGAGTAAGCTGAGGTTGTTATTGGAAACTGATGATCAGACCAATAAGTTATGTTTACAGTGGGTCTTGTACATGCCTGGGACTACGGCCCAGGGTGTTCCATTGCTCGAGTACGGAACCAGCCACAAGGCTTACATGAAGTGGCTCTTATATTATGCCCATTCAGGAATGTAACAAGAGGTAGGGAGTCAGCACTCCCCTCGAACACCTGGAGGCCCTCATGTAGATCTGGAAGATTTGAGTTGCATAACATATCTAATACCACTGTAAACATATTCACCACTTAAAGTCCATCAGTTTCCCCCTTATCTGATGTAGGTTAGTCTTTTTATAGTTTATTATTATGTAATTATCATATTACGGGAATAGCAAGAGCAGGACATGCTCAAGAGTTTAGGGGTAACAAGAGTACATAAGCACTAGAAATACATATCACTGTATATAATACAGGATAGCGGGACAGGATCCCCGAAATATGATAATCACAAGTCAAGTGGTAATATAACAGGTGGCAGGTGATAGCATGCAGGAGTCAGGTGTCAAGTAATGGCATGGTGGATAACACTATCACATATCTCAATACAGGAAAATAATATCGATACAGGAGATCGGTATGAATACAATAAAACGGTACCGATACAGGGGATTGGTACGAATACAAGAAAATACAATTTAAAAAACAGTATAAGTACAGGTTTCAAACTCTTCACAATCGCCAAGGAAAGAATACTAGTTGAATTATCAAGTAGACAAGCGGGCATGTAAGCAAGCGTACATCCAAGCGAAACTAAGCAAGCTGGAGCGAAGCTAACGTACAACACTAGACGTCATCATGTTCGGCGTGGTTACCGCTCGTGGCACGGCTAGACGCATACAACGGAGCGAGCGTATGAACGCTATACTACCACGCGTGGCGAAGCTGCGCTCACGGCGTAACAATGCTCGAATAGAGTTAGCGGTAAAGCGCTGAGCACTAGATCCGTCTACCAGGCATAGCTAAAAGACTTGACGGTCTGAATGCACTCCTCTTTCGAGGAAGTGAGTGATAGCCCAAAGGCTAATAAGCCTGAAGGCAGAGTAGATACCTACAGAAGTGTCAGTATCATGTAGACGCAACTAAGGTATCAGTAGAGTAGTGAAGCCCGAAGGCTGAGTGTTTCGCCGGAAAAGTTGGCTCGATGTAAAGTTTCTTTGAGTGGCTGAAAAGTTACATTGGAACGATTCTGATTACAAAAAGGAAGAAGGTATGATTCTCTCCTTTGTTTTAGACCGGGTTCTTCGTGTGGCGATGGAGAGTGATTCTTGTTCTCCATTGACCGCGAATGTCAAGCTTCTCTTCAGGACACTCTAAAAAATTAAACAGGAGGGAGCTCTATTTTTAACACACTAAATGTTTAGAGTCCACTGATTACTCTTTTTCTCTCTAAAAAAAAGCAAGAAGAGAAATAAGAAGCTTTTAGCTAGAGAATTCTCAGCTCTCAATCCTCAAAAGTTTTTCCTTCTTCTCTGGCCCCTTTTTTTATAGCTCCTCAGGCTATTTATAGGAAGTCATAGAGGTACTATTGTCCCCTAAAATCCCTTAATTATGAGGATTAACTCCCAATTACGTGGGGAGCTAATTGACCCAGTAATGGGGATCAGTTATAACAGAACGCGGGTCTCGCGATGGACGCGGACCTCGCGTTGCATGTTGTGGACACGGACGTCTCAGTTAGAACGCGGAGTTACTCAGACCCGCATCTGAAGCGTGGCGCGGAGTTGCTCAGACCCGTGTGGGACACAGAGTTACTCAGACCCGCATGAGACGCGGAGTTGCTTAGACCCGCGTGAGACGCGGGTCTGTGCGGGGTTACTCAGACTCGCATCTGAAGTCTGTTTTTTCTTTGGACGCGAGGTCCGCATTTTAGTTGAAACGCGACCTTCGCGTTAAAGTGAGGCTCGCGTCTGATGGCTTATACTTAGTGATTTTTAGATAGCCTACAGAATCCCCTCCAAAGTTTTCAACACTCTGCGGTTGACTGGGACGAATTTCAAAATACTTTGGACTTCAGTTGATTTTGGTCTCTCATGATTAGACTGACAGTCTTTTGAGATGCCCTTCAGCTTGATCATGTCTGGATTCTGGTCTTCGTAAGTGTACTGTTGAACTGTTTAAAGCCTTTAGGGAAGATCGTCACAAGTGTCTTAGAAACTCAGTCTAGCACTTGTTATGAGCTCTGATTTGTTCGTCATGCTATTCCTTTCAGCATGATCAGTTGTCGAGAATTTTCATTGGGCTTAAACGCCAACATTTTCCTCTATACTTTAGCTGTCGGAGGCGTAACTTTTCCACTTTCACTTTCATATTACCATCCAAATACCGGAAAAGACATAACATTTTCCAAATCACACTTCCTAACAACACCCAAACACCGAAAAACTAACCAATTCCCAAGTTCCAAAGGGAACTATCACCAATTCCTCACTTCCTTACTTCCTCACTTCCACCGTCAACCAAACAGGCCCTTTCTTGAAAATCCGTTCTCTAACTTTCTTATTGAAAGTTCTGAAAATTCAGGCTTGAAAGAGCTCGATTTGTTGTTGGGCTTGCAGACGTTTGTCGTCTAAAGCTTTCAACTCTTGGAGACGCAGTCGATGCTTCTCCTCGTCTGCCATCCTGATTGTCAAGGTAACGAGGATTTAGATCTCCAGTGGGAGTACAGTTTCACATTCGTACACCAAGAAAAACGGTGTGGCCTTTGTCGGGGACCGTTGTGCGATAAGCCCATAGGCATTCACCTAATTTGTCGTCCCAGTCGCGTTGACTTTTCGAGACAAACTTTTTGAGAAGCTTTCCAATAGTCTTGTTAAAAGCTTCTGCAAGGCCATTAGAAGTTGGATACTATGTCGTTAATGATATATTTTGGATTCTGAATTTATTACAGAACCTCTGAAATGCTTGGCTGACGAATTGGAGTCCATTATCGTAGACGATTCGTCGGGGCACACCTCATATTCAAGATTTGTCTGAGTCAATTTATCCTCAGTGGGTGATTCGCGTTGTTCAAAACGTATACTCCAAAGAGTATTTAAGTGTTTAATCCATAGATCAGAGTCTGACTGGATTAGTTCTTCAGATTTAAAGGTATCTTCTCCATCATCTTCCAAATGGCTGATTGATACCATGTTCACTAATAGACTTTTGAAAATATCGCCGACACTCACATCTGGGTCCCACGACGACGTTGCTGATGCGCTGTCATGATATACCTCTTTTTTAGATTCGGAATCTGATGGGACTGGTGTAGTTACATAACCGAGTCCTCTTCGGGTTTTGTGGTAGTAATCGGGGTCTTTGCCTTTCGGTACAAATGAACGAAGTAGTGCTCGTTTTCTTTTGCCAAAATTAAGGTATGCTTCCTTGGTAAAATCATAACCCATTCTTTCCATCATGTGACGTGACTTTTGTCTATAATGAAAGAATTGTGGAGACTCAGAATTACCCCTGAGCTTTCATAAGCTACAGCTCAGTTTCGATCCGTCCGAATAGAATCGACTTTTGACCCTTTCACTTGGCTGGTACTTTAAATAGAGCATTGTGTGCGCCTTCAATCTTTTCGCGTACCAGGAGAGATGACTTTATTGGTGCCCGCAATCATGTCAAAGCATTCATTGCTGACTAAGAATCACTGCTCACATCAGTACTAATGTCTGACGGTACAGAATCCGAAGCAAATACAGAAAAGTAAACCAAATCTAAATTTTTATTGATAAACCATTCGCCTTCAACATTGGAGTTGGTATCGAAATCGAGCTTATCAATGCTCGTTACAAAGGGATTTATTTTTCAGAGACACTCGTCTTCTTCTGGCTCTATATCTGCTTCATTGCTAGAATCAGGTTCTTCTGGGTGTAGATTCTCATCAACCTCAAGAGAATTCTGATAAAGAAGGGAATTAGTAAAATAATTCTCAACTCCTTTGAACGGATGCCTTTCGGCGATCAACGTTCTCACTTTTTCATTTTCACCGACGTATTTCATTACTTGATGAAGAGTGAATGGGACGATAACGTTGCAGTGAATCCAAGATCGTCCCAGCAGCAGATTGTACGAGGTATCAGCGTCAATGACATAACATGTCACCTTGGAGTTCAGGTCACCAATTTGATACCTGAGTTTGATTTTTCCCATCGGGCGAGAACCATTAGCGTTGAAGCCATAGATGGTTCTCTGAGTGGCGCTTAACCGGTAGGTGCGGATCCCCAAATGCTGTATGACCCTGCGGGGCATGATGCTCAGCGCGGATCCTGGATCAACCTGAATATGGCTCACTTCAGATGAATCTGATATACCATGTATAATACAAGGGTCTATCATATTTTCTTTTAACTTGCATGTCTTCTGAGGTGAAGGTGATGCAAGAAAACTGCTTCGAGGTATGATGGCAATGGTTGCCGTCTTCCTCTTCACATATAGCAGGAATTTGAGTCACGAAAACTCTGCATCTGCTAGTACTTCTCTTAAAGCATCCCTTGACGACTTGAAAAGTCTTAGGAGCTCACAGAAAGTGATTCGAGTAAGGATGTTGGCTAATTGAGCCAAGACATCAAAATGGAAAGGAGTTGAAAGTCCCACACCGTTTTTCTGAAGAGCTTTGACATACCGAAGCTCTTTATGCTTTTCCACGGAGGGCTTCGTGTGGACTGCTCGTTTGTTTCCTCAGCTGGTTGTGGGGAGTTTACCATCGGCTCGCCGTACTGTTTCAGGTATTGCTTGCCAGACCGAGTCTTTGATGTGGGAGGTGCGCCTGTGTCAGGAAAAAGGGCAGATTCCTCACCTCCTGAACTAGCAAGGGAAGCAACATCTTCCTTGGTTTCTCTTGTAGAGATACTCACCACATTGCTGAAGGACGCTTTGGCGTTGCCTTTGGACTTCCTACTTGTGACAGTCGTCCATTGCTAGCTTTGAACAATGTCAGGGTGGACTCACATTGTTTCCTCTCGAGAAGTAGGCACTTGAATAAGGCCTTTCTCCTTTTGTTTTTGAGGATCAGTATTGATCACTCTTAGTTCCTCTTTCGGGATGGGAACTACTCCAGTTGGTGCTAGCGGGAGCTTCCGTCTGAATTGAATAGGGATGAGGCTATCATGTTGGTCGTCACCTTCTTCTGTTCTGGACGGAGCTTTAATACATCTGCATCTATCAGAGGCTGAAGCACATCTTTAAAGATGTAGCAATTCTTAGTAGGGTGCCCCAGCATCTTGTGATATAAACAGTAGTTGGGATCATCAGTCTTCCCTACCTCTTCAGGATGTCTGATCGCTGGCAATTTGAGTCTGTTACTCTTTTGGAGTAAATTGAATAAAGAGACCACGTGTTCATCCTTAAAGGAGTACCGTTTATTGGCACGTGCTTGGCCACAAGCCATTCCTTCTCTGATTAACTGGATCTTTGAAGGTGACTTGACTTCCGTTGCCAGAGTATCTCTTCTTCTCGGTTGAGAAAACGACTCTTGGGCGCGTCGCATTGGCTTATCGGGTCTTGGTTTGCTGTCTTTTTTTCAGCTCTGACCCTGACGATAATCTCTTCCGCATGTTCGCCTTGTAGCACCAACTGCTTTCAAGTGCGACATTTTGCTACTCCCATTTGAGCGAGTAGGAAAGTTTACAGATTATGACAGCATGTCTCAACCAGTATAGATTGGATCATGCCGCTAGGACAACAGAGTGCCATGCTCCAAAATCTCTCGACGAATGTTTTGATGGACTCTCATTTCTTTTGCTTGGCTGCAAGGAGAGCTGGCACTGAAATTTCTGTATCGTCTTCAAAGAAACGAGCCAGAAACAACTTCTCGAGGCGGCCCATGTTTTAATCAAGCCGGCATAAAGTTTCATGAACCATTCAAATGCGACCCCTTTAAGAGTGCCAATGAATAAACGAGCCATGATGGCATCGTTCGATACTACATTCCCAGTTTAAGATTTGAAGCAGTATATGTGTTGGTTCGGTGACCCTTTACCGTCGAAAGTATGAAGGGTCAGTGCCTTGAACTTGGGAGGGTAGGGAGCCGTGTCCCACTCTGCTGGGTAGGGTCGGACTATCCCCACATCTTGGAGACGGTCTCGGTTTGCGAGGGCCTCAAGGCGTTGCTCTAATTTTCTCATCCTCTTGGAATGACTGCTCCCGTTCTCTGAGTTATCCTCCTCTTCAGACGAAGATTTGGGTGGCTCAGAGTTGGCATGCTCTCCACTCTCAGTATTTGCAGAAGATGAGCTCTCCCTTCCTTACGTTTGTCTTTGGACTTCTTAAAAGGAGTTTTACCTTTCGGTTTATTTTTGTCCTTAAGCAGTTGTGATAACATCTGCTTAAAGGTGTCGATAGATTCTTACTGAGTTCGAATCATATCGAATTGTTCCCTTTGGACTCGGATCTGCTCTTCGAATCGCTTGGCCACCTCCTCAGGAGTTTCTGCCATGTAAGCAAAGGCGGTTGTCTCCGAACTAGAATTCAAATACCGGGATTCGATGATAATGGAGTGCTTATCATTCACCTCAATCCCCCTGGCCAATAGACTGTAGTCGACTGGGGCGATTGTTCCCGTACAAGTCCGAGTGTGTCGGTAGACCCCTTCAGGTTCGACAAGAACATCCTTCAAACCTGGAGACCGATCAGCATCCAACTCCTCTGAACTAACAGCCAGTTGCTTCCCTTTAGACTTGCTTGGTGTGGAACTCGGCACGACCATTTTTGCAGTCATTTCTGGGTACTTGACGTCGGAGAATGACTTCTTCTTTCGGGATCGTCGTCTCTTGGCTAAGTTTGAAGCCGCTGACAATTAGTTAAAACTGCAAGTTTATTTATCTGAAAGCCACAATGGCAATCAGAGAGTACTGCTGAGATGAGTTGCTCGCAGTGACATTGAGGGGCAATTTGATGGATGCTCCTCTTCTTTATCAGGTTGTCCCTCAAGTCTGTTGAGGGAACATCTGAGGAACTAGTCTCGAACCCCTGAGGTGAGGGCGTTTTGGCTTTTTATGTCTTAAAGACATGCCATTCTGAACGCGAGTCTCGTGTTTCTTTGTTGAAACGCAGTCATCGCGTTGTGTTGAAACGCGGTCATCACGTTTAGAGTTAAAAATACGGGAGTCACGCTCTGAAGCAAGCAGAACGCGGGTCACGCGTTTTGAAGTAGAAACGCGAGCTTCCAGTGTTGGCTGATTTTGTCTTAGAACGTGAGTCTCGCGTTTAGGACCAGAAACGTGGTACTCATGTTCTGAAGCTGGCAGAACGCGGGTATCACGTTTGGGGGTAGGCGGAACGCGAGTCTCGTGTTGGACGCGGACCTCGCGTTGTCTGAGAGGGACGCGGGTGTGAACCTCACGTTTTGAATCTGCAGAACAGATGACTTCTGCAGAATCTTTGATTTGTTGTCGACGTGCGCGACGCCTTCGTCGACGTTCAACATTTTGGTTGAGTCGCAGGGGTTGTTGGGAACCCTCGACAACTTGAAATTGCAGAGTTTGAAGAGGAAAAGGATGGCAAAATTGATCTTTACCATCACTTTGATCGTGCGCCAACGCATTGCCCTACGGGTCTCCTCAGAGATGTTAACGCGGGCAGCATGGGCTGCCCGAGAGGTTTTCAGAACCTCTTCAGAAATGACACCGCTTGCGCTGTGAGCAGTAGTTCGGGTCACTTTAGGAGTAATCTCCAAAGAGATTCGAGAGCCAGTCTCTGAAGAGACTTTGCGGTATTGTCGCATTGCCTTGGGACTGGCGGAGCCTGAGGAAAGGAATTCCTCAAACTTTCCTTGATCGAATTCAATGATAAGGGATTCCACCGTCTTGCCAAGAAGCTGGACATCAGCTTGCGCCACGGCGTTCTCGTCAGTAGAGAAAGCAATCCCCAGTGGAGTCGCCATCTTTTATTTGGTCAGAAAAGTTGGCTCGATGTAAAATTTCTTTGAGTGGCTGAAAAGTTACAGCGGAACGATTTCGATTACAAAAGAGGGAAGAAGGTATGATTCTCCTATTTGTTTAAGGCTGGGTTCTTCGTGTGGCGATGGAGAGTGATTCTTGTTCTCCGTTGACAGGCGAATGCCAAGCTTCTCTTCAGGACACTCTCAAAAATCAATCAGGAGGGAGCTCTGTTTTTACACACTAAGTGTTTAGAGTCCACTACTTACTCCTTTTCTCTCTTTCAAAAAGAAAGCAAGAGGAAAAACAAGAAGCTTTTAGCTTGAGAATTCTCAGCTCTCAATCCTCAAAAGTTTCTCCCCTCTTCTTCTCTGACCCCCATTTTATAGCTCTTCAGGCTATTTGTAAAGAGTCATAAGGGTATTATTGTCCCCTAAAATCCCTCCATTATGGGGATTAACTCCCCATTACATGGGGAGCTAATTGACCCAGTAATGGGGATCAGTTATAACAGAATGCGAGTCTCGCGTTGGACGCGAACCTCGCGTTACTTTTTGTAGACGCGGACGTCTCAGTTAGAATGCAGAGTTGCTCAGACCCGCGTTTGAAGCGTGGCGGAAAGTTGCTCAGACCTGTGTCTGAAGCTTGCGCGGAGTTGCTCAGACCCGTGTAGGACGCGGGGTTACTTAGACCCGCATCTGAAGTCTCTATTTTTCCTTTGGACGCGAGGTCCGCGTTTTAGTTGAAACGCGACCTTCGTGTTGAAATGAGGCTCGCGTTTGATGGCTTGTCCTTAGTGATTTTTAGACAGCCTACAGTGAGCAAGACAGGAATAAAGTAAGCGAGCAGACAAGCGGAGCGGAGCGAAGCAAGCTAAAGCGAAACTAACGCACAGTGCTAAACGCTATCACGCCCGGCGTAGTTACCGCTCGCGGCGAAGCCACGATAACATATAACAATCGCTCACGGCGTAACTACACTCGGACGGAGTTGGCGATAGAGCGCTTAGCGCTAAGCTTACCTACCAGACGGAGCTGAAAGACCTGACAGTCTGAACGCACTTCCAGCTACCACAAAGCCTATAAGGGTGCAAGGCCAATTTCCTATTGGGTAGCTCGGGAAGTAGGCTAGCCCGGAGGCCGAGTAGGTACCTACACGAGATGTTAGTACCACGCAAACACATATATAAATGTGATAATGACTAGACTACAGTGGAGTGGTGAAACCCGAAGGTTGAGTAGAGAGCCCGAAGGCTAAACGACCACGAACGGTCGACCACGCATGGTATAAAGCAGTAATAAAGCACATTACAGGCAGTGTATATGTACAAGAAGTAAAGTACCTTAGTACAAGCATTCGTCACAGGTATAATTCATGTACAGTTATAAATACTGATACACGATACACCGATTACAATTTCACACTGGAAATACAAATACAACAGGGGATAAAAATACATAATTTCCCCAAAATACAGTCAACCCGTCGAAGCGGGGACACTAAATAAGAAGGTGAGGACATTCGCTTAAATCTTTAGAAAATGCCATAAATCTGGATCCTAAGAAATACGTGCACGACCACCAATATATTAATATATATATATATATATATATATATATATATATATATATAGAGTAAGATAGGAGAGAGAGTTAAGAGAGAGCAGGAGAGAGAAAAAATCAAGAGAGGAAAAATAAGGGGAGAGAGAATGAGAGAGAAAGGAAGGGGGTTGATACCCTTTGCCTGCTCACAGCCAGGCCCTGGCTGAGGCCGCACGGCCAGAGGCACCAGGCAGCGCCGCCGCCGGGCAGGGGTGGTCGCCCTCCACCCCAAAGAGGAGGGAAAGGAGAAGTGAGGGGGTGATGGCATGGTGGTGTGATGGTGAAGATAATGGTGAAGTGGTGGTGGTTTAGGGGTGGAGATGGAGATGTAAATGGTGGAGAGGGTGGAGGAAGTGAAGGTGGTAGTTGTGATGGTGGGAATGTTGAAGATGGTGGTGAAATGGGTGGTGATTGGTGGTTGATTGAAGAGGAAGTAGTTGAAGATTGTGGTGGTGCTAGGTGGAGTGGATGGAAGTGGAAGAAGAGATGGTGGTCGGAGTTGGGGCTCGGCCATCGGAGGTAGGAGGCGTCGGAGGTGGGTCGCGTCGGAGGTGGTGGCGTGGTCGGTCTTATAGAGGAGGGAGAGATAGAGAGAGATGTGAGTGAGAGTGAAATTAGAAGAGAGTGAGTGAGATTTAGAGAGAGAGGAAGAGAAATGGTGGAGAGAGGGAGGAGAATTTGAGAGGGAGAGGGAGGAGGAGAGGCGCTGTCGTTGGCCAGAAGAGAAGAAAGAAAAGAAAAAGAAAGAGAAAGAAGAAAGAAGGAAAGGAAAAATAAAAGGAGAAGATATTTGAAGGGTTTTTTTGTGTGGAGAAAAAAAGAAAAAAAAAAAAGAAAAGAAAAGAAAGAAAAGAAGGATGTGGAGGAGAATAAAGAGAAAAGAAAGAAGAATGAAAATAAAATATCTGGATAGATATCCCGGATCTGGGAAAACACCGAAAACATCAAAAAAGTCAGAAAAATAGAGTAACTCGGAAGCTTTTCAAAAAATTTCAAAAAATTTCAAAAAATAGTAAATATTATTTTAAGGTACAATGTGAAATCGATTTCAAGAAATTAGTCTGATTTTCAAATTAAAAATCCTAAAATCTACCGGCGATACCGGTCGACACCAAAACCGGTCGAACTTTGATAATTTCAAAAAAAATTCCAAAAATATATATAGATAGAAAATGAGATTATAAAAAGTAATGTAAAAGAAGTTTCTAGAAATTCAACTACGTTTGTAAGTTAAAAATCCGAGAATCGATCGGCGGCACCGGTCGACACCAGTTTCGAAGATTTTGCAGAATAATTCTGAAAAATTCCAGAAAATTGTTAAAAATCTAAAATATTAGAAAATAATGTTAGAAACTGAAACGGTCAAATCTAACTATCGAAAAGACCAAATCGAACAACACACTGGATCGGGTCTCCGGTTCAGACTAGGACTGACTCTGAGTCGACGAATCCGAATCCAATGCAAAACAATCGCATAAATAATCATAAAACAAAACAAATATAGAAAGTAAATCGAAAAATACGATTGAAAATTCTGAATATGTATCTAAATATATATTCCGGGAACAGGTTGTTACAAATCCTCTCAACCACAAAACTTCCTTCGATGCCTCAACTGCAACCATGTACTTTACCTCTGTTGTTGAAAGAGCAATAGTATCTTGCAACTCTGCCTTCCAACTAATGACGCACTCAGCTACCGTAAACACATAGCCCGTCGTAGATCTTCGCTGATGATGATCTCCTGCATAATCTGCATTAACATAGCATTGTAATACCCTAGGCTTTCCCGTTTCCAATCTCTAAAACACCAAGCCTAGTCTCGCAGTCCCTCGTAGATATCGTAGTACCCACTTCACTGCTTCCCGATATTGCTTTGTTGAATTTGACATGAACTGACTTACTGTACTAATTGCATAGGCTAAGTCAAGCCCAGTCAGACCATAACGTACATGCGTGATCCCACCGCACTAGTATATGATACTCGAGACATCTCTTATTCTGGCGATTGTGGACACTGTTTGGAGGATAATTTGAAGTGATTAGCCAAAGGAGTGTTGACTGGTCTTACTTCTGTCATGTTGAATCTTTCTAACACCTTAGAACATAGTTCTCCTGAGAAGCCAAAGTCTGCCCATGCCTCTGTCTCGAGTGATCTCCATAGTTAAGATCTTTTTGTCTCCTCCCAAATCCTTCATGTCGAATTTCTTTTTGAGCTGAGCTTTAAGCTTCTGAATATGTGTCTTTTTTTTGCAACAATCTGCATATCATCCACATATAACAGCAGATATGTCGGATCATTATTCTGCTTGAAATAGACACAACTGTCATACTCACATCGGTTGTATCTGGTCTTGATTATAAAAGAGTCAAACCGTTTGTACCACTGCATGGGAGACTACTTAAGTACATAGAGGGACTTATTTAGAAGACACATCTTGTTTTCTAGACCTCCATCTGCACCTAAAAACTTGTACCCTCGAGCTTTCAAAGCTCCCAATGAGAGAAGATTCTTCTTTAAGTCTGGAGTATGACATACGTCTGTAAGGGTTCGAACATGTCCATCAAACATCCTCATACGGATGTTGCTGATGCCAACTGTTTTGCACACGGTGTCGTTACCCATCAAGACAGAGCCTCCATCACAAGGTTGTAAGTACTGAACCACTCCCTTTTTGGGCACATGTGGTATGTGCACCCCGAATCAAGTAACCAAGCATCTGAGTACTTGCATTTTCCTGACTCAGCTGTCAAGACATCACATGGATCCTCATCTTCTTGTTTGACAACCCCGGCTTGTGACTTTCCACTGATACTAGCCTCATCAGAATCCTTGTCGCCCTTCTTCTTCAGCATCTCCTTGTATTTCATACAATTCTTCTTAATGTACCATGGTTTCTTACAGAAATAGCAAGCAAAATTGCTAGAAGCCTCTGAATTCCTTTTAGGTCCCCTACTCTTTGATCTCCCGCTCTGGCTCTTGATAACCAGTCATAAGGCCTCCTCTGTAGAATCTGTCCTTTTCATCAACTCGTTATTTTGGAGCATCTGCCTGACATCTTCTAACTCTAAGATCTCCTTACCATACATGATGGTGGAGTTGTTAAGTGGTCATAACTTGATAAAAGAGAATAGAGTAATAGAAAAGTCTTCTACCTTAACTTCTAGAGCCAATAAGTCGCTTAAAGTTCTATTAAAATCATTAAGATGTTGTAGAATAGGGTACCTTCCTTCATCCGAAGGCTATACAATTGATTCTTCATGAAGAGCTTATTTGACAAACTCTTCATCATGTAAAGACTCTCCAGCCTACACCAAAGACCAACGGTTGTTTTCTCATTCATGACGTTGTAGAAGACCTCGTCTGATAGGCATAGTATGATCGTCGCCTTTGCGCGGAAGTCGATGTCATTCCACTCATCATCCTTCATCTTCGATGACCTCTTCTCAATACCAAGCAGGGCTTTGTGTGTGCCCTCTTTCACGAGCAACGATGTTATTCGCATATTTCACAACAAGAAGTTAGACTTCCCGTCAAATTTTTCCACCTCGAACTTGGTTATCGTGGTCGTCTTGCTAGCCATTGCTCTGATACCAATTGTTGTGATCAATCACGATACAACAAGAGTGAAACACCGAGTTGACAGCTCAGCAGCAGAAGCGAAAGCGTAAAAGATCTATCACTAGTAAGCAATCGAGATAAATCAACACACAACAAAGAACACTAGATTTAACGTGATTCGGCAAGAATGCCTACGTCCACGGAGAGAAGGGAGAAATTTATTGAAAACAGAGAAGAAAATACAAGCGTTACATGAATATCTCTCTCACACAACTCTCAATGGTGGAAATTTCTCATAAACTTCTCTTGATTTACCTTTAAAAGACCAACCCCAAGGGGTTTATATAAGCCCTAGGATGATCCTAGTCTAACCCAAACTTCAACAATACAATCAGCACCGCCTCAGAGAAAGAAGGAAACTCGAATCTAAACCAAACCAAAAACAAAATCCGAAAAAGAAACTGCCAGATCCACCATTAGTCGACTAGACCCTAGTATAAGTCGACTAATAACATGTATTAGTCGACTATACTCAATTATTAGTCGACTACTCTGACAAAATCTAAGAACCCATCTCTCTGTTGGCAAGTACTAGTCGATTATACCCAAGTATAAGTCGACTAGGCTAAAATATAAGTTGACTAATAAGACCTATAAATCGACTTATAACATGCATAACCTGCACACGTCCGTGCTTAATCTTTGAAGCTTGTAACACCTACCTGAACCTAAATTCATTTCCAATGAATATGAGGCACTCAAAATACTAACAGGTTAGAGACTTGACAAATGTGAGATATGTTCCTCAGATGAAGAAAAACATTATCTCAGTTGGAGCCGTGGAGTCAAAAGGACCCAAGGTGACTATGGAGAATGGTATTTTCAAGATCACAAAGGGATCCATGATTGTAATGAAGGATTTCAGAGACATGAACTTGAATTACTTGAAGGGTAGTACAATCACGTGTACTTTGGCAGCTTCAGTTGACTCGTTTGATGATACTACCAAGTTGTGGCACATGAGACTTGGTCACGCAGGTGAGAAGTCTATGCAAGCCTTAGCTAAGCAAGATTTATTGAAGGGTGCTAAAATTTGCAAGTTGAAATTCTGTGAGCACTGTGTATTGGGCAAGAAATCAAGGTGAAGTTCGGCACCGCTATTCACCGTACCAAAAGAATTCTTGATTAAGTGAATACAAATGTTTGGTGTCCCTCTAATAATGTATCTCTTGGAGGAAAACACTATTTTGCCTCCTTGTTGATGACTATTCTAGGAAAAATTGGGTATACACCGTGACTCATAAGAGTGAGTGATGTCCTAGGTATCTTTGTGAAGTAGAGAAAGAGAATGAAGTTGCAAACAGGTAGGAAGATCAAGATAATCAGGTTCGATAATAGAGGAAAGTACAAGAGTGACCTGTTTTTGTAGTTGTGGCGAGATGAAGGGATTAAAAGACACTTCACAGTTCGAGAGACTCCGCAACAGAATGGGGTGGTAGAAAGATTCAACCAAACTTTGCTGGAGAAGATACGGTGTTTGTTATCAAACAGTGGGCTGAACAAGATATTTTGGGCAGAAGCAATGACTTATGCAACATCTCATCAATAGGTTGTCATCGTTTGCGATAAGAGGTAAGACTTCGATGGAGATGTGATTGAGCAAGGCTGCTTCAGAGTATAATATGCTTAGAGTATTTAGTTGTCCAACTTATTATCATGTGAGTGGTGGGAAGTTGGAGCCTCGAGCTAGAAAGGCCGTGTTTTTAGGGTTCAAAAAAGGAGTGAAAGGTTACAAGGTATGGGACTCTGAAGATCGGAAGATAATTCTGAGCATAGATGTCACTTTTGTTGAGTCTTCTATGTTTAAGACTTCGAGCTCTCAGCAAGTGGAGAGTAGCCAGACCAAGAAAATATCGCAGCGGGTGGAGAGTAATGCATTTTCACCATCTCCAGATAGTTCTGTATCGTTTAGAGTGTCATCCGTTTTGACACATTATGAGCATAAAGTACAAGAAGAGAAAGATACAGAAGATTTTATTGACGATCCGGAGCCAGAGGGTTAGTTTAAGGATTCTATTGTAGCACACAAACCCAAAAAGAATATACAAAAGCCGACACAGTTTTCTGATATGGTGGTAGCCTATGCACTTTCAGTGGAGGTCGTGGAAGATAATGTTTCATCTTCATTTAGAGAAGCAGAGTTGAGCTCTGAGTCTGAGTTGTGGAGGAATACTATGATGGAGGAGATTGAGTCTCTTCATGTGAACGATACTTGAGAACTTACTGAGTTGCCCAAAAGGAAGAAGGCCATTAAATGCAAATGTGTTTTTGCGAAGAAGGATGGATCTCCAGGTGGTACTGTGTGTTACAGCCAAATTGTTAGCCAAGGGCTATGCTCAGAAGGATGGTACTGATTACAACGAGGTATTCTCGCATGTTTCAAGCACTCTTCCATTTGTACACTGTTGGCACTAGTACCACAATATGATTATGAGTTGGATTAGCTTGATGTAAAAACCGTCTTTTGCACCATGGTTCAAAGACTCGGCCGAGTCGGAGACGAGTCGGCCGAGTCGTATCCGTCTCGGCCTGCTCCGAGACGAGTCCGAGTCACGAGTCGTCGACTCAACTCAGAGGAGGCCGACTCGGCCGAGAATCGGAGTTGACTCGGTCGACTCGGCATTATGATGATGATTTTGTGCCTCATCGCAATTCAATGTGGAAATAATACATTAGTATGTATTTATGAATGTAGTTTGTATAATTTATTATATTGTGCATGTATTTTGATATGCTCTACCGGCGACGGGTATTTATACTTTCGCTTTATGTTTAGCATGCTAGGTGATATATTTTGGACATGTGATACATGAATGTAGATGTCTACATTTTTTAAAATTTGTCGTGATTTTTCAGATTTTTTGAGCTTTTTCTGTAGCGTTTTGCGCGTATCGCCCGATACCGATCCGAGTCGCCGAGACCAGTCCGTCTCAGTGCCCGCCGAGTCGGCGGCCGAGACCGCGACTGTGAACCATGTTCTGCACAGCGATCTTGAGGAGATCTACATGACTCAGTCGTTGGGGTTTAGAGCTGCAGGGAAGAAGAAAATGATTTGTAAACTTCAGAAGTTGCTCTATAAACTGAAGCAGTCACCTAGATAGTGGTATAAACACTTCGACAAGTTTATAATTGGCTATGTACAGAAGTTTATATGACTCATTCGTTTATTTTAACAAGCTACCGAGTGGTGAATATATCTATCTACTCTTGTACGTAGATGATATGTTTATAGTTTCTACTAACAGATCATCGATTGATAAGTTAAAAATTCAACTATCGTCAGAGTTTGAGATGAAGGATCTCGGTGAAGAGAAGCGGATACTAGGTATGGAGATTGAGAGAGAAAGGGTGAAAGGGAGGGTGAAACTCAGAAAGCATATTGCCAGGAGGCTCTACAGAAGTTCGATGTTGGATGTGAACCAAGTTTGTGAGTACTCTTTTGGCCCCTCATTTCAAGCTTTCATCTAATATGTCACAAAAACTGTGGATGAACGTGAGTATATATCTCATGTTCTAGGTGCTAGTGTAGTGGGTTGTCCTATGTATGCTATGGTGTGCACGAGGCCAGATTTGTCACAGACTGTGAGGATGAAATCAAGATACATGCATGATCCCGGTAAACGTCATTGGAGGCCGTGAGATGAATTATGTGGTATGTCGAAAGTACCGTAAGTGTTGGGTTAATTTTTGAGAAAGATGATCATGGTAAGAAAGAGCGGAGAGGTTATGTAGACTCAGATTATGCTAGGGATCTTGACAAGCGCCGGTCAAGTACATGACATGTTTTTACATTATCACATGCACCCGTGAGTTGACGTTGTACTTTACAGGCTACTGTGACTTTGTCGACGACAGAAGCTGAGTACATGACTTTGACAGAGGTTGTGAAGGAGGCGATTTGACTTCAAGGCTTGATGGATGATTTGATAATCGAGCAAGACTTCTTGAAAGTCAATTGTGATAGTATGAGTGCTATCTATCTAACGAAGAATCAAGTCTGGCATGCGAGGGCAAAGCACATTGATGTCAGATATCACTTCGTGCGGGATATTCTGGAAGATGGCGATATTGAGTTGAAAAAGATTCACACCAAGAATAATCCGACGGACATGCTTACAAAGGTGATTCCTGAAGTCAAATTTAATCATTGCAAGAACTTGCTCCATATCCTTCCAGTTGCCTGAGCTTGGTGGAGCTCATTTGGATGAACTACGTGATGCTTGATCCCCTAACAGGGGATACGTAGGCAGTTGTAATGGTGCAGCCCGTTTAATGAGTCGATTGTGGTGACTTGGTCTGCTCGACGAAGATCGTGTATCGATCTCATGGCGGAGATCGTGCGTCGATCTCATGGTGGAGATCGTGTGTCGATCTCGGAGCTGCAGTGGACTAATTTGTATTTGGCTCAGATTTGAGAAATCTTCACCGAGGTGGAGAATTGTAGATAGAGGATCAAAATCTAGATGATAGATTTTTTTAACTCTTATGGAGAGATAGAGATAGAGAAGAGATTGATGTTGTAAATATCAGAAAAACAAGCAGGGCATCAGAACGGTCAATCATCCAGTTGACCGACGTGCAAATATGTGCATTTTGGGTAATGTCGGTCGACCGCGCGGTCGACCGACCCGCTCTCTGAGATTTACCAGAGAGTGGGGATGCCAGTCGATCGACCACACGGTCGACCGACCCCACAATAGAGAGTGGGGGATGCCAGTCGGTCGACCGCCCAGTTGACCACTCCACTCTCTGAGATTTAACATAAGGCAGAGTGCTTGAACCGGTCGACCAGCAGTCGGGTTTTGGCTGTGTCTGTGAATAGAACCCAACGTGTTTTTGCCCTCTCTCCTCTTCTGTATAAATAGGGAAGTGTGTTCATTGTCTAGTGTAATGAGAAAAAGTGAGGTTTCTCTTTCCTTTTGAAAAGTTAGAAATCATCAATAGATCTCTCTCTATTCTGCCCCGGGGACGTAGGTAAGCTTGTCGAATCTCGTTAGATACTTTGTGTCTTATTCTTGGCTGGTTGTTTGTGATCTAGGGTTTGTTCTTGGCCATCTTCAGGTTCCTACACCTACTCCATCTAAATTTTTGATCAGTCACTCATCCATGCAACTCCTATATGCATCACATCCCAAGATTGCACATGACACAACCGACATGCCTGCAATCCCCTCCCAAGTTGATAGCAGTTAGATAACAAACTCCAAAGCGATCATGACTAGAAAACCTCAGCATGCAACACTAGCAGTCCAACCAGTGATCACGCTACCAATATCCCTACAATCACATCTCCAATCCATCAACAGGTTCCACGTGCCCAACAGCAATCCACCCAGAATTGGGAATTCTAGATCCCAGTAACATCCCATGAATCCTCTGCAACAATTATAACATGCACATATCCATGAGTGACAAGGAGGCGTTGGCAACAACTGCCTCCAAACCAGAACATATATGTGCAAACCCCAATGCCTAGTTATCCCAGCAAGACGCCACTTCCGAGTACAGCCCAAGGTCACATCTGCATCTCCCTCCAGTCCTCAAAACCTCCAGCATGTTCCTTCTGATCCAAGATCCAATGCGCATCTATGGTCCCATCCATAGCCTTCCCAGTCCAGAAACCTATTATTACATGTACCACCAGTAAATGGGTTAGCTTTCCTACAATTATCTACCAATTTCTCTTCCTTTTTATACTGTTCACCAGGATGGACTTTTGTGAAGTCATAAATATCTAGCTCTCTTTTTAGGGGTGGTTTGCTAGATAAGACCTTTCTTTTTCTGGAAAGAACTCTATTTAAAAGTACACCTAGAGGGGGGTGAATAGGTGTAAATGCTAATCTAAGGCTAAATGCAAACTCTAATGCTCTAAAAGCGGAAGCTAATGCAAGTGTTGGACAAACTAATACAATTCAACAAGTGTAGCCGAATTCCCTTGCGAGGCTCTGAACTAACTCCTCTTGATTCCCCTTAAAATGGGTTGAGGTGCTATGTGAAGCTCTTGTTGGATGAGTATAAGTTAGGCACACACACACAAGCAATCCAAGCAATCAAGGATATAGCAATACAATGCACACAATTAAGCCAAGCAAGTATAGATGAATTGCAATAGAAATATATGCAAGGCAATATGAAACAATGCTCAAAACACAAGCAAGTATATATGATGATATGAATGGATGATGCTTGCACAAATGTAAAAAGAGTAGAGTTGAGAGAAATTGGATCAAACGCAAAGACCAAGATGTGTTCGAGGTTCGAGCCCCTAGCTCTACATCCCCGCCTACACCACCGTGTAGGATTTCCCAATCCACTATAGGAGTACCAAACTCCTCTCTCAACCTTACAAAGCCACCGAGGCTATACAACCACAATCCACACCTCTACCGAAGAGGTATACGGCCCGTAGCCGAAATACAACAAACCCACAACCTCTACCGAAGAGGCTCACAACAAACTCAATCACCCGATCACCTCTACCTAAGAGGGATTCACAAATAACAAGGGTGTTTTACAATAAAGAGGTTTACAACAACAACCTCAAACACTTCTCTTTCTTTTTCTCTTTCTTTTTCCACACAAAACAAAGATCCTAATAACTTAGGATAGAAGATATAGCTCAAGTGGAAACTAAGTGTTTTGGAAACAAGCAACAAAGAAAAATACTTGGGAAAATTCTTGTCAAAAGATATAGAATGAAAATCAACACAAATATCCCAAATCCTATTTTCTTTGATTTTCAAAAAAACACAAAACAAATAAAGATGAATCACTTTTAGCACTTAAACTCTTTTGAAAACACTTTTAAAACAATGAAAAAGATCTGGAAAAACTAGCACAAAAATCTTAACCAAAAACTCCAAACAATGGGGTTTATATAGCCCCTATACAAAACTAGCCGTTAGGCTGACGTGTCAGCCTGACAGGCGGTCGGTCGACTGGCCGGTCGACCGTCCAACGGCTATTTTTGACCGTTGACAGCTGCCGGTCGACTGGTCGGTCGACTGGTAACAACCCGAGACCAAACCTGTTTCAGTACAGTCGACTGGCCGGTCGACTGGCCGACGTGGACAGTTTTGTGCACGTCCGGTCGACTGGTCGGTCGACTGGCGCTTGGCCCAGTCGACTGTCCCAGTCGACTGGCCCAACCTGGCAGACAGCAAAAATAGGTCAGGTTGGAACGCATTTTTGAGGTCTAAAACGTTCGAATTTGGAAATAAGTATATAGGATGAAGTTGTAGATATTGAAGTCTACTTTCTAATGCAACTTAAATCAAATCAATATCAATTCAGAATTAAAAGTTATCAATAAAATACTAAAAGGTGTCAAAACAGAAACTGTAAACTGTTTTCAGAATAAGAACAGATTTCAACCAAATATTTGACAACTTTAAAATTAGAATCAGGAAATGATTATTAAATAAGAAATTTAGATCTGAAAGTTATCTTTGAGATGAAAGTTAAATCATGTTATTTGAATATAAAAATAAAAAGTTATGATAATAACTATAGAAGGGTGTCAAGCCTTGAAATTTAAAACCGATTCAATCAAAAACCAAACATGTATTTTATCAAACATGATTTTCCAAACATGAATAGAAATATCAAAATAAGTTTATCTTGAAGGTTAACGCATGTATGTATAGAAAGAAATCATCTACTATACATATAGAATATGAAAAACTTGTTTTGATCAAACTATTCATGAAAACCAAATATCAAAACATAAAACTTGTGTGTTGTGCACTTGAGCATATCAACTAAACTAAGCTTTACAAATGGATCTAAAAACTCTATCTAAACTAGGATACCTAAGTCTTGCTTGTAGATCTTCTATCTTCAAGTAGACTAGCTCCCAAACCGTGATCTTCCAAATGCAAAGGTATAATCTTGAAGCTTTGGCACCGGAATCACCATGATATGCTTCCAAAACCCTTGTTGAAGCTAATCATCAAAACTAATAACCTGCTAATGATCTGAAACTTAGAAACACAAGATTATTAGTAAACATAACTACATGAGTGAGTCATCATCAAAACTAGAGTGGAAGGCCTTTGGGCCAACAATCTCCCCCTTTTTGATGATGACAAAACTCATGGAGTTATATATGCATGGATTAAAGTTAAGCTTCAAAGAAGCTCCCCCTTAACTCATGCATCATATAAACATGGTGCTCTAGATACTAATGGAATATTCAACATAAAGCATGTTCTAGATACCAATTAAAATAAGCAAACAACCAAACATATATGCAAACACAAGGAAGACATGCATATATAAAACACAAACACAAATTCTTTCCCCCTTTTTGTCAATCATCAACAAAGGGGTAAAAAACATAAAAACAAATTTTTCTCCCCCTTTTGTTAAAAACAAAAAAAATCAAGAAGGGGTAATCAAAACATTCGAAACAATACAAAATCTTCTCCCCCTTTTTGTTCTAAACCAAGAATCAATAAAGGGTTAAAAATCAAAACATTGATATCAGTTAAAAATATGTCAATAAAGTGCATCTAGATACCAATAGAAACAAAATCATGTAATCATAAAAGAGAGTCAAAAATACATATCATAATTTTTTTATTGATTGTTACATGTTTAACATATTAAAACATTTTGATACTAATTGATAAGCAAGCATACCAATGATACCAAATTGAAAATATATTTCATTCAAATTCAATTTTTAAAGTCATAAAGTGGGAGTGGAAATCAAATACCAATTGAAATAAGAAATTCAAATTTTCTCCCCCTTTATGAAATACTAACTAAAAACATGCTTAGGCTTGATTAAGATATCAATTGAAAGACTAAATCAATTGAAATAAAAATTAAGTCACAAGCACTAGCATAAACAATATTTGTGCTTAAGATATAGAAATATAATAGCACAAATAAAACATGTAAATGTGTATGAAGATAAAATGAGTACCAATCACTAATAGATGATACCAAGTTGTAAGCATACATACACAAATCAACAAATATGAGTATACATAAAGAAATCAAATTGATACCAATTGAAAGAGTTCAATGATACCAATTGAATTAACAATAATAAGTATGGTATATCTCATATCACAAAGAAGAATCCGAACTAGTTAAAATGAAAAGTTTTGTAAACTAGTATGAAATCCTTCAAGGAAGGAATAAAACAAGATTATTTTTCATAGAAATGAAAATCACATAATAATTATTACTCTAATCAATTAAGCACAACTCATGAGAAACAAAACATGAGTAATAGATATGAGTGTACAAATAAAATGTGAAGATCATAATCATGAAAAATATTTCATTAAACTCAATTATTCCTTTAAACATCAAAATTAGAAAATCATAAAACTAACTAGTTTAATCTTCAATGGCATATGTATGTCTGATGCAAACTAAAATATACATACATGTCCAAAACTTCAACGAGTCCACTAAAGTATATGCATGAAGGCACGTGGCTCAAAAAGGTGTATATGTATAAGATTAGTTTGAACTAGAAAGACATATACATGAGGTTAAACTTATAATACATGAAACATGAAAAACTAAATTTTCATCCAAAATCAATTTCATTTCAAGGTATATGTATGAATTGTCACTACACTAAGTATACATACATATCCCTAAACACAATTGAGTCCATAAATAGATTTTGCATTGAAGGCAAATGACTCAAGAGGTATACATGTATATCTTAATGTTTGGCAAAATAAACATATACATGAAATAAAAACTCTTATAAATCCAAAAATATGAATACAAGTCTAAAAAGTATGGATCATCAAAACTAGACTATACTAGCACATCTAATGGGTACAAATATGCATTCAAGCTCAAAACATATAAAGATTAATTTGTTTCCCATTATATGTACAAGTATACAACTAGTCTTAATGAAAACTAACATCTAAACATGTAATCAAGTCATGAAGCATTAAAAACAAACATGAATACCATATTTTAAATAAAAACACATATAAGATTCATCAAAAATTATTTTATTTGAATTCTAAAATACATAAACATGCAAATGGACATAACAAGTGCAAATGAACGAATCATCAAAACTTAGCTCATACGTGTGCATATAGTGAATACAAGTGAGCATGAAGAACAAGCATATAAGAAACAATTGTAGTTCACTATTTGCACAAGTATAATGCAAGTTTTGATAAAATCTACATTTAAACATGTTATCACCACATGAAACATTAAAACAATCATAAAAGAACATCATGATAAAACTAAAACATGATTACTATGTAAATTCACATGTATTAGATTCATGATGTACATTATAGCTAAACAAACGGTGAGAACACTAAATATGAATTCAAGTGAGCATATGTGTCTCAAATACTATACATGTATGTCATGGATCTAATAATCATGGAATTTACACACTAATCCAAAGACATCAAAAATATGCTTAAACAAATGAGACATGCTATAAATAATGAATCATAAAAGCATGTAAATAATATGAGAGTTAGAGATTTATACCAAAACCGATGAGGGCACTTCTCTAATTCTCCAAAATAAGGTGGTCCTCCCACCAACTCTTCCCTTGAAAGTGATGCATCCATATGATTTCCTTAAGTCCGGAACGCATCCACTCCAAGGTGTCAACACTCTCACGTCATGTGAGACCCACACCTACATCAAAAATTGGAGGGGTGGTCTTTGGTACCCATACTCTTTTGGGTCCATGGGGGTTAGTCCCTTCTCTAACCCAAACAAATTTCTTTGCTAAATTATCAACATGTAATCTATCAAAGCAAAATTTAGCAAGGTGGCCCTTACGTCCACAATGTGTACAAGTGTACACATAAGCATACATGAGAGGAGTGTGTCCGTGTGGAGCATGTGTATGCCGTGATGGGTGTGCATGCATAAAGGATGGAACTTGTTTCTTTCGAACCAAGGTTTCCAACCGTGAGTGGTTCATGGCACATTGGCTCATAGTGGAGCCCAAACAATCAACCTTCTTCTTAAGCATGGATATATCATTGTTAATCAAAGAAGAAGTGTGGCATGCAATAGGTGTTCTAGGTGAAACTACCCTAGCATGGCAAACATGTGCATCCATATTATTTTCAAAACAATATTTTTCTTTAAACAAATTTCTAATTCTTTTGAAATAAATTCAATTTCATTTTTCAAAGAATGGTTACTTTTTAAAACAAAATCAAGTTTTGAAGTTAAAGAATCATTTTTCTTCAAAACATCTTCACAATCATTTTTATTTTTTAAAATTTTATTTTCATTTAAAGCAAGATTAAGTTGAGATTTTAATGAGTCCCTTTCATTAGCAATCTCATCCTTCTCTTGCAAAACAACATCGAGTCTAGCAATCAAATTTTTATTTTCATTATTAATGCCTAGACTCTTCTTTTTCAACAAGTTATATTTTTCTATTAGTTTTTCACAAACAATAGATAGTTCTTCATTTAAAGCATGGGGATCAACAAAATCATTTGAAGAACTAGCACAATCATTACTATCTAGTTGAGTTTCCGATTGTACCTCAAGGGAGTCATTCCCTTGGACCATGTAGCATTGTTGTGATTCGGATTCTCCACTAGATTCCTCTTCTTGTTGGATTTGGACTTGAAGCTTGGAGGTGGTGGTTGTTGTCAACTTGTTCCATACTGCAAAAGCGGAATCAAGATTAGAAACACATAAAAGATAGTCTTTAGGTAAAGTGCTTCTAATGGCCTCTAGGGCTTGTGCATTGGCCCTATATGAATGAGGTTACCAAGATAGCATTTCTTGGTAGCCGCAAGGAAAGTATGTAAACCTAGGGTTTGAAGGTAAATGGACATTCTAGTCTTCCAAACAAGAATGTTGGAAGCATCATACATAGGTGGGGTCATGAAGTCCATGATAAACTAAATGTATGCAAACAAGTATTATGCAAACAAGAGATTAGCAAGCAAATGGATCACTCCTAGGATGTTAAGCCTAATATCAGGAGCACTAGCTCTGATACCAATTGAAAGTACACCTAGAGGGGGGTGAATAGGTGTAAATGCTAATCTAAGGCTAAATGCAAACTCTAATGCTCTAAAAGCGGAAGCTAATGCAAGTGTTGGACAAACTAATACAATTCAACAAGTGTAGCCGAATTCCCCTTGCGAGGCTCTGAACTAACTCCTCTTGATTCCCCTTAAAATGGGTTGAGGTGCTATGTGAAGCTCTTGTTGGATGAGTATAAGTTAGGCACACACACACAAGCAATCCAAGCAATCAAGGATATAGCAATACAATGCACACAATTAAGCCAAGCAAGTATAGATGAATTGCAATAGAAATATATGCAAGGCAATATGAAACAATGCTCAAAACACAAGCAAGTATATATGATGATATGAATGGATGATGCTTGCACAAATGTAAAAAGAGTAGAGTTGAGAGAAATTGGATCAAACGCAAAGACCAAGATGTGTTTCGAGGTTCGAGCCCCTAGCTCTACATCCCCGCCTACACCACCGTGTAGGATTTCCCAATCCACTATAGGAGTACCAAACTCCTCTCTCAACCTTACAAAGCCACCGAGGCTATACAACCACAATCCACACCTCTACCGAAGAGGTATACGGCCCGTAGCCGAAATACAACAAACCCACAACCTCTACCGAAGAGGCTCACAACAAACTCAATCACCCGATCACCTCTACCTAAGAGGGATTCACAAATAACAAGGGTGTTTTACAATAAAGAGGTTTACAACAACAACCTCAAACACTTCTCTTTCTTTTTTCTTTTCTTTTTCCACACAAAACAAAGATCCTAATAACTTAGGATAGAAGATATAGCTCAAGTGGAAACTAAGTGTTTTGGAAACAAGCAACAAAGAAAAATACTTGGGAAAATTCTTGCCAAAAGATATAGAATGAAAATCAACACAAATATCCCAAATCCTATTTCTTTGATTTTCCAAAAACACAAAACAAATAAAGATGAATCACTTTTAGCACTTAAACTCTTTGAAAACACTTTTAAAACAATGAAAAAGATCTGGAAAAACTAGCACAAAAATCTAAACCAAAACTCCAAACAATGGGGTTTATATAGCCCCTATACAAAACTAGCCGTTAGGCTGACGTGTCAGCCTGACAGGCGGTCGGTCGACTGGCCGGTCGACCGTCCAACGGCTATTTTTGACCGTTGACAGCTGCCGGTCGACTGGTCGGTCGACTGGTAACAACCCGAGACCAAACCTGTTTCAGTACAGTCGACTGGCCGGTCGACTGGCCGACGTGCACAGTTTTGTGCACGTCCGGTCGACTGGTCGGTCGACTGGCCGCTTGGCCCAGTCGACTGTCCCAGTCGACTGGCCCAACCTGGCAGACAGCAAAAATAGGTCAGGTTGGAACGCATTTTTGAGGTCTAAAACGTTCGAATTTGGAAATAAGTATATATGATGAAGTTGTAGATATTGAAGTCTACTTTCTAATGCAACTTAAATCAAATCAATATCAATTCAGAATTAAAAGTTATCAATAAAATACTAAAAGGTGTCAAAACAGAAACTGTAAACTGTTTTCAGAATAAGAACAGATTTCAACCAAATATTTGACAACTTTAAAATTAGAATCAGGAAATGATTATTAAATAAGAAATTTAGATCTGAAAGTTATCTTTGAGATGAAAGTTAAATCATGTTATTTGAATATAAAAATAAAAAGTTATGATAATAACTATAGAAGGGTGTCAAGCCTTGAAATTTAAAACGATTCAATCAAAAACCAAACATGTATTTTTATCAAACATGATTTTCCAAACATGAATAGAAATATCAAAATAAGTTTATCTTGAAGGTTAACGCATGTATGTATAGAAAGAAATCATCTACTATATATAGAATATGAAAACTTGTTTTGATCAAACTATTCATGAAAACCAAATATCAAAACATAAAACTTGTGTGTTGTGCACTTGAGCATATCAACTAAACTAAGCTTTACAAATGGATCTAAAAACTCTATCTAAAAGGATACCTAAGTCTTGCTTGTAGATCTTCTATCTTCAAGTAGACTAGCTCCCAAACCGTGATCTTCCAAATGCAAAGGTATAATCTTGAAGCTTTGGCACCAGAATCACCATGATATGCTTCCAAAACCCTTGTTGAAGCTAATCATCAAAACTAATAACCTGCTAATGATCTGAAACTTAGAAACACAAGATTATTAGTAAACATAACTACATGAGTGAGTCATCATCAAAACTAGAGTGGAAGGCCTTTGGGCCAACATATTTATTGTGGGACAATTGTGGTTAGCCTAGTGCTACTGACAAAACACCATCCTTCTTCATAATATCCTTCAACCTCATGACCATCTTCTTCTCAATTATAAGGTTTTCCTTCTATTCCCTACCTGGTTTTATTATAGTATACACATAATTTGGATAAAGGATTCATTATATTGTTGCAGTCCCTAACGCCAGTTCCCTTAACTTGATAATCGTATCCATTGCTATTGTTAATTATGTCATTGGTGTTGCAATTCACAAAGATTGATAGGCAAGATTTGTCCATACAATCAACCAGAGATACGTGTGATAACTTTTGCTCAATAAGTATAGTTCAATGACATAACAAGAGAAAATCTCACAAGCTTTAATTTTCTAGCCTGACACAATGAGGCAAAGTAGTATACAACTGTAAAATGATCATTGTGATTGAACTGGTCATTAGATAGTAACTTCAAACTAGTGAATGACACAGTTAAATTTGATATCCACATCATTCAATGTGTAGTGCCAGAGGAATTCACAAACCTGAAAGAAGGAGATGTGGAACAATCTCTCTATATCGGGAATGAACCTCCTCAAAACCACGACAAGAGCGATGATCAGTAAAAAAGCTGAAGGCACATTGATCCCGCGTAGAGGCTGAGAGAGAAATGCAAATAGTTAAGAGGCAAGAATAGCACAAAATAGAACAAATAAGCTGCCAAAATGTAAGCACAAAGAATAAGAAAAGTGATGATACTGACCATCACCAAATCCAAAACAGGGTATCAAATTGTCCTCGTCAAAAGGAGACAGTGTGCGGCCAATAATTGAAATGGCTTGCTCATATGGGTTAAGTTTGTCGCCAATAGCATGAAGAGATTTCCTATTAAATGAATACCTGCCTGAATTTATTAAAAGTGATGTTACTTTCCTCAAACTAAAATGAGAAAAAGCGCAATCAATCTTAGAAAATTGAAAGGAAAAAGTAATGTGGTGCAACGTTATTTATCTTTGGAAGAATGGAAGGAGAAAGCATTACCTGACCATTCATTGCTTTTTGTGAAGTCAACTCCAAGGATTAAGTTCGATGACTCAAGGCCAGATTCCCTCAAAGCAGAAATTACCTGTAAATGAGAAGAGAATGATTTCTCCCAGTCAAACGTACTGTACCGAGATCAGGTACACTAAGGAAGGAATGCAAGCGAAAAGAAGTTCAAGATAGGTATGGTTGAATGGAGTATTTGATCATTTATGCTATTTTACAAGCACATGCAGCGCATATTGTATATTAGGAAGATATTTACTTTCCCAAGTGCCAAAAAGATGTTGGTGCTAGATATCTTTGTTTTATATTTATTTTACCATTGTGTATAAAAGATGATTGCATTGCCTCCTTCAACCTATTACTCCTGCAAATTGCACACGGTATAACTCGTATCATATCATGGGCTGGGTTTTCATAAATAATTAATTTTATCACCATATATGTAACTTGCGCACGCCTCCATTCCTTGAACACCCTATTTCCAAAACTTTGAGCAAAAGTAATCAAATTGGACGTCGAAGATTCTAGGGTATCATACCAACAGTTCTCACGACTGGTCTTCTGATTAAAATAGCTAATCCATGATAACAAAAAATAAATTTGAGGGGAGGAGTAGAGGAAACAAAAATGATAAATTTATTTAATCTTTTATGAAAGATACAATTTTCACTCAATTCTTCTACTTTCTTGCATGCATTCTCACCAAACTCCTTAATAGAGATCTAAATGACTCTTGAAACGCAACTTTTGAACTCAAAAGACACATTTCTTCCTAAAGGATACAACCCTTCATTTCAAAGAGACAACTCTTTATTCTTATTATATCAGGTTTAATTCTCAATATTCCCCCTTAAACCTAATGTAATCATCACAAATTGACTCCGTATTACAGAGAATATTTCATGCTTCAGTGGCTTTGTGAAAATATCAGCAAGTTGATCTTAGGTCTTGACAGAAATTAAATCTACCTATTCTCATTTATGGTCTCCAGATAAAATGATAACGAGTGTCAATATGTTTGCTCCTTTCATGAAAAATGAGATTCTTTACAAGTGCAATGGCTAATTTGTTGTCAATGTAAATGTTCGTTGGTTGTTCTTGGTTAAGTTGAAGATCATTAAGTAAATTTCATAACCAAATTGTACGACAAACTCCAAATAATGCAGCAACATATTCTACTTCACAAGTAGAAAGAGTGACAATAGCTTACTTCTTTGATGACCAAGAAAATGTTATATTACCCTGAAAGAAAACATAACCATAGTGCTCTTTCGTTCATCACTATCTCCTATCTAATCACTGTCAGTATAACCAATAAGTTGAAAGTCATCACAGCTTGTGTAGAGAAGTCCATAGCTGATTGTTTCTTTGATGTAGCGCATGATCTTTTTTGTAGCCATTAAATGAGTATATTTTGACTTCTCCAAAAAATGACTAACCAATTAACTCCATAGAGAATATCCGTCCTTGTGCAAGTCAAAAAATGAAGATTTCCCACAAGCTTTTCAATAAGTGGCATCAACATTGTTTCCTTCATCATATCTTGATAATTTGAATCCACAATCACTGGTGTACTTACTACATTGCTCTCCTCCTTGTTGAATTTCTTCAAAATAGATTTTGCGTAAGCTTTTTGAGAGATGAAAATTCCTTTCTCCTCTTGCTTCACTTCAATACCCAAATAATAGGACACAAGTCTTGTGTCAGTCATCTCAAACTTTCGAATCATGGAGTCTTTGAACTCTTGGATCATTCTAGCATTGTTTTCTTGTAAATATGAGATCATCAACATATAATCAAACCAGTAAGAAATCTCCATTCTTATCCTTCTTTGTATACATGGCATGCTCATATGGCATTTGATGAACCCATTAGCTTGAAAATGTTAATCAATCCTGTTGTTCCAAGCTCTTGGTGCTTGTTTTAAACCGTATAATGTTTTTTTCAACTTTAGTAATTTGTGTTTTTGGTCCTTTCTTACATAACCTATAGGTTGTTCTACATATACTTCTTCAAGATACCAATTCAGAAATTCCGATTTTACATCCATTTGAAAGATTTTTCAATTATTTTGAACAACATAAAATGATTAATCTGATAGTTTCAAGTCAAGCAACAGAGGAGTACCTCATCATAATCGATCCCAGCATTCTGATTGTAATCTTTGACAATCACCCGAGCTTTATAGGTTCAATATCGTCATTCACATTCTTCATTGCATTGTACCCAACTTGACTCTAATTGCTTCCTTACCTTTCGGTATTGTGGTAAGTTCTCATATGGTATTCTTCTCGATAGCCATGATTTCTTCATCCATGGCTTCTTTCCATATTCTATCTTGGATGGCTTCTTCAAAGCTTACAAGCTCACAATCAGAAAATAGACAAAAGAGTGTAAGATTGTTTTCATTCTCCAATACCTCGTACAGCTCGGAGAGTGTTCTTATCTTTTGGGGCCTATGAGAAGAATTTGGTGGTGGTGGTGATGATGCTAGAGAACACCAAGATTTGAAGATGATGGGGGTGATCGAGTATGTGCTTCCACTCCTGATGCTTGGACTTCTTCTTCAAAGAACATGCCTGAACTATTCCATTCTTCTTGTGATTTTCATTCCCATGTTCTTTCTTCATCAAACTTCACATCTCTACTTAGTTTGACTCTACCTCTACATGGATAGTACAACTTATAGCCCTTGGTCCTTGAATCGTAGTCGATAAGAACAAATTCGATACTACGATTATCAAGCTTGGTTCTTTTTTGTTTTGGTACATGTGCATATGTGATGCTTTCAAACACCCTTAGGTGTCCAACTCCAGGCTTCCATCGACTCCATGCTTCTTGCGGCGTCATATTCCATAGGCTTCTGGTTGGACTTCAATTCAGAATATAGACGGCACAGTCTACAACTTTAGCGTAAAAAGCTTTGGGCATCTGTTTCTGCTTCAGCATACTTCTCATCATGTTCAGGATTGTTCGATTCTTCCTCTCAGCAACTCCATTTTGCTGGGGTGAGTATGGTGCAATTAGAGAGTGTCAAATTCCATGTTCTTCACAGAAATCTTCAAATCCTTTGATGTGAATTCCCCTCCTCTATCAGACCTGATGGATTTCAGAAAATATCAACTTTCTTGTTCTATAGAAGTCTTGAATTTTTTAATATTTCAAACACTTCAGATTTATTTTTCAAAAAATAGAGCCAAGTTTTTCTTGAAAAATCATCAGTAAATGTAGGAAGTACTTGTTTCCTCCAAGAGAATTTGGAGAGAATAAGACACAAACGTCTGTATGAATAAGTTGTAGAGGTTTGAATACTCTAAATGTTGATTCTTTTGGAAAGCTGCTTCGATGATGTTTGCCAAGTAGACACTCTTTGCATGGTTGCTCAGATACCACTGTTAGCAAAGAAAAAACACTCACCACCATCGACACTAACAGAGTGTATACTACAATTTGTATATGTGTGTTACTTAGATAGAATCAGATTAGCCCACACATAGGAGAGAGAATAAATTTATTTTATTTCAACTTTTTTCAATATCTCTTCACTTACTCACTCGAACATCTTCAATGGTTTCGCCATTTCGTTGCAATTGATTCACAACAGACTGAACTCTTGTGAAATAGTCTGAAATTGACTCTTTGTTCTTCATCTCCAGGCCTTCGAACTCCTTCGAAGTGTTTGAAGTCCCTCTTTGCTCTTTTATAGGAGTTTTAAAATATCTCCCACATATGCTTGGATGTAGTTGCATTTTCTATTTTCTCAAATGCGGATTCATTCACACCTTGGTAGATTAAAAATAGAGCCTTCTTGTCCTTCTTTCTAAGTCATCCAATGCATCCTTTGGACATTTGTTAATCCATCAGTTTCTTCTGGCTCAGTATAGTCATTCTCTACAACATCCCAAGCATCCTGAGAACCTAACAATGCCTTCATTTGAATGCTCCAATTTTTGAAATTTTCTTTAACGAGGCAGGGAATAATGAAAGGTGCCATGTCATTTGCCATTTTCTTCTTGCTCTGATAGCACTTTGATAACAAAAAATAAATTTGAGGGAAGAGCAGGGAAACAACGATGATAAATTTATTTACTCTTTTATGGAAGATACAATTCTCACTCAATTCTTCTTCTACTTTCTTGCATACATTCTCACCAAACAACAATTTTTGAGCTTAAAAAATACATTTCTTCCTAAGAGATACAACCCATCATTTCAAAAAGATACAACTCTTTATTTCTTATCATATCAGGTTTACTTCTCAATAATCCGCTCACAAATCAATTAAAAAGGCAAACAGCTCATCACAAATCAATTAAGTACCTGATCAAGTGAAGTGAAGTTATCAGGTATGAAATTGGGCAGTCGTTTGTTACGGTGCCCCGTATCCCTCGAGCTTCCAGCAGGGAAACAAACATGCTGGCCATACTTGTGGCTGTAATGAGATCTTGCGTTCCTCATATGCCTGCAGACAAATTCAACAACTCAATTTCTTCCCTAACCCTGGAATTTAAGCTGCTACTACAAGGCAATCATTAACAAGAAAACCGAATCAAACCATAGAAACAAAGATATAGATAACAGTACCTTGAGAAGACGAAAAATCAGCTAGCAAGAAAATAGGAAACCCTAGCAATTGAAGAAGAGAAGATAATAAAAAGAAAAAGAACTTTTACTTGTAGTTTTTGGTTTCAAGTCGTGGACAGACAAAGTCAGCGGGGGCGCTCTCTCATCACGACAGCCTCGCGAGGCGAAAGCGGCTTGCTCTTCGGGTGCGAGCTCCCCCAGTGGGAGTTCTGGTCACCCGCGGTGAGATTAGGCGTGGGAGTTGAAGTCGCCATTTTTGACTGCGGGAGGCGAAGGGCGGGAGAAACGCCGTGGGGTTGGGTGACCGCGCGAACCGGTCAGTTTTCGTACCGCAACACCAAGGTGGGTCGAGTCCTCAAGAAATTGGATTGGGCTCCGCCCGAAATCTCTCTCGCACTGGGCCCACATGGTGTTGAGTGAGGAACTGTGAAGGGTTGGTTGGTAAATTGAGCCTTTTCGTATAAAGTAATCAAAATGAGAACATCATTCGGCCCACTCCAGAAGACTAATAATGTAATAAATACTAGTATATTATCGTTATCGGTGGAAACAGATAGAGCGGTGGAGAGAGGGAGAGAGACAGAGAGGAAGAACAAGGAGGGGGAGCTGAAGAGAAGAGAAGAAGAGAGGAAATCGACACTGCTCTCTCTTTCGCGGATAAGACGGACAGACCGACGAACAAAGTTTCTATATAAGTCACGAGAGAGAGTCTCATTTCGATCAGTTTTAATAAATATAATAATTTGGCTACGACAACGTGCATACCAACCCCGAGGAGCTTACATACTCAGCATTAAAAAAATATATATAAATTAGACAATACAAAGGGTTAGTTGAATAATAATGCTTTTGTTTTCACGTCAAAGCCAAGAGTGAGCTCATCTCTCATCAATTGTCACATTTGAAACCGAAGGAGTTACCTTTTTTCAGTCAAAGTTGAACCATCTCAATTTCATTAAAAAACATATGCAGTCAATAAGTGTTGTATCTTTCTCTCTCCTGTGTTGATGCATTGCACACGTATCTGTATTGTGCCACATATGATCCAAGATTCAGATGACTCCACAAGCCATTTTTAACAAAATAGAAAACTTTGTTTCTAAAGACACAACACGTGTTTCCCTCATCCTCTTTGACGTTTCCCAACGGTCCAAATTAACCCAAACTCATGCATGCATGCGTGCATGGACTCAAGCTAGCCTCATCTCTGCTTGTTGGACCCATCCAGTTCGAGAAGCTCTGCAGTGTTCTGCTCTCTGCTCTGTAATGGCTCTGCGTGAACTCCAACAGATCTGACCACTTGAAATCAGAGTGTTTTCTCTCCGTCAAGCTCAAGCCCAAGTCCAATGGCGGCTTCACAATCCTGTCATCCTTTGGACACAAGAAGAAGGCAAGAGAGCTCCTCTCTCTGTGAGGGTTCACCACTGCTCGATGAAGGCAGCTCTTGTACCGCCCATTAGATAAAGCCTGCAGCAAAAAGTATTAAAAAATAACAAAGAAAGAAATTTTAAAGGCAATCATGAAGCACAAAATAATTGTGATTGGCATTTATCTTTGTTCCAATCGAAACTGGACAAGGGGGTATTTTTGTTTGCAGGACGGAGAATATTTGCTTCTTTTCGTTGTTTTTTTTTTTTTATTATTATTTTTTTAATTTTCGATATTGTAAATTTTGTATCATGTGTGTTAAACTTTTTTGAATTAGGGTTTAAATTAATTTGGGTCTACACAAATCTTATTAGATTTATACACCCGTCTCATAAGCCTATATTGTTGGACCAATAAAGAATTGATCAAGGCTAACGGTTTGGGTCTAAACACGTTTCGATTACACTTAGCCATGTTTGTATTTAATTAAGATGTGAGACTCATCTACACGTGTGAAACTCGTGTTATCAATCAAGGGTCTAAATCTATGATGAGTTGAAATATGATTCTTTGATGCTATATATCATAGGTAGGATTCTCTCTACACTACCAACCACTATTATGGCTATCGCTCTCTTGGAGGCCTCTCATCTCTTCTAAAGATCAAGAAGAGAACTTGGTGGCTGGAGAGAAGAATCACCTCCCTCAACTCTGGCGTTCTTAAGATCGTGCAAACTTCTGCATTTCTTTCATGATGGAATTAGGTTTGCTTAAATCTCTTCCCTTTGATGTTGATAAAGAGGCTATTGCATGTATGAGATCTTATTTGGAATAATTATTAGATCCTACAATTGATATCAGAGCCTCCTCTTTATCGGATCATTGGGATCTACAGAAATTTGTAATCTCGATCTATTAAAATTACAGTTGATCTCTTTATTTAATTCAATAAAGAATTATTTTGTGTCTCAAATAATTGAATTAAATTGAATTATGTATATATTTTTTCAGAATATTTTTTTTTGTGTGTTATTATTTCATAAATATTTTCTGAAAATAAAAAAAATTGTGGCCTGGATGCATGTGTGCAGGTCTGGATGCATGCATGCATGCGCCTTGGCCCTTGCATGCCCACGCACAACAGTGTTTGGGCAACATGACCCAGACTGCCTGCGCACAAGTGCGTGGGCAGCACATGTTGTGCGAGCAGCGGCCTGCCTGCTACCGGCGCGAGTAGGGGTGCCACCGGATACGGATTATCCGCGGATATCCGCATCCGAATCCGCCTCCAATCCGGATACGGATATCATTTTTTCACATCCGTCAATATTCGTATCCGTATCCGTATCCGAAAGGTAGATGCAGATACGGATATGGTAAAGTAATATCTTATTCGTATCCGATCCGATATCCGAATGTTGCGTGCTTCATAATGATATCGGTATGGAGAAGACTATTCTTCAATGAAATAAGGTATTAAATTTTGATATTTTGAGTTGGTGAAAAGTAATAGTGAAAAGTATTTGATTCTTGCAAGAGCACCACATGATTTTGAGTATTTCGACATCAACCATGTTATCCGAATCGACATTTAGCACCGGAGGACGTGTAATCTATTGTTATAGAAGTCAAATGACAATGAATACGATGAATGTATTGATATGTACACAATAATATCATAGTATGTATCACATTTAATATTGTAGTAGATGAGATAAAAAGTAATATAAGTATTTCTGTTTAATTTATCTTTAACCATATCCATTTTTAACATATCCGATTAGTATCCGCATCCGATCCGCGAATATCCGATTTATATCTGATATCCGATTTTGGCGGATACGGATATTATTTTTTCACATCCGCCAATATCCGTATCCGTATCCGTATCCGAAGGTTGGGTGCGGATATGGATATGGTAGAGGTAATATCCGACCCGTATCCGATCCGATGGCACCCCTAGGCGCGAGTCGTCGACCACCATCGACGGCGATTGAATCGGCAAAACATTAAAAAAAAAAAGTTAATAGTTTTTCTTGTTTTTCTAATTAAGTGGCATTATGAGATATTAGGATTAGAAAATTTAGAGATAGAATTTTCAATCTAATAAAGAAACCTACTCCTAATTAATCTCATATTAAATTTTAATTGGGATTGTTGGGATTGATTTGAGTATTAGGATTAAGATAGAATTTTACTCTATTAAGAAAATTTTGAGGTAGAATTCTAATAAAATAAGGAGACCTAATCCTAATCAATCTCATATTAAGCTAATCGAGTTTTATTCAGTTTATTAAACCCGACCCATTAAAGAAACCCACAACTTAACCATTATGGATCGGGTTACCCATTAAGAAACCACAACTTAACCATTGTGGATCAGGCCTGGTCCAAACTCGATAAGTATTGCAGACCCGTTTTGCCAATAGAAACTTCAATTAGCCGTTACGTGCTCATTCAACCTCTATTTTGAGTATGTTAACAGTCATTTCAAAGCTCTTGATGAGCATTACAGTATTACAGGCACTAGACATGACAAAGCAATAGTTAGTTAATATAAAACAGGTATTGAAGTATTTATTTACCATGATCATAATATCCTTGCATGCTTACGCTTCATCAATATTCATTGCTCTAATATAAGGAATATTGATGATTACTACAGTTGATAACACACAGATAAAATTATGTACATGTTTAAGTTAAACAATTTATAAAAGAGCTAATTTAATTGCGTATATAGTTCATGCAGACAATAGTCAGCCCAAAGAAAGACTGTTGTTTGACCGAATTATGTACGGCATCGGATACTTGATGTGAGTAATGTAAGTGGGAAAATCTTCCTGTATGGTAATCGACCTGATTAGTCACATATATTGCATATACATTGTCACCTTACCATACTTTTTAGCTAATAAATCCTATTAATAAGTCTTCTTTTTCTTTGTTAAATGTAGGCCCAAGTGTTAAAAGAAAGAAAAGAGAAACAAGCTCAAAAAGAAGAGAGATTGAAATAAGAAAAGACTAAAAGTGCTCACTTAGCATTCAGGGTAATACTTATGATAAAAAAAGAAAAGTATAATTAAAAAAGAAACATAAACGCTACTACAGTAGCTGATCCTAAGTGGCAAAAGTGCAGGAGAAGAAGCCTAAGGTCATTGCATGCTTCTTCTGCAGGAAAGTAAGACACCTTAAGTAGGATTATATAAAGTATCAAAAATGACTAATTAAGAAGGGAATATCTCATATTTATATTTGTTCTAAAATTAATTTAGCTTTAGTACCACCCTATACATGGTGGATAGGTAATTCACATAAGTGGTTCAATGCGGAACTTTCAAACTCAAAGGAGGCCCAACCCAGCTGAGCGATACGTATACATGGGTGATGCAAATAAAGTTGCAGTTGAAACTGTTGGAGTTTGTAGGCTTAGATTAGATTCTGGTTTTTTATTTTAGATTGAGTGAGACTTTATGTGTACCGTCCTTTCATACGGAATTATATTTCTATTTTATTGTTAGACAGACATGGTTTTACTGTCACTCTTGTAATGAAATGATTAGTCTATTTTTTCAAATATAAAGTTATTGGTACTAGAGTTCTGATTGATGGCTATATAAATTGAAACTTCATGCTTCATATATCGAATCTTTATATATGAATAACCTAGGCACTAAACGAACATTAATTAAAGAAACACTAGGAAGTTTGGGATTGTCCAACAGAAGCTCGACCATATATACTATATGAGAAGAAGCTGAATTTAAGAACAATGAGCTATTTATTTTCAAGGTATTTTAAGAGGTATAAAGGCTTTAAGTTTACTATCTCTCCGCTAAGAACATAATAGAGACAGATAATGCTAAATTTATTAAGGATATTCAGAACAGTGGGAGTCAACGACATAAGCATTTCACATCTAAGGGAGAATATATTGTTATACCCATGATAACTGTTTCAAAGTGATGAAGTAGCTGTTTCACTTCAGAATGAAAATAGAGTTGTACCCTTACAAGATACAGTACATTTCATCCTGAAGTAGATCTTGCTGATGAGGTAGAACCTGAAATTCTCAACCATAAGTACCTAGGAGATCAATTAGGGAGAGGAGATTAGCCATTGCAAATGACTATATAGTTTATCTCCAAGAGCATGAGTTTGACATAGGGTTAAAGGATGATCCGACATCCTTGAATGAGGCCAACTCAGCATTCACTCTATTAAGTGGTCAAATCTATGAAAGATGAGTTAAAATTCATGAAAGACAATGATATTTGGGATTTAGAAGAGTTGCCTAAAGGAAAGAAACCGATTGGTTATAAATGAGTATTCAAAACCAAGCGAGATTCGAAAGACAATGTCGAAAGGGGATTCATTCAAACAGAGGGCATTGACTATAATGGGACTTTCTCCCATGTTTTCATGAAGAATTCTCTTAGAATTATCATGAGGATTACTTCGACATGGAGTTACACCAAATAGATGTTAAGATTGTCTTTCTTAATGGTAGCATTGAGGAAAAAATCTATTTGGTGCAACCAGAAAGTTTTAAAGCCAAAAATTCACAATATTTAGTTTGCAAATTAATGAAATTCATTTATGGTCTAAATCAAGCATCCCGTCAATGGTATTTAAAATTTGATAAAGTAATATCCGTTTTTGATTTCTAGGATAATGTAGCTGATCAATGCATTTACCATAAATTTAAAGAGAGTAGACTTATATTTCTTGTGCTATATGTGGATGACATTTTACTAGCAAGTAATGATATAGCGCTTTTACTTGAGACCAAAATTTTCTCTCAAAGAATCTTGAGATGAAAGATCTTGGAGACGTTTCTTTTGTGATAGGCATTCAGATTCCACGTGACAAGATACATGGAATATTAGGTTTATCACAAAAGGCCTATATCGATAAGGGGCTAGATAGATGCGACATGAAGAATTGATCTAGGGGAGATAAGTTGATTCTGCTCCAATGTCCTAAGAACGACCTACAGAAAGAACAAATAAAAGACATTTCATATGCATCGGCGGTTGAAAGTCTGATGTATGCTCAAGTTTGAACTGTCCAGACATAGCATATACAGTTAAGAAACTTGGCAGATACTTAATCAATCCTGAGATTGATCACTGAAAGACTGCCAAGAAGGTAATGTGATATCTATAGAAGAGTACATGAAATCTAATCAGTTTCAGCTGTTCGGATACACAGATTCAGATTATGCTGGATGTATCGAAAATAGGAAGTCCACTTCAGGTTATATTTTTCTAACTACATGAAGATGGTGGACTTAGTCGAGAGGACATTACAATTGCACTATAACAATAAGAGCTATATAGCTCTATTGCAATAGTGACAAGAGTTCAACAAAGTCGAAGTGTATCGACATCAAGTTTCTTGTCATCAAGGATAATGTTCGAAATCACATTGTGTCTGTTGATGGTATTACTATTATTTTTAACATTACAGATCCACACATTAGAATACTTCCACCTAAAGTCTTCTTAGAGCATATTGATCATATGGGGATGGCTAGCCATGATGATATCCTGATTTAGTGGGAGTGGATAATTTTGTGTAACAGATATTATTTTTAGATGCACTTTATATATATTTGTTGATTTCAGTAATAAAGTATAACTGCTTTTTCCTAAAGTCTACTTTTTGTGCATTTGAGTTTGTTGAATTAACAATTAAACTCGTTGGAGTTATACAGTTAGACTCGTTGGAGTCATACAGATAGATTCGTTGGAGTCATAAGGCTAGACTCATTGGAGTCATAAAGTGGAAACCAGTTGGAATTGTACCTTATTTGATCAGAGGACATTTCCATGTCACATGTTCACATTTGATCATGTCATTAAGAGTTCTAAAACTTGTGATGTGGAAGGTCCTACCTCGATTATACAGAAGGTAACGACCGCCATGTTCGGTAGCAGGACACTTAATGGACCAGATTATTTTGAAACGTGATTTATTGACGGTTAAAATTTTGGTACCATAAAGTTATGTATAACATCATTCTAGTATGAGTTATTTGGCCCAAGTGGTAGATTGTTAGACTTATTTGGATTAGAGTCTAAATTAATTTAGGCCTACACAAGTCTAATTGGATTTATACACCCGTCTCTATAAGTCTATATTGTTGGACCCAATAAAGAATTGATCAAGCCTAATGGTTTGGGTCTGGATAAGTTTCGATTACACTTAAGCATGAGTGTATTTAAATTAAGATGTGAGACTCATCTACACGTGTGGAACTCGTGATACCAATCAAGGGTCTAGATCTATGATGAGTTGAACTAGGATTCGTTGATGCTATATTGTTTGGTGGGGAAATATTGAAGATCGAGATGTAAATTCTTTGTTTGACTGTAAAGAAAATTACAATGGATCAATAATCCTTTTACAAGAGACGGGAGATATTCAACCTCAAATCTCCCCTTTGTTTAATGACTGGTTCTTGATGTGGCGATGGAAAATGAATCTTGTTTCCGTTGATCGGGTGAACGTTAGGACCTCTTGGGAATCCTCTCTTTGGATGATGGATGAAGTAACACAGCTTCTGTCCAATAAGAATGTCAAAGAGACTGTAGGCAAAAACAAACTTGTACGCAGCAAGTTGTTGAAGAGTTGAACTTTCTCTTTCTTTTAACTAGAGATCTTGGTCCTTCTACGGCTTACAACTGAAGTTCTTCTGACCAAAGATTTTTTCGACCGACCTTCCATAGCAAACTGGGCTATTTATAAATGTTTCAAGGGGTAAAAGTGTCCCCTAAAAACACTCTATAATGGGGGTTAACTCCCTCATTACATGGGCAGTAATTGACCCAGTAATGAGGGCAGTTATAACCGAGACGCGGGATTTGGGCCTCGCGTTTTTCCATTGAGGTGATGCTTGAGAAACGCGAGCTTCAAATTCTGCGTCAAGCTTCACATGAGACGCGGGCTTTGGACTCTGTATCTTGGTACTGCAGTAATACTAAGATGCAGCTTTCATGCTCCGCGTCTTGATCATTACAGTGATGTTGAGACGCGGGTTTCAACCATCGCGTCTTAGTGCAATGCTGGCGGCGATGATTAGTGTTGCCTCTGGAGTTTAAATTCTGCTTTTTGAAGACTTGTCTTCAGTGATTTTAGACAGCCTACAGAACCCTCTCCAAAGTTTTTGATATTCCGCGGTTGACTGGGACGGATTTTGAAATACTTTGGACTCTGGTTGAATTCATACTTCTCATGATTGGACTGATAATCATTTGAGATATTCTGAGCTTGATCTTGTCTGGAGTATGGTCTTTATGAGTGTACTGTAAAACTCTTTGAAGCCACCAGAGATGATTGTGGTGAGTCTCTAGATACGCAGTCCAGACCTTCTTAGTGCTCCGAGCTGGTTGTTGGTGTACTATTGAAGCAGGGGTAAACAGTCGTCTGCTTGTGCCAGTGTACTGTTGAACTGATTTGCAGAAGCAAAGACTGAATGTAAGTCTTGTAGACGCAGCGGTTATGTTGTTTTAGAGAGCAGTCCTCACTCAGAGTGGGGACGCATCTATTAAATTGCTGAAGAAACATGGCCTCTGGAGTGACGCAATCTTTGAAGTGAAGACGCAGCTCTCACTCTGTTGACTAGGCGCGACTTTGGCCTTGCTGAAGAGGCGCGACCTTTGGAGGGACGCGGTTTTGGGCTCCTCAAGAATGACGCGCGGGCCTCAGCTGGTTGGTGAGGACGCGACTCTGACTCAATAAAGACGTGACTCTGGTTCCTTGAGAGGGCACAAACTCAGGCTGTACTGAGTTCATAATTGAGACGCGGCTTTCATCTACAGTGGAGACGCGGCTCTGAACCACTTCAAGAGACGCGGTTGTGGCTTCTTCCGTAGGAATGAAAAGAACGCAGCCCTCGGGTCTATGAAAGGTCGCGGACTTGTAGACACGACCTTTAAGTCTGCGCCCGACGCAGCTTCCTAAGCGTCGCATGCAGCCCGTCTTAAAGATCTTGTTTGATCTTTTAATGCCAAATCGGCGTTGACGATTGGGAACTTCTGTCCTCCGATGTTTCCCGAAATGACATTCCACGCTTTAACTCCTTATTAGACTTGATGTTCGTGCGAGAATTAAGGTTGATGGCTTTGATTTTTATGCCATTAATTGTAAGCCTTATAACTTGTCTATAAATAGGCCTCACCCCCTTAACAGTTTAGTATTTAGACGTTTCTCTTTGAGAGCATGCGCTCTGAGGGTCTTCGTCTTGATTTGTCTATCTTCCCTTCAAGGGGATGTGTTCCAATAAACAGCAAGAACTCAAAGTTTCCATACTTTCCTTTAATCTTCTCCAAAGATTACCAGTGTCAAGTAATTTCAAGATCAAAAAGCATTGCTTTAAGTGCTCTTTGCGGCCGCGCCTTGATTCATAAAGTTCAACTTCTAGAGAATTCTTCTTTGGGTAGGAACTAGTTGTCGCCATGAAATACTCAGTCCTTTTAAGTTTCTGTCTTCCTGTCCATTGAAGAAATTCGATCTCTTGACTCTTCTTGAAGTCTGATTGATGCGCCCATGTTCAGAAATCGCGTCTTTCAGGCTTCTAGATGAAGAGATCAGGCTGACTTTTACTTCTAAGTCATAAGTCTTTTGAACGCGAGTGTTACAAACTCTTTACTTAGATCTTGAAACGCGAGTTTTGTGCATAAAGCCCACGTTTGAGGTTCTTAACTTAAGAGAATTTTAACTCTTTCAAGACCTCTGGACATAGATGTGGCAACCCCTGTTTCTCAAATGTGGGTGTGGCGAACTCTGCGTCTGGGTTAGCTCGCGTCTTTTATCTTGGACGCAGGTCTAACACCAAACTGCGTTCAGATCTGCACTGGACAACTCTGCGTCTGAAGTTCACAACTTCAATCGCGTCTCCTCTTCAGCTTTTCTATTTCTATCTTAACAGAATTTTAACTTTTTGGTTTTTTGCTTCTTGCAGGTTCTGGCAGCCTCAGTCAGTCTTTCGCATCTTCGCTAGGCTCATAGGAGAATATTTCGACCCGCCAGCTTATTCGAGCTCTTGAGATATCCGTCAAGGCCTTATTGGACATGACGCACCAGCAATGCTCTGGGTTTGTCATGGTCACAGTGGGTATGGTGGTGGGTGTGGTCCTCTTGCAGATCATGGGAAAGAGGATGTCACCTGTAAGGTCTCGGATCCTCCTTTCATCAATCTTATCCCTAGAAGTGACATCGACGAAAAATCCATTCTCGTTAGCTGACTTTCTGGTGATGGAGATGTTCATCAACGAAGGATTACGGCCCACACCAGTTGGTCGGGTGGAATCAGAATGCTCTTCTGCATTTCGATTTCGAGAAACACCATTATTCTCGGTTAGCGATGAGCTTCTTCAATGTTTACATCATGCATCATGATGTAGTTAGCACTCGGTTATCTCAACACTGGTCAACTGCGACATGATGAGAAGAGAAGAACCTTTCTTCGACGCTCTTCCAAACATCTTGTATTTTGAGCAGTGTAGATGTCTTGAGGAGTGAGTGCAACCTTTCACTGAGAGAGAGGGACTTCTTTGTACTCCTTTATTATAACTCTCAATCTTATTGTATAAGAGAGCGTCTTGTATCACTTTCATATGTTTGAATATTAATAAAAGTGACACTGATTGGTAGTGAAAAGTGCATTTTTATCATTATATTTACCATCACATTTTCATATTTTTTCCTATAATTCTGCACATTTACTAATATTTTATGATTTATTGTGTGCAGGCCTCGAAATATTAAAATAAAGAAATAAAGCCTAAAAAGAAGCCCAAAAGCTCATATTCAAGCCCAAGTGCAAAAGTGCAAATATTAATTGTCAAAAGTGCAAATACACAAAGGCCAAAGTTGCAAATATTAAAGAAGAGGGAAGGATAGACTTCTATTCAACCCAAAACACTTGCGGGATGAGGATAAAAGCTAAAGAAGAGAAGGAAATTCGTGAAAAAGATTTGGAATCTAGGTAACTTGCTTCCCAAGTTATATCCAAATCCAAAGATGAAGAGCCGAGATTCAACTTCCAGAAGGAAACGCCAAGATGGACGGACCAGGGGAGCCACACGCCAAAGCGCGTGGCCAGCCGCCACCACCAGGCCGCGGAAACGTGGCCCAAGCCGCGTTTCCGCGGCATTTCAGTCTTATCCCGGGACCCGCTTTCGTTGAGGAGTTGTTATGGGACTCTACTACCTTCTGCACCTATAAATACCCCCTGCAGTGCAACCGAGAAGAGCGTCCAGAGCCAGAGGGCCAAATCTAGGGTTTTAGGTTTTCTTCTTCTAGTTTAGATTTTCTTTTCTCTTTTGTAATTTCTATTTTTCCTTTTTGTAAACTGAGAGGAGATGATGTTCTCATGGAGGAAGGAGATCTACTTGTACTGAGGGTGACAATCGGTGTAAGTTTTGCTTTTCCGCCATTGTTAAATAAATCGAATCGAAATTCATTTTTTTTATTATGTTATGTTCTTTTATTCTTGTTGATTCTTGTGTATCTTAGTTTGTTTTCTTCTATTGTTATTTCTCTCTAATGTTTTGTGAATCGTGAGATCTGATTGCTTCGAGACTGCCTAGCCAAAGAAGAGCACTTGATGGCTTATGGAGATGAACAATCCTTCTTTAGATTGTCTTTTCTTTTCATAGTGTAGGTAGCGAAGGTGGACGATCCTATACGCCATACTTGCACGCCTTCCAAGACAGGGTAAGTCATCGCGAACAGATCAAAGGTAAGCAAGGTAGAAGAGGTTTGTACGTGTTATAGTTTCTTTCTTTTTATTTCTTTAGTTTAGATCTCACACTACCATATTCTCAATTTCTTTTCTTTACTTCCATTGTAAATATCACTTCTTCTTCTCCATCTTCTTTCTTTCTAACTTAACATTAAAATAATAAAAACTTTAGAGATAACTTATTGACAAAGCTTCCATCGCTAGTTCCTCCCTGAGGATCACGACCCGCATAGCCACTGCTACCGCGGATTCGAATTAAGCACTTGCACAACTTGTTCTAAATCTAAAATACTTTATTTTTGTGTGCAGGTAAAAATCTCAATTAAAACATTGGCGCCGTTGCCGGGGAGGGACGGTAAATTTTTCTCTAAAAATAAAATTTTTTAACTAATTCTTTTATTCTTTCTGTTTGCAAGTTTGGAGAACAGGGAAACTGACAGCAGAAGTGGACATATAGCAACTCTGTGCCTCTGCCCTCGAAGGCAGAGCACAAGAGCCTACTTCAGAGCCGCGGCAACGCGGCAATTGCCGCGAGACCGCGGCCTGAGTAGTTCCCTACTGATCCATCTTTTTGCAAGTTGCTGCAAATTGCAATATCTGTCTACTGCTCTGTTAAACTTTGTTCTGTGATAACCCTGCTTACTGCTAATTAATCAATAGTAAAATACATGTTGTTAAAAATAAAAATTGATTAGACGTTTGGATATTAGGCACGTGTCTTTTCAATTCCTTTATTTTTACTATTGAAGGGTGCTGGAGCAAGGTACGTTCGCATTGCATGTAGAATAGGACTCATCTCTTGGTTGATGCTTTGAGTGAATCTTATTTACATATTTTGTACACTTGCACAAATTTATTTTAAGGGCATAACCCATTAACAAGATAAGGTGGGGATTTAATCACCCTTCCTTGGCCTAAAAATCATATTCCAAGCACTCACAACCCTAACCCTAATTAAAAATTGACTAGACGTTGGCCCTAAGGACTTCTCGGACTCAATTAGGAGATTATCCTAAGGGGGAACGGTGCTGGAAGTTGACTCTTGCCAAATCAGTGTCTAGGAAGGGGATTGAGGGCCGAAAGCCCGAAGATTGGTGGTTATTTAATTAAGGAACGTCTTTGACGGAAAACCTCCCACCACTCTTGCCCTGACCTGGCTGATTAACTTGTGGTCAAAGTCTGCACCCTACCTCCCGTAGACAGTCTAACCAGTTAGGAGTCGTCTAGGTCATAGGTCTACCCTAACTTAGGTTAGAAATTTTTCTTTTTTGCTTGTTTATTTGTTTGTTTTCTTTTTCTTTTGTTTGTTTTATGTGATATGGCCTATAACAATAATTTTTCAATTTTAATGAGGATCCATATTATACACCAACCTCTTTTTCGGATATTACCAACCCGGCATATCATAACTCTAACCAACCTAGTGTGCCAGATTGGTCTTATCCGAATCATTACATGCCCCAGCCCCAATACTATGAACAAGATTGGAATAATCATCACTACTCTTCACAGAGTCAATGGGGATTCAACACCCCTGAGCCATATGGTCAACCACCTGTTCAACCATTATCTTCATATACGTCTCTTCCCACATCACCAAGGTTTCAGTCCACCATTGATCTATTCGATGGGTTAGAAGAAAAAATGGATCGGTTGCAAGATATAATGAATGATCAAATTTCTAGACTTTCCAACATTCTTGACCAAGTTGATAGGAACCAAGAATCATTCTGTCTAGAAGACCTTGATCAAAATTCAATTTCATCACATCAATATGAACTGGACCAATCTCAATCCTTGGACAAATTGGCTAGTTTTAATTTCAATGAGATTGAATTAGATTGTGAATGACCTGATCCCCAACTTTGCGATTCAGTTTCCATCTTCGAATCTATGTTGACTCCGGTATCCTTACCCAATTTGGACCAACTTTCTGAGCCAACATTTATTCTTGTGCCCATAGATCATGAAATTGAATCACCCATTTTTGATGATCATCATATTGAACTTGACCAATTTCATACTTTTGAAAGTCCCATTGACAAATTGGCAAGTTCTCATTTTTATGAAATTGAACCTAATGAAATATGTGACCTAGATTCTCAAATCTATGATCAAGTTCAAATTTTCGAATCATTATTGACTCCTGTTTTGTTACCCGACTTAGGTAATATTTTAGTGTCAGTTTTGATTCCCACACCTATCATTCCTGAACTTGAATCACCAACATTGAGTCACATTCCATTGTGGGAAGATGATTGTGGACTTGAGTTTCAACTTCTTGACTTGGACACACTCCTTGAACCAAGCTCGACTCCTGAACCCTTACTTGATTTAAGTTTCTTTCCTGAGTCGGTATTCGTTCCTGAACCTATCATTCTTGAGTCCAAGTCAACCATTCTACCAAGTCACATTCTTTTGATTGACATAGGTATAGACCATGACTTTGTGATGATTTTTCAGGACTGGTCATGTAAAGGGAGTAAGTTTCACGACAGGATCTTCCATGATCCTATTCATTCTGGGGACTGTAAAAATGTAAATAAAAAAGAGGTCAATAAAGGTAGGTCCCGTAAACTACCACATTATCTTGATTGGGCCGCCTTTCGTGGACCAATTAGACCACCACCGGAACTACCACCTTGAGGTAACTTCTGCCTTCCCTTGTTCTTTTTCATGTATATATGCATTCATTCATAGATTGAGGACAATGCATGAGATAAGTGTGGGGGTAGGCTTTACTAACATACTAACATAGTTAGAAACTAACCAAAATTTGCTAATTTAAAAAAAAAAATTATAAAAAGGACTATATTTTGACTTATCTTTTGAAAGAAATCTAAGTTAGTCTTAAGAATTAGGAAAATCATGATTAGGATTTCTAAAAACTTGGTCAAAATAAATAAATTGTTGAATTTTTAGGTATAGGAGGAGAAATTGAATAATTAATTAGTCTTAATTTTTACCTTAATGAAATTTGCATACTTAATGCATATCTAGGATTCTAAGACGAAGACCTTTGTGCCTCATATATATTAAAAAAAAATCACTAATTAAGCTGATACATGTGCCTCAAAAAGCATAAGTATTCATGCATAAGGTGAGTAAATAAAATAAAGTCCTTAGTTTTGGGGCCTAGTTCACTCGAATTTGAGTCCGCGGGGTGTTTTCTCACCTGGTGCCCTAAAGCCGACCGGTTTGAGAGCCACCGACTCTAAGTTCGCTACATGGGTGGATTAGAAAGCCTAAGAAAATTAAGAAAAATTACTTATATATGTACTAACACATTTAATAGTCAATTAGTTAGGTATTAGTGCCTCAAGAAGCCTTCATGCTTACACGAAAGAAAATTAGATGAGTTATACATATTAAAAAATATATATATATATATATATATATATATATATATATTATATTAACACATCTAATAGTCAATTAGTTAGGTATGAGGGCCTCAAGAAGCCTTGATACTTACACGAAAGAAAATTAGATGAGTTATAAAAAATATAATAATAAAGAGGCATGAGAGTCCAAGTTAAGGAATTCCTAGCACAAATTCATAAGGATGCATATGATTTTTGGTAACGAAAAGACTATACAAAAATTCAATTTTGACCCTTACCTAAAATGGATAACAATTTACTTTATAAAGACTAAGTCTAAGAATGAATAAAAATGAGGATCCTAAAAACTTATAGACTACTTAGTCTTTTTAAAAGTATTTCAAATATTTTCTTTTTATGAATTTTGTGGGTGCAATCCGCTGAAAACCCTCACGAGACAACACTCGTCCTTTAGGGTAACCTAGGGGTTTAACGGCTTGTTGCACATGCTAAGTGCAACCGTAATTCCTACGAAAGTGAGTTAGGTTAGATTAATTTTTCTTTTCTTTTTTTTTCTTTGATTTTTACTCGAGGACGAGCAAAAAGATAAGTGTGGGGGTGTGATTGGTAGTGAAAAGTGCATTTTTATCATTATATTTACCATCACATTTTCATATTTTTTCCTACAATTCTGCACATTTACTAATATTTTATGATTTATTGTGTGCAGGCCTCGAAATATTAAAATAAAGAAATAAAGCCTAAAAAGAAGCCCAAAAGCCCATATTCAAGCCCAAGTGTAAAAGTGCAAATATTAATTGTCAAAAGTGCAAATACACAAGGGCCAAAGTTGCAAATATTAAAGAAGAGGGAAGGATAGACTTCTATTCAACCCTAAACACTTGCGGGATGAGGATAAAAGCTAAAAGAAGAGAAGAAAATTCGTGAAAAAGATTTGGGATCTAGGTAACTTGCTTCCCAAGTTATATCCAAATCCAAAGATGAAGAGCCGAGATTTAACTTCCAGAAGGAAACGCCCAGATGGACGGACCAGGGGAGGCCACGCTTCAAAGCGAGTGGCCAGCCGCCACCACCAGGCCGTGGAAACGCGGCCCAAGCCGCGTTTCCGCGGCATTTCAGTCTTATCCCGGGACCCGCTTTCGTTGAGGAGTTGTTATGGGACTTTACTACCTTCTTCACCTATAAATACCCCTTGTAGTGCAACCGAGAAGAGCGTCCAGAGCCAGAGGGCCAAATCTAGGGTTTTAGGTTTTCTTCTTCTAGTTTAGATTTTCTTTTCTCTTTTGTAATTTCTATTTTTCCTTTTTGTAAACTGAGAGGAGATGATGTTCTCATGGAGGAAGGAGATCTACTTGTACTGAGGGTGACAATCGGTGTAAGTTTTGCTTTTCCGCCATTGTTAAATAAATCGAATCGAGGTTTGTTTTTTTTATTATGTTATGTTCTTTTATTCTTGTTGATTCTTGTGTATCTCAGTTTTTGTTTCTTCTATTGTTATTTCTCTCTAATGTTTTATGAACCGTGAGATCTGATTGCTTCGAGACTGCCTAGCCAAAGAAGAGCACTTGATGGCTTATGGAGATGAACAATCCTTCTTTAGATTGTCTTTTCTTTTCATAGTGTAGGTAGCGAAGGTGGACGATCCTCTACGCCATACTTGCACGCCTTCCAAGACAGGGTAAGTCATCGCGAACAGATCAAAGGTAAGCAAGGTAGAAGAGGTTTGTACGTGTTATAGTTTCTTTCTTTTTATTTCTTTAGTTTAGATCTCACACTACCATATTCTCAATTTCTTTTCTTCACTTCCATTGTAAATATCACTTCTTCTTCTCCATCTTCTTTCTTTCTAACTTAACATTAAAATAATAAAAACTTTAGAGATAACTTATTGACAAAGCTTCCATCGCTAGTCCCTCCCTGAGGATCACGACCCGCATAGCCACTGCTACCGCGGATTCGAATTGAGCACCTGCACAACTTGTTCTAAATCTAAAATACTTTATTTTTGTGTGCAGGTAAAAATCTCAATCAAAACAGACACTTTTTCTTGTCTTCTTATATGTCTTGAATTTCTTTTTTTTTTTTTTACATTAAAAATCGGACACAAAGAAGTGGGGACTCTTGACTTGCTAAAAATGCGATAATGAATTTAACAAGTCAAAGTTAGGAAAAATTTCATTTCAGGAATTTAAGATTACTGTAAGAGGTGTGATATTAACTTGACAAAATGTGGGTCAGAGGTGTGATATTAACTTGATCTCGACGGGAATTTCAGCTTCATTTGGGAAGACTGAAAACATCACTGTCATATGTGTAATATTAAACTTGACAGTGAAGGTAATACTAGAGGTGTAATTTTAAACTTAGCATTGGTCATCTCGACTTCGATATAGAAGTTCGAGGGAAAGTCATTGTCATAGGTGTATTATTGAACTTAGCAATGAACCGGACGCTAGAGGTATGATGTTAAACTTAGCATCGCTCATCTCAGCTTCGTATGGAAACCTGAGGGAAAGTGCCTGTCAGAGGTTTGTTATTGAACTTGACAGCAACTTATTCACTTTAGAGGTGTGGTATTAAACTTAACAGTAATTTGTCAGAAGTGTAATTTTAAACTTGACAAGAGTTAGTTTGCGATAGGAGCAATTCTGAGGACTTGTCATTCTATTGATGAGAATTGATAAGTGAAATTTAGAATGTCAGAGGTGTAATTTTAACTTGACAAGTTTGATTTGCGATAGAAGCAATTTTAAGGACTTGTCATTCTATTGATGAGAATTGACAAGTGAAATTTGGAATGTCAGAGGTGTAATTTTAACTTGATAAATTTGGTTTGCGATAAGAGCAATTTTGAAGACTTGTCATTCTATTGATGAGAATTGACAAGTGAAATCTAGAATGTCAGAGGTGTAATTTTAACTTGACTGAATCCACTAGGGACTGAAAAATCTAATTTTTCAGAGGTTTAATATTAACTTGACAAATCCTAGTTCCTTTCGTTAGGGAGATGGACACAAGTATTTTTGTGACCCTACCATTCTGTGGGTGAGAATTGGTAAGAGATTTTGGAAAGAGGATGGGACCAGGTCCCTTAAGATTTTTAGCAAACCCTCAGCTATCAACAGATTTGGTGTGCCTTTACCAACTACCGTTTGAGTTGGGATAGTCATGCTATTCCCCTCAGCATGATAAGACTTATATGGGACTTAAAAGCCAACATTTTCTTCTATCTTTAGCCGTCAGAGGCGTCAGATGTCTATAAAAGAGTAGCCAAGCTAAAACTGAAGTTTGCATTTTATTTCTTCTTCAAATTTTACATCATGCATCATGATGTGACCATCGCTTGATCGGCTTGACACTGATCGCCTGTGATATGATCCAATGAAGGGAAGAAGCTTCTCTTGGATCTGGAGTTTCGATCAGAGGTGTAGTATTAACCTGATCAGGAGAAGAATGCTATCAAGGATAGTATTTCTTCAAGAATTTGCCGTTGATTGGCATCATGAGCGTATCACCGTCTGAGGTTATGAGGCGATATACTCCATTTGAGTAGACCGACTCTATTACAAATGCTCCTTCCTTTTTGGGTTGAAATTTTCCTTTGGTCTTATGTGTCATCATCATAGGTCTTCTGACAGCTAAGACAAGGTCGTCTTTCTTGAAAGTTCGCTCTTTGACTTTTTTGTTGAAGGCTCTGGTAATTCGAGCTTGATAGAGCTCGTGTTGATCTTGCAGGCGTTTATCGTCCAAAGCCTCCATCTCTTAGAGTCGCAGTCGATGCTTCTCCTCATTCGTTATCTCTGCTGTTAAGGCGACACGTAGAGATGAGATTTGGGTTTCTAGTGGAGTACGGCTTTACACCCATATACCAAAGAGAATGGTGTAGCTTTCGTTGGGGTTCGAATCGTCATGCGATAGGCCCATAAGCATTCGCCTAATTTGTCGTCCCAGTCACGTTGGCTTTTCGAAACGAATTTCTTGAGAAGGTTTCCAATAGTCTTGTTGAAAACTTCTGCGAGGCCATTAGCAGCTGGGTAGTATGCCGTTGAGGATACACTTTGGATTCTGAACTTGTTGCAGAACCTTCGAAAAGCTTGGCTGACGAACTGGGACCCATTGTCATGAATGATCCGTTGTGGCACACCCAAGCGGTAAATGACGTGATGTTTAACAAATTTAATCACGTCAGATGCCTTTATCTCCCTCAAGGGAATAACTTCGGCCCATTTAGAGAAGTAATCAGTTATAGCTAAGATGAACCGATTTCCTTTGGATGAAGGTGGGCTGATAGGGCCGACCACGTCCATTCCCCACATCTCAAATGGCCAGGTTGAGGTTATAGAGCGAAGATATCTTGGTGATTGATGGATGAAATCGCCATGGACTTGATAGGCGTGGCATCTTTTGGCGTAAGTGATGGCATCCAGGATCATCTTAGGCCAATAATATCCCAGTCTTCGGAGTCGATCTCCGAGTTTCAGACTGGGCTGATGAGCTCCACACATGCCATCATGTGCTTCTTTGAGTGCTTCCTGTGACTCCTTTTATGACAGGTAGCGGAGGAGGATCCTATCATGCGATCGGCGATACAGTGTTCGCGTGATCGCATTATAGTAGAATTTGGGGGCTTTCCTTTCTAATGGCAGCCGACTCTTTGAGATCATTAGGCAAGATGTCGTATAAGGCATAGTCGATGTATGAGAATCGTCAATCTATAGGCTCTGGAACGACTGACGTCTCAAGAGCTTCTTTACCTTGACAATCTCCTGTCAGCTTTTGGCGATCTTCAAAAGTGACTCTTAGGCAATACAAGTCGTGATATAGACAAGTATTTTTTATACTACTCTAGGTGGAAGGGCTAAGGAGACAGCGACAGATGCCAGTGCATCTGCATGCGCATTTTGCTGGCGTGGTACATAGTCGATGTAAAAGTTTTCAAACTTTTCGGCCATAGAGATAGTTGCATTGAAATAGGGTACTAAGTCTTCATGCCTGACTTCGTACTCTCCGCGAACTTGGTTAACGATGAGTTTAGAGTCATCGTATGCTTCGAGATTTTTAATGCCAATCTCATCGGCGATTTACATTCCAATCAAGAGGGCATTGTATTCTGCTACATTGTTGGAACATGGCTCAGTTAATGAGAATGCACGAGGAATTACGTAGTTTTGTGGGGAGACCAGTACTACCCCTATTCCTGCTACGACATGCCCTTCAAACTGTTCTCGATGCACCTCGAAGAAAAGTTGCCACACCTGTCTTTCAAAAGATGTCTGGGTCAGACAAACTTCAATAACTTCATCTGGGAGATCCTCGTAAAGTTCGGTCGCTCTCGGATCTGGATGTTCGACCAGGAAATCTGCCACTGCTTATCCCTTCATGGCTTTTGCGGTAGAAAGCACATCTCATATTGGGAGAGCAGTATGACCCATTTTGCCAGTCGACCATTTTGCGATGATGGCTTCGTCATGAGCAACCTCAAAGGGTTGACTTTTGATATAACATTTATAGTTTGGCCCACCAAGTAGTGTCGCATTTTCTGGACGGCGAACACCAACGCCAAACATTCCTTTTCGATCGGGTTATACCAATGTTCGGCTCTGATCATGGTTCTGCTCAGATAGTAGATTGTCTGCTCGTGTCCTTGATCATCATTCTGGGCTAGCAAAGCTCCTAAAGAATGATCCATCACTCGAACGTATATCAGGAAAGGTTTTCCTGACACCGAAGCTGTAAGGACAGGTGGTTGCGTGAGGTACTACTTGATTTCCTCAAACGCTTGTTGGCAAGCATCATCCCAGATGAATGAGACGCCCTTTTTTATTAATTTGGTAAAGGGTTGCGTCTTTCGGAGAGATTTGAGATAAACTTCCGGCTAGTCGTCCTTACAATCCTCTAAGCTCCATGAGATTCCTTGGAGGTTGCATCTCTCGGACAGCACGGACTTTTTCTGGGTCTATGTGAATTCCTTTGGATGTCACCACAAACCCTAGGAATTTACCGCTGGCTACCCCCAGGAAAGATTTGGTGGGGTTCATCTTCAATTGATGTGCCCGCATGATTTCAAAAACTGTCTTCAGATCGGCTATGTGGTCGCCCTTGGTGCGGCTTTTCACTGCAATATCGTCAACGTAGCATTCCACTGTTTTACGCATGTGTTCGTGAAAAATTGCATTCATAGCTCTCTGATATGTTTCCCCCGCATTCTTCAGTCTGAAGGGCATGACAGTATAGAAATATCCCCCAGTGGTGTCCTGAAAGAAGTATGCTTTTCATCATTAGGGTACATTTTGATTTAATTGTACCATGAGAATCCATCCATGAAGGACATGCATTCAAACCAGCACGTATTGTCAATCATGATATCCGTGATTGGGAAAGGGAATTCGTCTTTGGGACATGCTTCATTTAGATCGCGAAAATCGATGCAAATCCAGATCTTACCGTTTTTCTTGGTAACAGGGACGATATTGGCTACCCAATCAGGGTGTTGCTCCTCCCTAATGAAGCCAGAGTCTATAAGCTTTTTGACTTCCGACTGGATTGCTTCCATTATTTCTGGACGGAATCGTCGCTGCTGCTGTTTAACTGGCTTCACGTCTGAATTAATGTTAAGGCGACACATAGCCACTCGAGGATCAAGGCCAGACATGTCCTCGTAATTCCAAGCGAAAACATCTATATACTCTCGCACAAGAGATATTAAGTCTTCTTTCTACGAGGGTGATAGGCTTTCGCTTATAAACACGGGCTTAGGATTAGCCTCATCTCTCAGATTAATCTGGGTGATCTTATCTTCCGTGGGTGGTTCGCGTTGTTCAAAGCGAATATCCCAGAGAGTATTTAGGTGTTTGATCTAAGGATTTGTATCAGACTGGATCGTTTCTTCATCTCCATCTTCCAGGTGGCTTGTTGAAACGATGTTTACTGAAAGTTTTCCGAAGAGGTTGCCGATACTGACGTCCGACTCCCACAATGACGTGCCAGATGAGTAATCATGGTACAATGACTCTTCAGACTCAGAGGCTGATGGAATTGGAGTTGACACATAGCCCAAACCCCTGCGAGTTCGATGGTAATAGTCGGGGGTCTTCCCTTTCGAAATGAAAGATCGAAGTAGTGTTCTTCTTTTTTTGTCAAAGTTCAAACCAGGACCAATTGTTAGATCATACCCCATCCTCTCCATTATTCTGAGTTCATTTGGCTTATATGAGAGAACTGAGGAGATTCGTTCTCGCTTTCTGAGTCTTCACGAGACATCAATTCGGACTTAATTCTTCTAAAAAGAATTGGTTTTTGGCCTTTGCGTCATGCTGGGATCATGAATACTGATTCTTACGCATCACTAATATCTTGGTTCGTTTTGAGGGATGACTTCATTGGTACATGCAATAATGTCAAAGCATTCATTGCTGATCAGGAGTTATTATCCACCTCTGTACTAGTGTCTGACGGTACTGATCAGAAGCAAATGCAGAAAAGTAAGCCAAATTCAACTCTTCATTAATATACCACTCGCCTATATCTTCGGCGGTGTTATTAACATCAAGCTTATTAATGCTCGTTACGAGTGGATTTAATTCCCACATGAACTCTTCTTCCGCCTTTGGCTCAGTGTCAGCTTCATTACCAAAGTCTGGTTCCTCTGGCTGTGGGTTCTCGTTCATCTCCAGAGAGTCTTGGTACAGGAGAGAGTCTGTGAAATAGTTCTCTACTCCCTTGAACGGATGCCTTTCAGCAATCAACATTCAGACTTTCTCACTTCCATCGATATACTTCATAACTTGATGGAGAGTGGGGGGACGATGGAATTACGATGAATCCACGATCATCCGAGTAGCAAATTGTACGAAGTGTCGGCGTCGATTACATAGCACGTCACTTCAAATCTTAGATTCCCAATTTGGCATTTGAGCTTGATCTTGCCCATTGGGCGCGTACCATTGGCGTTGAAACCATAAATGGTAGTTTGGGTGGCGCTCAATCGGTGGGTGGGGATCCCTAAGTGTTGCATGACCCGGCGAGGCATGATGCTCAACGCGGATCCTGAATCTACCTGAATGTGGCTCACTTCAGATGATCTAATGTACCCTGTGAAGTACAGGGGCCGATCATGCTTCCCTTTGACCTGCATGTCATCGACGTTAAGGTGATGCAGGGAGTATTTTGAGAGGCATGGAGGCAGTCCTCTTCATCTTCCTCCTGTGGTCCAGCCAGGATCTGGGTCATGAAGACCTCAACATCTGTTAGGGCTTCCCTCAGAGCTTCTCTTGTTGACTTTGATAGTCTCAGGAGCTTGTAGAGGGTGATCCTGACCGGGATATTGGCCAGTTGAGCCAAGACGTTAAAACGGTAAGGTGTTGGAGATCTTGCCGCGTTGTTCTTTGGAAGAGCCTTGGAAAACCGAAGCTCTTTCTGCTTCTCCACAGGTTCTTCGCGGAGGGCTTGGTTGGCTCTGTTGTAGGTTTAGGAGAGCCTGCCACCATCTCGTCGTATTTCTTTAAATACAACTGACCCAAATCAGCTTCTGCCGCGAGTGGTTTATTGATCCTTACGGCAAGGGCGATTGTTTCCTCCTCCGAATCGGTTAGTGAGGGAACACTGGTTTTTGCTTCCCAGGAAGAAGCGCACACCACATTGCAGGACGAATCTTTCGCCTTGCTTTTGGACTTTCTGTTGGTAATAATAGTCCACTGTTGGCCATCCACAAGGTCAGGATGAACCCACATAATTTCTTCCTGAGGTGTAGGGATAGGTAAAAGACCTTTCTCATGTTGATGATGTGGGTCTATATTGACCATTCTTAGTTCCCCTTTCGGGATGGGAACTACTCTGGATGGTGCTGGAGGCTATTTTCCAAACTGAAAAAATGATGTCATATTAGAGTCACTTTCTTCTATTCTGGATGGAGCTTTAGCACTTCCGCATCAATCAGAGCTTGAAGGATATCTTTGAAGATATAATAACTCTTGGTGGGGTGCCCTAGCATCCTATGATACATGCAGTAGTTAGGATTATCAAACTTGCCGACTTCTTCAGGACGTCTAGCTTCAGGAAGCTTCAATCTATTGCTCTTGTTGAGTAACTTGAACAACGAATCGACATGCTCATTTTTGAAGGAATACTGCTTGTTGGCACGTGGCTGACTTGAAGAACCACCTCCCCTCACCGGCTAAGTTTTGATGGGGGATTTTGTTTCTGTTGCTAATGTATCTTTTCTTTTTGATTGAAAAGCTATTTCTGGAGCGCGCCTTGTCAACTTTTCGGGTCTGGGTTTGTTTTCTTCTGCTCTAACCCTGCCGATAATTTCTTCAGCCTGTTCATCTTGCTGGACCAATTGCTTCCAGGTGCGGCTTTCGGCGACTCCTATCTGGGCTAGGAGTGAAGTTTGTAGATTGTGGCAGCATGTTTCTACCAGGGTGGCCTGGGTCATACCGCTAGGACATCGGAGTGCCATATTCCGAAATCTCTCCACAAATGTTTTGACTGATTCTCCCTTTCGCTGCTTTGTTGCCAGGAGAATGGGCATTGTAATTTCCGAATCGTCTTCAAAGAAGCGTGTCAGGAAGAGCTTTTCCAAATCACCCCAGTTTTTTATGGAGCCTTCTGGGAGTTTCATGAACCATTCAAAGGCAAGTCCTTTTAGAGTGCCGATGAATAAACGTGCCAAGATGGCATCATTATCTACCACATTTCCTATCTGAGACTTGAAATAATAGATATGTTGGTTCGATGACCCTTTGCCGTCGAAAGCCTGTAAAGTCGGAGCTTTGAACTTAGGAGGGTACGGAACAAGGTCCCACTCGGTCGGATATGGCCAAACCACTCCTGCTTCTTGGAGGCCTTTCCAGTTGGTAAGGGCTTCCAGACGCTGCTCCAATTGACTCATTCTTTTAGAATGAGTCCCCCCATTCTCTGAGCTGCCTTCCTCCTTAGATGAGGATTTAGACGACTCAGAATTAGACTGCTCCTTCTCCTTGGTATGTACAGAAGATGAGCTTTTTTCTTCTTTCCATTTGCCTTTAGACTTCTTAGAAGAAGTGTTGTCGGTTGACTTCCTCTTGTCTTCAAGCAATTGTGCGAGCATTTGCTTGAGGGTATCGATAGATTCTTGTTGAGCGCGAATCATATTGAATTGTTCCCTCTGGACCTGGGCTTGCTGTTCAAAGTGCCCGGCTATCTCCTCAGGAGAATTTGTCATGTACGCAAAGGCTTCCTTCTCTATAGAAGAATTCGAGGCCTGCGTACGGCCGCGACGCGCGCTTGGCTTTGAGCCAGGGGTTGTCCCCCTGGCCCCCTTTCCCCCAGTACCTATAAATACCTCTTGGGGTTTCAGAGCAAGGGAGATGCAATGTTTTAGGGTAGTTTTCATCTTGATTTTGTAGTTTAGGGTAGTTTAGGGTAGTGTTCTTCTTCTTCCTGTCTTGTATTTTTCATTTCTTGTAGATCTTGTAATAGGGAGAGAGAGTGGTACATGTTGGGAAGCAAGAGTGCTTGTAATAGAAGGTGACAATCTATGAAAGGTGCTCTCTTATCTTATCTTTGTTTTCTTCTCTCTAATATCTTTTACATGTGTAGCTAACTTTTCTCTCATGGCAACTAACTACTAAGCACCAACTAGTTTAACTTCTTATTTGATAATCCACATGAATCTAATTGCCTCTACTTGGCCTTGCGGCTCTTGCAAGAGCCATTGATGGCTCATGATGATGGATCTAATACTCTAACTTCCTAACTCTCTAACAAGCTAGCATTACTTTACTCCATGCTTACTTTTAGTTTTGATGGTTTAAGCGTAGTTTGCACTTATTTTGTTGAGTTTGGATGTGATGAGTTACATATGGGCCATGCTTCGTAAAGCTCTTGAACCAAGGACTAGTGATGGCTAATGATACATGTGAGGCAACTATCACTAAGAGGTTAGCATGTTGGTGGAGTCATTAGTAGTTAGTAGTCGTGAGTTTTCTTTGCTTTTCACTTTGTTTTAGAAATATCAAAAACCACAAATACCATTCTTTTCTATGTTTCCCACTTCTTCGTATTTCACAGTACTTCTCTTTTCATTCTTGTTTTCTTTTCTTTTGATTCTTTAAAACTTTGAAGAAACATTAACATACACGTGAACATACCGTGTAAACTTCTATCGCCTCCTGTCCTTGTGGATTCGACTCGTTTTAGCCTCTATGCTATAACAGAAGTATCGAGGAAGGCTGTAACGCCCCGATTCCACGATACGGGGACGTTACTGCGACGTATATACGTAGATCATAAATTGCCCCCACGTATATACGCTAAGCATAAAGTACAACAAAGATCAGAGTACGACAAAGCGTGGAAAGCATACATATGCCAACTCAAGATATACACATACAAAGTTATCACAGGATATTATAAAGTATTACACATTACATGTGTATTACATCATAACCAAGTCCAAAAGAATAATATGCAATATGTATACAAAAAGCTCACGAGTAGGATGGAGGTCTCGTGAGTCAAAAAGGAGGAGTCTGGCACGAGGGGACTGGAACTAGTCCGCCTGCTCACTAAGGTAAGCTTGGTCCTCTGTGGATGGCTCCACTTCGTTCCAAGCTTCGGAATCTGAATGTGCAAATCCAAGGAGTCAAGACATATAACAATAAACAAACTATAGCCAAGTGGCTAAGGAACATGAATAAGGAAAGATGAACAGTCATAAGGAATATCAACTAACAAGTATGAAAAGCATGAAGAGATAAAATCATAATACCATGAATCTACAGTTAACATCTTATTATTATTACTTGTCTTACTGTGATATCTAACTATGTGACCCAGCGTCCCAGAGCACATAGATCCATATCCTAGTAAAGCAAGGTTGTTATTGGAAACAACGGTTGTATCGACGAACTATGTTTACAGTGGGTCCCGTGCATGCCCGGGACCACGGTCCAGGGTGTTCCGTTGCTTGATGACGGAACCAGCCGCAAGGCCTATCAGGAGGGACTTATGTATGCCCTTTGTCATGACTGTATCAGGAAGAGGGAGCAAGCACTCCCCTCGGTCCCCTGGAGGCCCTCAGGTCAGACCGGAAATATAATTGTACAATATACCTAATGCCACTGTAAACACGAACACATATCGATATCCGCATGTTTCCCCCGACCCATGTGTAAGTTGGTCCATTTTATACAAAAGTCAAGTGCATCATGCTTGGTTTAAGAGATAGCATGATAAAAGGTGATATTCACTATTTAACGAGTCATGAAACGAGAATATGTAATAACAAGTCATGAAGTAACAAGTGGTGAGATCCATAAAGTAACATGTCATGTAATACCAGTTATGAAGCATGAACAGGAATAATATGTCACACATGCATCAATGATAAGATCAAATTCAGAAAAGAAATTAACTAAGTCAAACAGTCAGAATTAGTCGACTAGGTGGAAGGGTTAGTCGACTAATAGGGGTCTTAAGTCGACTAATAGTCTAGATGAGTCGACTAAAACTGGGTTCCAGAAAGTTGGAATTCTGTTTCAGGAATAGTTAGTCGACTAGGGTTGTAAGGGTAGTCGACTAACAGGGAACTACTAGTCGACTAATGGATACTTAAGTCGACTAAGTCTGTGATACAGAGAGTTGATGTTTTATTTCAGGAAAACAGGAGTCGACTGGGGAGAAATGGGTACTCGACTAGGGGTCTCTAGTCGACTGGAAATCTGGTCTAGTCGACTAAAACTGTGAAATCAGAAAAGGTTAAGTTTCAACTAAAGTGGATTAGTCGACTGGTCCCTAGGTTAAGTCGACTAATCGTGGGGAAAACTGTGACAGAACAGATTTTCTGGTGGTTGTTCTTGATGGTCTAAAAGTGGGATTTTTATGGCACAAGTGTACATAATTTGTCAACACAAGTATACAAAGGAGTTTACAAGTCTTGGTGAGTAGATATACTCACTAGGATGGGTTTGATTGAAGCTTTACGAGTCCGGGAAGAGTGTGGTCGTCAAATGGCACCTATGTGATCCTTGGCGACGAAAAGAGCTACGATCCAAGCTCCAAATCAGTTGCTTGAGCTAGAGGTGAAGATCTTGTGGTGTTCTTGGAGTTAGGGTTGAGGTTGAGAAGAATGAGGGAGTTGGTGAGAGCTTTCTCTTTTGTTGAAGTGGAGAAGAAGAGAAGTAAAATGTAAAGGAAGAGTTTAAATATGGTGGGGATTTTGTGAAGGAGGTGTAATAAGATAGAAGTGAAGGGTGTTTTTGCAAAAAGGAGGGGGTGAGGTGCCCCTCACCTGGCCACTTGGCCGGCCATGGGAGAGAGAGAGAGAGAGTGGCATTAATGAGGAAGTAGGTGGGAAATGAGGTGGAATTTTGGAAGAGATTTGAATTTTTGGAAAAATGGGAAAAGTTTGTGGTTGTGGAGAAAGAGAAATAAAGGAAAAGGAAAAATGGAAAGAAATTCATAAAGGAAGATATTTACTCTTGGACTTAGAATATAAAATAATGAAAAGACAAGTTCCCGGGTTTAAGTTGAGGATACGGAAAACATTTCGGAAAATACCGAAATCGTCCGAAATTCAAGTATCTCGGAACGACTCGTAAATTTCACCAAAAATCAATAATAATATATGAAGACTAATAGTGAAATCCTTTTTAAGAAATACTTTATAGTTTTAAAACTAAAAATCCCGGAATCAGTTATCTACCGACTCCGTTAGAATTTTCATAAATTCATAAAATTCTCAGAAAAAGTATTTAGATAGAAAACAGGATTCTAAGAAATAAAGCCTAAAGGACTTTCTAGAAATTCCTAACTGTTTGGAAAATAAAAATTCGGGAATCGATCAGTGACACTGGTCGACACCGGTTTTGAAGAAATTCATTTTAATTCAGGAAAAATCCAGAAAATCATATAAAATCTAATATATTAGAAAATGATATTTGAAATTGAAATCGGTCAAATACAGGAAGTAAATCAAAAAATACGATCGAAAAGCTGAATACGCAACTAAGTACGTATTCTGGAAACGGGGTATTACAATCCATCCACCTTACAAAAATTTCGTCCTCGAAATTTCATAAGGTGAAAGGTAACAGGAAAAGTAACAGATAGAGAAGGATAAGATGGAAGATAACGGTAGAGAAGAATAGAAGGAAAGAGTCTTACCATTCAAGATGTGAAAAGTTGAGGATAGCGTTCACGGATAACGTCCTCTCGTTCCCAAGTGGCCTCTCCTGGCGCATGTCTGTTCCAAAGACACCAACACTAATGGTATAGCCTTGTTCTTCAGTGTCTTCACACTTCTGTCCAGAATGGCCATCGGCTGTTCCTGATATGATAAATCTGGCTGCAGTTCCAGTTCGGAATGATCCAAAATATGACTATCATCCTTGACATACTTCCTCAACTGAGATATGTGGAAAACATTGTGCACTCCGTCCAAAGATGGAGGTAAGGCCAATCTGTAAGACACATCTCCCACTCGCTCCAAAATCTCGAATGGGCCGATATATCTTGGACTAAGCTTTCCACGAAGACCGAACCGGATAACTCCCTTGGTAGGTGATATCTTCAAGAACACATGATCTCCTGCCTGGAATTCCAATGGCCTTCTCTGTGAATCTGCCCAACTCTTCTGCCTACTCTGTGCTGCCCTGAGGTGATCTCTGATGACTCTGACTTTCTCTGTTGTCTGAATCAGGATCTCTGGTCCCAAAAGTCTCCTCTCACTGACTTCATCCCAACAAATCGGTGATCTGCACTTTCTTCCATACAGTGCCTCAAAAGGTGCCATCTTGATACTTGCCTGATAACTGTTGTTATAAGAAAATTCGGCCAAATGAAGATGGTCTTCCCATGATCCCTTGAACTCAATCATGCAGGCCCTTAGCATATCTTCAAGGATCTGGATAGTCCTTTCAGATTGTCCGTCTGTCTGAGGATGATATGATGTACTGAATTTCAGACGAGTTCCCAAACTTTCTTGGAGACTTTCCCAGAAATGAGATCTAAATCTGGTGTCTCTGTCTGAAACAATACTGACTGGAACCCCATGAAGACGAACTATCTCCTTCATGTACTTGTCTGCCAGAACCTCTGTTGTCTGACCTACCCGAAATGGTATGAAGTGAGCTGACTTGGTGAGGCGATCAATGATTACCCACACAGCATTATTACCTTTAGGACTGCGAGGCAATGCCGTGACAAAATCCATGGTGATGTGCTCCCACTTCCACTCAGGTATCGGTAAAGGTTGTAGAAGTCCAGCTGACCTCTGATGCTCTATCTTTATCTGCTGGCAGACCAAGCATTTGGCTACAAACTGAGCTATCTCCCTCTTCATAGCATTCCACCAAAACTGCTTCTTGATGTCCTGATACATCTTGGTTCCCCCTGGGTGTATGGAATAGGCTGAACTGTGAGCTTCTGCTAGGATCTTCTGTCGAACTTCTCCTTGGGGAACACAAAGTCTGCCTCCAAAATATAATGCACCATCTGGATGAATACAGATATCAGTCCTCAACCCAGCCTCTACCTGAGCTCTGAATTTCAGTAATCTGGGATCTTCCTTTTGAGCTTCCTTAATCTCATCTATCAATGCTGACTGAATCTGTAAAGTCATGAACTGTCCTGCCTTCTCAGTTCCTCGAACTATCATCAAGTCCAATCTGATGAAGTCTTGAATCAACTCCTTCTGCCGAGTGAGCTGGACAAGCACTCTATTCTCTGGCATCCTGCTCAGTGCATCTGGAACTGTATTGACCTTGCCTGGATGATATTGCAAGTCAATATCATAGTCCGCCATAAGTTCAAGCCACCTCCTCTGCCTCATGTTCAACTCTTTCTGTGAGAAAATATACTTGAGGCTCTTGTGATCCGTATATATCAACACTTTGTCTCCCAGAAGATAATGCCTCCAAATCTTCAAGGCAAAGATAACAGCTGCTAGCTCCAAGTCATGAGTTGGGTAATTCCGCTCATGAGTCTTCAGTTGCCTAGATGCATATGCTATGACATGATCATGTTGCATAAGTACACATCCCAGGCCTTTTCCTGATGCATCACTGAATATGACCATCCCTCCTCTCCCTGAGGGAGTCTTCAAGATTGGAGCTGAAATGAGCCTCTGCTTCAATTGCTCAAAGGCTGCAGTACACTCCTCTGTCCATATGTACCTTTCTCCTTTCCTGGTGAGCTTGGTCAACGGGGCTGCAATCCTAGAGAAATCCTGGACAAAGCGTCTGTAATATCCGGCTAGTCCAAGAAAACTCTTAATCTCAGTCACCGTCCTCGGAATCGGCCAATCTCTCACTGCCTGGATTTGGCTGGGATCAACTGAAATTCCTTCTGCTGAAACCATGTGTCCAAGGAAGGCTATGCTGTCCAACCAGAACTCACACTTGCTCCTCTTGGCATGAAGCTGCTCCTGCTGGAGAGTCTGCAACACAATCCTCAAGTGTTCTGCATGCTCCCTGTTGTTCTTTGAATAGATCAAAATGTCATCTATGAAAACGACAACAAACTGATCCAGATAGGGCGAGAACACTCGGTTCATCAAATCCATGAAAACTGCAGGGGCATTGGTGACTCCGAAAGGCATAACTAGAAACTCATAGTGGCCATAACGGGTCCTGAATGCCGTCTTCGGGATATCCTCCTTCTTCACCCTCAGCTGATGGTAACCCGACTGTAAATCTAATTTAGAGAATACACGGGCCCCATGAAGCTGATCAAACAGATCATCAATCCTGGGTAAGGGATACTTGTTCTTGATGGTTACCTTGTTCAATTCTCTATAATCAATACAAAGCCTTTTACCACCATCCTTCTTGTTCGCCAATAGCACTGGAGCTCCCCATGGTGAAGTACTTGGTCTAATCAATCCTTTGTCTGAGTATTCCTGCAGTTGCTTCTTCAGAATCTCTAACTCTGTCGGTGCCATCCTGTACGGAGCCTTGGATATAGGAGCTGCTCCTGGAACTGTGTCAATGGAGAACTCGATCACCCTGTCAGGTGGCAGTCCTGAGATCTCAGCAAACACTCCTGGGAATTCATTCCACACTGGTACCTTCTGCTTCTGAACCTCCGAAGTAGTCATCCGAGTCTTTCCCTTGGTAGACTTCACCTCTCCACTGAATTGGAACTCCGGTTGATGAGGGATTCTGAAATTAATTTTCTTCTCCCTACAATCAATAACTGCATGGTACTGACTGAGCCAGGTCATGCCTAAGATTACGTCGTACCCTTTGGTGTCTAGTACGATCATATCTATGGCCAAGATCTTATCACATAGTTCTACCGGACAATCAGTACAGACTCTAGAAGATATGACTACCCCATTCCCTGTACTAATCTCCCATTTGTGGTCTAAAGATCTAACAGGTATAGAATGCAAAGCCACAAAATGGTCTGAGATATAACAATGGGATGCACCTGAATCGAAGAGAGCGAGAACAGGTTTCGAATGAACTCTGATGTTACCTGTTATCACCTCCTCTGAAGCCTCAGCCTCTTCTGCAGTCAGATTGTAAGCCTGACCTCTACCACGCCCTGCTGCAGTCCTAGCTCCTCTCTGGACTGGGCGAACAACATGCTGTGGAGGAAGGGGAAGAGCTCTCCTCATCACTGGTCCCTGATTCCTCTGCCCAAGTGGCCCTGGAAGTGCCCTCTGTCCATTGGGTCCTTGAGGTGCCGGCAAAGCTTGGTTGGCAAACCCAATTCTCCTGTGTGGACAAGCTTCAATGGAATGATCTCGAGATCCACACACCAAACACCATCCATTTGCCCTACGGCAATTCTGTTGAGAATGACCTGGTTTCTGGCAAAAGTTGCAGATAGGACCTGGTCGAGCCATCTGGTAAGGAGCTGGTCTGAATGGTTGCCTCATCTGAACCTTTGCTGCTCTGTATGGGCCTCCTCTTCCCATTGGTGCAAACGGCCTCTTCATGGCCTGGTTCCTCATCTGGTTGGCTTGCTTCTTCTCTAACCCACGCTCCACCTCTCGAGCTATGGTGAGAACTTCTGAATAAGTCTTCAGTTGCTGGGGCATCAAGAAGACCTGTATGTCCATATGCAGGCCCTGCTGGAATCTGCTTGCCCGCTTCTCCTCATCCGTCACCATGTACGGAGCAAAGCGGCTGAGTCTGAGAAACTCCGCGGCGTACTCGTCCACGGACTTGTTCCACTGCTGGAGTTTGATAAACTGCTCTTCCATATCTTTCTGAGCAGTAACAGGGAAGAATCTGCTGTAGAAACTCTTGGAGAACGTGTCCCAGGTGACAGGCTTCTCCAATCTGGCCTCTTCAGCGAGCCACCAAGTTCTGGCTACATCTTTCAACTGAATCTTGGCGACCTCAACTTGGTTCTCCTTTGGTACTCTGGCTGCATTCAGCAAATCTGTGGTGTCTGTCAGCCATTGTTCAGCATCCAGGGGTTTCTCTTCACCCGTGAATATGGCTGGTTGTAGCCTCCTGAAGTCTGATATATTCCCCGGCCTCTGTTCCTTTGGAGCTGTCAACTCTTGTCGGAGAAGCTCAGTCTGCTGCTGCTGGTTCTCCATCATTGTCTGAATGACCCTTAGAATATCCACATTCTCTCCCGTGGGTCCATTCGAAGCTTGCCCCGAGTGGTTACGGCCCGTCCTTCGCTCCATACCGAGTTAGGAATAGAAAACTGGAATTTGAAAACAATTGGAAGGAGTTTAGGATACAAGGGAATGAATCGAGGAAGGAATCAAGAAGGACTTAATAACTTTGTATATTGTAGTTGGCATTAGCAAATTACTAGAATTTGCTGCTTGATTGTACTTTAGGTTTGAGAGCCTAAGCTCTGATACCAACCTGTAACGCCCCGATTCCACGATACGGGGACGTTACTGCGACGTATATACGTAGATCATAAATTGCCCCCACGTATATACGCTAAGCATAAAGTACAACAAAGATCAGAGTACGACAAAGCGTGGAAAGCATACATATGCCAACTCAAGATATACACATACAAAGTTATCACAGGATATTATAAAGTATTACACATTACATGTGTATTACATCATAACCAAGTCCAAAAGAATAATATGCAATATGTATACAAAAAGCTCACGAGTAGGATGGAGGTCTCGTGAGTCAAAAAGGAGGAGTCTGGCACGAGGGGACTGGAACTAGTCCGCCTGCTCACTAAGGTAAGCTTGGTCCTCTGTGGATGGCTCCACTTCGTTCCAAGCTTCGGAATCTGAATGTGCAAATCCAAGGAGTCAAGACATATAACAATAAACAAACTATAGCCAAGTGGCTAAGGAACATGAATAAGGAAAGATGAACAATCATAAGGAATATCAACTAACAAGTATGAAAAGCATGAAGAGATAAAATCATAATACCATGAATCTACAGTTAACGTCTTATTATTATTACTTGTCTTACTGTGATATCTAACTATGTGACCCAGCGTCCCAGAGCACATAGATCCATATCCTAGTAAAGCAAGGTTGTTATTGGAAACAGCGGTTGTATCGACGAATTATGTTTACAGTGGGTCCCGTGCATGCCCGGGACCACGGTCCAGGGTGTTCCGTTGCTTGATGACGGAACCAGCCGCAAGGCCTATCAGGAGGGACTTATGTATGCCCTTTGTCATGACTGTATCAGGAAGAGGGAGCAAGCACTCCCCTCGGTCCCCTGGAGGCCCTCAGGTCAGACCGGAAATATAATTGTACAATATACCTAATGCCACTGTAAACACGAACACATATCGATATCCGCATGTTTCCCCCGACCCATGTGTAAGTTGGTCCATTTTATACAAAAGTCAAGTGCATCATGCTTGGTTTAAGAGATAGCATGATAAAAGGTGATATTCACTATTTAACGAGTCATGAAACGAGAATATGTAATAACAAGTCATGAAGTAACAAGTGGTGAGATCCATAAAGTAACATGTCATGTAATACCAGTTATGAAGCATGAACAGGAATAATATGTCACACATGCATCAATGATAAGATCAAATTCAGAAAAGAAATTAACTAAGTCAAACAGTCAGAATTAGTCGACTAGGTGGAAGGGTTAGTCGACTAATAGGGGTCTTAAGTCGACTAATAGTCTAGATGAGTCGACTAAAACTGGGTTCCAGAAAGTTGGAATTCTGTTTCAGGAATAGTTAGTCGACTAGGGTTGTAAGGGTAGTCGACTAACAGGGAACTACTAGTCGACTAATGGATACTTAAGTCGACTAAGTCTGTGATACAGAGAGTTGATGTTTTATTTCAGGAAAACAGGAGTCGACTGGGGAGAAATGGGTAGTCGACTAGGGGTCTCTAGTCGACTGGAAATCTGGTCTAGTCGACTAAAACTGTGAAATCAGAAAAGGTTAAGTTTCAACTAAAGTGGATTAGTCGACTGGTCCCTAGGTTAAGTCGACTAATCGTGGGGAAAACTGTGACAGAACAGATTTTCTGGTGGTTGTTCTTGATGGTCTAAAAGTGGGATTTTTATGGCACAAGTGTACATAATTTGTCAACACAAGTATACAAAGGAGTTTACAAGTCTTGGTGAGTAGATATACTCACTAGGATGGGTTTGATTGAAGCTTTACGAGTCCGGGAAGAGTGTGGTCGTCAAATGGCACCTATGTGATCCTTGGCGACGAAAAGAGCTACGATCCAAGCTCCAAATCAGTTGCTTGAGCTAGAGGTGAAGATCTTGTGGTGTTCTTGGAGTTAGGGTTGAGGTTGAGAAGAATGAGGGAGTTGGTGAGAGCTTTCTCTTTTGTTGAAGTGGAGAAGAAGAGAAGTAAAATGTAAAGGAAGAGTTTAAATATGGTGGGGATTTTGTGAAGGAGGTGTAATAAGATAGAAGTGAAGGGTGTTTTTGCAAAAAGGAGGGGGTGAGGTGCCCCTCACCTGGCCACTTGGCCGGCCATGGGAGAGAGAGAGAGAGAGTGGCATTAATGAGGAAGTAGGTGGGAAATGAGGTGGAATTTTGGAAGAGATTTGAATTTTTGGAAAAATGGGAAAAGTTTGTGGTTGTGGAGAAAGAGAAATAAAGGAAAAGGAAAAATGGAAAGAAATTCATAAAGGAAGATATTTACTCTTGGACTTAGAATATAAAATAATGAAAAGACAAGTTCCCGGGTTTAAGTTGAGGATACGGAAAACATTTCGGAAAATACCGAAATCGTCCGAAATTCAAGTATCTCGGAACGACTCGTAAATTTCACCAAAAATCAATAATAATATATGAAGACTAATAGTGAAATCCTTTTTAAGAAATACTTTATAGTTTTAAAACTAAAAATCCCGGAATCAGTTATCTACCGACTCCGTTAGAATTTTCATAAATTCATAAAATTCTCAGAAAAAGTATTTAGATAGAAAACAGGATTCTAAGAAATAAAGCCTAAAGGACTTTCTAGAAATTCCTAACTGTTTGGAAAATAAAAATTCGGGAATCGATCAGTGACACTGGTCGACACCGGTTTTGAAGAAATTCATTTTAATTCAGGAAAAATCCAGAAAATCATATAAAATCTAATATATTAGAAAATGATATTTGAAATTGAAATCGGTCAAATACAGGAAGTAAATCAAAAATACGATCGAAAAGCTGAATACGCAACTAAGTACGTATTCTGGAAACGGGGTATTACAAAGGCAAAGCACACACACTTTAAATATCGATTTCAAAATATACACTTTTTGTGCGCGATTTTCCCCCGATCACGATTCTGCAACGGCGGGGTGTGATTCACTTACTTCAATGCCCCGAGCTAGGGCACTGTAGTTGATCGGGGAGACAATACCAGTCCGAGTGCGAGTATGCCGATACACTCCTTCTGGTTCCGTGTCAGGCTTGTCGGAGTTGACCGTTGGTTATTTTTTCCTACTTGTGCTTGCCATGTTCGTAGTGACTTCAGGGTACTCCACGTCAGAGAAGGCTCTCTTTTTGTTGGAGCAACACCTCTTGACTGATCGGGAGGTCGAGATCAATCGTCTGAATACCGACTATTTGCTTGCATGTGAGCTACAGTGGCATTTAGAGAACATTATCGTGATGAGCCGTTCACAGCAACAAGATGGAGTGATCTGATTAGCACTCCTTTTTTTGTCAAATAATCTTTTAGATCCGTGGGAGGGGGATCGAAGAGATTGGCCTCGGGTTGTCGAGGGTTTTTCAGCTTCTAAGAGTCATCCTTACGTCGAGAATCTTAGACGCAGGGTTCAGAAGCGCGGAACTCGCGATGTGCAGAACAGGCGCAGCTCTCGCATTTTGACTTCGAAACGTGGGTCTCGTGCCTCTGCTGAGCAGAGATGCGGACCTCACATTGCTGATTGTCGCATTTGATTAGTGACGGTTGAGATACACGGGTTTTCTCAATTCCGCATCTGGTTGTGGAGACGCGGGTCTTGTGTCTCTGAGAAGAAGCGTAGTCCTTGCACTGCTGAACGCTGCGTTTGGTAAGTGAAGTCTCAGAAACACAAGCCTGTTAGGTTTCGCGTTTTGGTCTCCATACACAGACTTCGCGCGCCTGATGCAACTCAGAAGAGACGCGGGCTTGAGCCTCGCGTTCTATATCTACTGGACAGATAGTTGTTCTAGCTTCTTGCGCCTGTAGTTGACGCGCGCATTGTCTCTGTCGACGTTCAGCATTCTGGTTACGCCGTACGGGTTGTTGAAATCTCCCGTGACCTGGAACTGAGGAAGAGGACGGGTATGAACGGGCTGAATATCAGCAACGCTAACCTCGCGGGTCTCGTGGGAGATGTTGACGCAGGTGTTACGTGTGATATGATTAGCCATGACACTCTTCTTGTCAGTCACATCTGAAGGGATCTCAGAGCGGACTTGAGAGCGGGTCTCTGAGGAGACCTTGTGACACTGTCGCGCCCTAGGACTCTTGGAGCCAGAGGAGAGAAACTCTTCATACTTTGCCTGGTCGAACTCGACGATGAGTGATTCGACCATTTTTTCCATGTAGGTGACGTCACCTTGCGCCACGACTTGCTCATCGGTAGAGAAAGTGGTCCCCAGCGGAGTCGCCATCTCTTATTTGGTGGGAAAAAAATTGAAGATCGAGGTGTAAATTCTTTATCTGATTGTAAAAAAAATTACAATGGATCAATAATCCTTTTACAAGGGAGGGGAAATATTCAAGCTCAAATCTCCCCTTTGTTTAATGCCGGGTTCTTGATGTGGCGATAGAAAGTGAATCTTGTTTTTCGTTGACTGGGTGAACGTCAAGACCTCTTGGGAATCCTCTCTTTAGATGATGGACGAAGTAACACAGCTTCTGTCCAACAAGAATCTCAAAGAGACGTGGGCAAAAATAAACTCGTACGCACGCATCAAGTTATTAGAAGAGTTGAACTCTCCTTTTCTTTTAGCTAGAGATCTTGGTCCTTCTACGGCTTACAACCGAAGTTCTTCTGACCAAAGATTTTTCCGACTGACCTTCCATAGCAAACTGGGCTATTTATAGAGCTTTCAGAGGGTAAAAGTGTCCTCTAAGAACACTCCATAATGGGGGTTAACTCCCTCATTACGTGGGCAGTAATTGACCCAGTAATGAGGGCAGTTATAACCGAGACGCGGGCTTTAGGCCTCACGTTTTGTCATTGAGGTGATGCTTGAGAAACGCGAGCTTCAAATTCTGTGTCAAGCTTCACGTGAGACGTGGGCTTTGGACTCTGCGTCTTAGTACTGCAGTAATGCTGAGATGCGGCTTTCATGCTCCACGTCTTGGTCGTTACAGTGATGTTGAGACGCGGGTTTCAACCCTCGCGTCTTGGTGCTGCGCTGGTGGCGATGATTAGCCTTGCGTCTGGAGTTTAGATTCTACTTTTTGATGACTTGTCTTCATTGATTTTTAGATAGCCTACATATATATCATGGGTAGGATTCGCTCTCTAGCACCAACCAACTATTATAACTATCTCTCCCTTGGAGGCCTCTCATCTCCTCTAAGAATCAAAAAGTGAACTAGGTGGTTGGAAAGAAGAATCCTCTTCCTCAACCCCGGCGTCATTGAGATCGTGCAACCTTCGGCATCCCTTTCATGATGAAATCAGGTATGCGTAAAACCCTCTTTCCTTTGATCTTGATAAAGATGCTATTACACGTATGAGATCTTATTTGGAATAATCATTAGATCCTACAATATGAGCTATTTTTAAAACCTAAATATCAAATCAAATCATATTGTTATATTTCTATGTAAACAAATAAAAAAATAAAAGAGAAATTAAAAAAAGAAAGAGGTATCTGACTTGGGAAAGAGCAATCGTGATAGATCATTATTCTAAGAGACTGAGGCCCGCTCTATCGCTCAGTCATGGATCGATCGCCGTCAACTAGTGGTAAAACCCCCAGAAAGTACCATCACCCAGCTCGAGTACAATGCAAGGTCTCTGCCCAGATTCAAAACAGTTGCTCATAAAAAGGAAAAGAAACTAGTGAAAATTATAACAGGAGAAAAGAATTTGAAGAGGAGAAGAGAGAAGAAGAGAGCTTGTTGTATTCATTGCTGCTGAAGGGTAAAAGCTCTATTTACAGCCTTAAGACCCCCCTTGGTGGTTATAACAGCAAATGCAAGAATCAGGAGCACGTGCGGGCTGTTGAGAGATATTCTCACCTGATATGCAAATCTCGTGAGACTTGGTCAACAAGAATCAACCACAACGAGAATCAGTCAAAAAATAAAACTGAAAAGAAATTTAAAAAAAAACAAAACACGGACTCGACTCACGCATGCGTCTTGGCGCAGTGTGCACGCACGCATGTGTGTGTTTTGTCAGAAAATTTCAGTTGCAAAATTCTTTGAGCGGATGAAAATTAGAACGGAACAATTAGAAAAGAGAGGAGGGTTTCAGTGGATCTCCTCTTTGTTTAAAGTCGGGTTCTTTGTGTAGCGATGGAAGGTGATTCTTATTTCTGTTGACGAGCTGAGTCTCAAGCTTGGTCTTCAGATCTTCTCTTTGAATTACTGACGAATTGCGCAGCTTCAATCAATTGCTGAAATAATCTCAAAAAGATTTAGAACTTGGACGTAGCAAGTTAGAAGAGCAGAACTCTTTAAGGCCAAAGATGCGCGAATATTGAACTCTATGGAATTCAGATATTGATTTTGCTCCAAATTAGCCGATCCTTTTTTCACACCTTTCATATCTATTTATAGGGTTTTCAGGGGTATAATTTTTCCCTGAAATCGTCCATAATGGGATTAACGCCCACATTTCGTAGGGTGTTAATTAACCCAATAATGACTGTTAGTTACAACAGAAACGCGAGTCTCGTTGGACGTGGATTTCATTCCATTGTCTGAGATACGGAGCTCATAAGCTCGCGTCTGTGTTGAAACGTTGAGCTCACATGTGTCTTCCATTGAGTTGAATTGAAAAACTTACAAAAATTTGTATAAAATTACAAGTAATAAAAATGAAAATTACAAATACTCTCTTTTGAGATTTCTGGGAAAGTGTGCCGGTGAAAGTTTGGTCAGCGCGCGACCACTTTATTCCACTGACGATGCGAGCGATTAAGTTTTCGAGTCTTCTGCTTAAATTTCTTCTCGCCTAATTAAGAAATTTCTTAAAATCAGAAGATCAATTAGGGTATTAGCACCCTGAAAGAGAAAGAAAGTTCTCTAAGAAAACTTGAAAGCTAGAGGAACTGATCACTTGTTTAACAAACTTGCAACCGCTCCAAAATTCTCAGCCTTTAGCCAACTATCCGCCTATATTATCAACCCTGAGCTCATTCACAAAATGAGCTATTTATAGGCTCTGCAGGGGTATTACTGCCCCTAGTTTACAGCAAGACTGAATCTATTAGTCTAGCTTCGGATCGGAAGCTTAAACTAGCTTCTGACAAAGTTAAACATAGCTTCAACGAATCTAACAAGTACGCACGCAAAGCTACACTCAAGATCCTGCAAAGCTGCGAAGCTAATTAGCCAGTTTGGCTTGAGGACATTAAAAATTCTTGAATTATCTCCATTTAATGAGGAGTAATGAACCTCACAATGAGGAGATCATGGGGCTAACCGCCCATTTAAAGTAGAATCCACCCCATCTATCTTATGCTGGGATTTGAAACGGTCAATACGACGAATAGCTCAAGCGGAGCTGAATCAAGGCTTCAAGCGAAGTTATCAGAACTTTCTGTGGAGCTAGACTTAAACTTCATGCGAAGCTAAAAATGTGCCCTCTGTGGAGTTATAAAAGCTTCATGCGAAGCTAATAGTTAGCTCTCTACAGAGCTACGTAGAAGCTTCATGCGAAGCTAAAAAAGAGCCCTCTACAGAGATATGAAGAATGTTCATGCGAAACTAACAGTTAGCTCTCTGTGGAGCTATATAGAAGCTTCATGGGAAGCTAAAATGAGCCCTCTGGTGGAGCTGTGACAAAACATCATGCGATGCTAACAATTAGCTCCCAAATAGAGTTTAACAAGAGTTAGCTTCTTATATGAAGATAGCCCAATTGGGCTCAAGCGAAGCTAAGTGTTTGAACAAACTTAGCTTCCTAGGCATGCCCAATCCTTTTTGAAGGCCACACTTCGACTACTATCTACTTCATTAGATCAGTAGAGTTCAATATACTTCTTAGTCTCTCGAGAGTGGGCCGAAACTAGTCGTCAGCTTGTCTGAGACTTGTCTTTTGAAAGTGCCGACAAGTTAAACATCGTTCAAACCGGTTAAAGGGCAATTTGAGAGTTTGTCTTTTCGAAGTGTCAACAAAAGCCCCTTCAAAGTTTTTGTAAATCCATAATAGAGGTACGGATTTCGAAATACTTTGAACTTGCGACTTAATTTTGACATTGTTTAGGTCAGAAAAGTCAATAGACTTAGTGCAGGCGCACTTTTAACTAGATTGTTAGATTTGAAATACACCTAGAGGGGGGGTGAATAGGTGTAATTGCTAATCTAATGATCTTTTTAAACTTATGAAATGAGTGATGCAACAATCTCTCAAAAACACGACTAAGAGCCGAATACCCCTTGCGAGGTTCTGAACTCCTTCCTCCCAATTCCCCTTAAATGGGTTAGAGGTGCGCAATGCAACCGTGTTGTATTGAGGTGTGATTGATCAATGCCAAGTATGATGATGAAAATGAAAGGCTCACAATGTAACACAACAAGTATAGCAACACAAGATTCCACAAGTAGAGGGTTAGTTACTCAAGCAAATAATTCAAGGCAATATAAAACAAGAGAAATTGAAAGCAAGAAGAACGCAAAGGCAATCGCAAACAAGGATGATTTGTTTCGAGGTTCGAGCCGTTGCTCTAGTCCCCGCCTTCACCTCCGTGAAGGGTTTCCACTATCCCCTTAGGATCCCGTACAAGTTAGGCCTCCAAAGACCTCAAGCCCGTAGCTTCACCTTACAAAGAAACTCCACCGAGGAGCTTGTCTCCACAAGAACAAGGATTACAAATAGTGATCTTTAACTAGACCACAACACTCTTTTACAAACACTCTCACTCTTTTACAACTTCACTTATAGAAAGAATATGAAATTTTTGGCTCTATGAAGTGTGGTGAGAAAAGCTTCAGTTGTAGAGTGATATTAGAGATCAAACAACAACTGAAAAACCAATTGAAAGAATGGAAATGAAAGCTTTAAACTATTTTTCTCTTTCACTTGAAAACAATGAAAACTTGTATTTTTCTTAGTAAATAACTAAGGCCTATTCCCCACTATTTATAGGAGAGAATAGGTTAAAAACTCTGATTTTTCCAGCTAATTTGATCAGAAAAAGAGTCCCAACAACTCCTAAAAACTCTGTTAAAGAGAAAACCAAAAACAGTTTTTCAGAAATTCCCAAAGAGGAAAGAGCCGTTATGGCTTGTTGCAGGCCTACCGGTCGACTGCCGGTCGACCGGGTCCCTGCTGGCAAAAGAGCCGTTGGGACTTCGGTCGACTGCCAGTCGACCGATCCAAGAAAGGAAACACAGTTCCTTCTATCGGTCGACCGACCCAGTCGACGAAAAGATACAGAGAGCAAACATCTCTTTTCGGTCGACCGGTATGTAGGTTCGGTCGACCGACAGACATGCACAGCCTGTGCATGTCTGGACACAGCAGCCGGTCGACTGCCGGTCGACCGGTCTGCCTGAAATAGTTTTTTTTTTTTTTTTTTTTTTTTGGGCAGATATTTGAGTTAGAAAAATTTGTAAAAAATCTTTAAAAAACTCTGGAACTAAGTGTTATGCTGAACTTTGTTTATATACATGTTTTAAACACGTTTTTGAAGATATAAAGCTTTGAGTACATGTATGTATAAACCAAGGCATAAACTTAGAAATAAACATTTTCAAAAACATAGAAACATTCAAAACAAGTGTGTGTGCAAATCCTAGAGCCAAATTTCACATATTCTATCTTTAACAAACTACACTTACAAACTTCTAGGTCTTCAAGACTTCAACATGGGCAATCTTCACTTGATCTTCAATATTGCACTTTTGAGCCCAATTTGACTTGTCTTGAATCCAATACACCTTCTTTAGGGAAGTAATCAACTCTTTAAGATATGAACCTGAAACACACTTAAACAACAGTTGATATTAGTACAAATAACTAATATGTTTTGTAATCATCAAAAAAAACTAAACATGGGTTGATTGTAACCTTGGGCCAACAATCTCCCCCTTTTTGATGATGACAAAACATATGAGTTATTAAACAAATAAAAGAGGAAAGAGCTTGGAAAGCTCCCCCTAAAACAATGCTATGTATTTAACATGAATATGAACAACTATGTAAGCATACATAAAGCATTGAAAAATATCATCACCAAAAATAAACTATCATAAGGAATAACAAAATTTAAAACAAACAACATATATTTTCTCCATATATTTTTCCCCCCTTTTTGTCATACATCAAAAAGGTTAAAAAAAATTTTAAGACAAAACAAAACAAACATATTAGAAACCAAAACAAAACAAACTAAGATATTTTAAGTATCAATCTTACATACATTCAATTCACCACAAATAAATGAAAATCTTGCATAATCTAAAGGTTTTGTGAAAATATCTGCAAGTTGAAAATCTGTGGAAACAAAATCGATATCAATGTCACCTTTTTCAAAGTGATCTCTAAGAAAATGATATCTAATGTCTATATGTTTGGTTTTACTATGTTGATTAGCATTTTTGGTCATGTGAATAGCACTAGTATTATCACAATAAATCTTAACATGATCAAAATGTAAATCAAAATCGAGAAGAGTTTGTTTCATCCAGAGTACTTGTGCACAACAAGCTCCGGCTGCTACATACTCCGCCTCGGCGGTTGAAAGGGCTACACTATTTTGCTTCTTGGAAGACCAAGACACAAGACAATTGCCCAAGAATTGGCAAGTGCCACTTGTGCTCTTCCTATCTACCCTACAACCGGCATAGTCGGCATCCGAATAACTAGTCATGGTAAATTGGTTAGTTTTCGGATACCACAAACCTAAATCAATTGTGCCCCTAAGATACCTAATTATGCGTTTTACCGCTATTAAGTGTGATTTCTTAGGACATGATTGAAAACGTGCACATAAACATACGGAAAACATTATATCCGGCCTACTAGCCGTAAGATAGAGTAAACTACCAATCATGCTACGAAATAATTTGATGTCTACTTCCTTACCTTGTTCGTCCTTGTCAAGTTTCGTAGTGGTTGCCATGGGAGTCTTTGCTACTTTGGATCCTTCAAGCCCGAACCTCTTGATGAGTTCTTTGGTGTACTTGGCTTGGTTGATGAATGTCCTATCACTACGTTGCTTGATTTGAAGTCCAAGGAAGAAGTTGAGCTCCCCCATCATAGACATCTCGAATTCCTTTTTCATGCATGACTCAAAATTCTTGCAAAGTGAAACATTAGTAGATCCAAAAATAATGTCATCAACATAAATTTGAACTATGAGGATATCTTGATCTATATGTTTGGTAAATAATGTTTTATCAACTTTTCCTTTCTTAAAATCATTTGAAAGCAAAAATGAAGACAATCTTTCATACCAAGCCCTAGGGGCTTGTTTCAAACCATATAGTGCTTTATCTAATTTATAAACATAATTAGGGTGTGTAGGATCAACAAACCCGGGGGGTTGTTCAACATACACCTCCTCATCAATATAACCATTAAGAAAAGCACTCTTTACATCCATTTGAAATAACTTAAAATCTTTAAATGAGGCATATGCTAAGGTCATCCGTATGGCTTCGAGCCGTGCTACGGGTGCAAAGGTTTCTTCAAAATCGATTCCCTCGATTTGAGTGTAACCTTGGGCAACTAACCTAGCCTTGTTTCTAACTACATTACCCGATTCATCCAACTTGTTCTTAAAGATCCATTTAGTACCAATATTGGTCTATCTTGGGGCCTAGGAACAAGATGCCATACTTGGTTGCGCTCAAATTGATTGAGCTCCTCCTGCATAGCAAGCAACCAATATGAATCGGCCTCGGCCTCGAGGACATTTTTAGGTTCTATGTGTGAAATAAAAGCAAAATTACCACAAAAATCTTGAATCTTAGAGCGAGTGGTTACCCTTTTGATACTTCACCTATGACGAGGTCCTTGGGATGATGATGATTGAATCTCCAATCCTTTGGTAGTGGTTGAGAGGGCTCCTCTTCATTTGCTTGATGTTCATTTCCTTGAGCCTCTTCCACTTTGGCTTCACTTCCATCACCATCCTTTGGCTTGTCTCCCATGGTAGAAGCATCCTCCAAGGTCACTTTCTCCAACCCTTCATCTAAAGCATCAATTTCTACACAATTCTTAACAAACTTGTTAGATTCCTCAAATTTAACATGAATAGATTCCTCAATAGTCAAAGTTGACCTATTGAAGACTCTATAAGCCTTACTAGTATTTGAGTAACCTACAAAAATAGCCTCATATGATCTAGCATCAAATTTTCCCAAATTAATATTTGTATTTAAAACAAAACATTTGCAACCAAACACTTTGAAATAAGAAACATTAGGTTTTCTAGAAAAATACATCTCATAAGAAGTCTTAGTAGTATTTTTACATAGGAAAACACGATTTGCAATGTAACATGAAGTATGAACGGCCTCGGCCCACAAATAATGTGGTAGACCATATTCATTTAACATTGTCCTAGCCATCTCTTGTAAAGTACGATTTTTCCGCTCAACTACTCCATTTTGTTGTGGAGTTCTAGGACAAGAAAGTTCATGTTTTATTCCATGTTCCTCACAAAAAGTGGTAAAGGGAAGGTTAATGAACTCACCTCCTCTATCACTTCTTATTTTAATTATTGAGGAGTCATTTTCCTTTTCAACTCTTTTCTTAAAGGCTTGAAAATGTGAAAAGGTTTGACTTTTATGTTCAAGAAAATAAACCCAAGTAAAACGCGAAAAATCATCTACTAAAACATAAGCAAATCTACTCCCACTTAAACTTTTGGTTTGTGTAGGGCCAAATAAATCCATGTGGATTAGCTCCAATGGACGTGATGACATGATATCCTTAATTGATTTGAATGAGGACTTAGTTTGTTTCCCAAATTGACATGCGTCACAAACTCGGTCCTTTTCAAAGTTCAATGAAGGAATACCCTTCACCATTTCCTTAGAGTTAAGCCTAGAAATATGGTCAAATGAAACGTGGCCTAATCTCCTATGCCATAACCAAGAGTCGTCATCGAGGGCTTTTAAACATGTTATATTACAAGACATATTTAGCATATCTATCATATATACATTACTTTCACGAAAACCGGAAAATACACAAACATTAGAATTTTTGTCAACTATTTTACAAGCAATATCATCAAAAATAACATTAAATCCTTTATCACATAATTGACTAATGCTCAAGAGATTATGCTTGAGCCCGTCTACTAAAACTACATTTTCAATTAAAGGAGAAGTGCCAAGCTTTACATTACCAATACCAATGATTTTACCCTTGGCGTCATCTCCGAAGGTGACGGTGCCACCTTCATGATATCTTGATAGGGTTGCAAAGTTGTTGATGTCCCAAGTCATGTGCCTTGAGCAACCGCTATCAAGATACCACAAACCTCTACGTCGTTGGGCTTTGAAAAGTACCTACATCATTTAAAATAATTGTTGACTTTGGTACCCAAACTTTCTTGGGTCCTTGAAAGTTAGTGTTACGAACCCAAACATTATGAGATGATGCACTTAGTCTATCATAGCAAAAATTAGCTAAGTGTCCTTTCCGTCCACAATGTGAACATGTGTACACTTTTCTATACATAAATGCATGGTGTGTATGTGAAGTGTGAGCATGCTTTGGGGGTTTACCATGATGCATAGGTTGTGTAGCATGTACATGAGCATGAGCATGAGCATGATGAACATTTTTCTTAGGAGCTTGTTTCTTAGGAAACATATTCTCCATCTTCTTCTTATCAAACTCACTACACTTTTTCAAAACAACATCTAATGAGTCTAATCTTTCCTTAAGCATGGCAATCTCATTAGAATCTACAAATGGGGTCTTTCCTTTACAAGCAATCTTATATTTTTCAAAATCATTTTTAGTGGAAACTAAAGAAGAATGCAAGTCATTATTTTCTTTAGAAAGATTTAACACTTGAATACTCAAAGATTCATTATCCTTTTCATTTTCAAGTACTTTTTCTTTATGAAGTCATAATTTTGAGAAAGTTCTATAAATGCTTCACTTAACTCATCCATGGATAAATCTTCATCAAAAGGAGTTGAGGGGTTACCTTGCTTGTGCTCTCATTTGCCATGAAGCACATATTGGCGGTGTCGATCTCCTCCTCGGATTCACTTTCGTCATCCCATGTTGCTTTCATAGCCTTCTTCTTGTATGGCTTCTTGGATGAAGATGGCTTCACTTGGTCCGGACACTCCGCTACTATGTGTCCCGGCTTTTGGCAATTAAAGCAAATGATCTTCCTTTCTTCCTTGCCTCCTTGCCATCTCCTCCTTCCTTGGAACTTTGCCTTGTTGTACATCCTCCGGACATTTTTGACTAGAAGTGAGAGCTCCTCGTCATCTTCTTCTTCGTCATCTTCGTCGGAGTAGGTAGCATGACTTTTGAAGGCAATGGTCTTCTTTTTGGTAGGTGCCATGTCCTCCCTTGCTTTCCTTTCCATCTCATGGGTTTTGAGGTTCCCAATGAGACCTATAAGCTCCATCTCTTCATTGTCGTTGAGTTCCTTCAAGGTTGTTGCTTTAACTTCCCATGAAGGAGGAAGGGCTCGGATGATCTTCCTTACTCTTTGATCATTGTTGATATCTTCACCTAAAGAAGAGAGTCCATTAGTAATCTTGGTAAATCTTGTAACCATATCATCTATGGTTTCATTGTCTTGCATGCTAAATGTTTCATATTGAGACCGAAGAAGGTCAATCTTAGCCTTCTTTACTTGTGAGGTCCCCTCATGAGTGACTATCAAGTGTGACCAAATCTCAAATGCGGATTTGCAATGTATAACCCTAGCTATGTCATCATCATTTAGGGCTTGAAGAAGTGCATAGTGAGCTTTGGCATTGGCATCGAATTCCTTAGTCTCTATTTCGGACCAAGTGGATTCGTCACCGGGGGGTACACTAAAGGACTTAGTCACGGCCTTTGCAACTCGGCTACCTAGAGATTGCAAAAACACGGTCATCTTAACCTTCCATATGGGAAAGTTAAGTCCATCAAACTTGGGAGGGGTCTTAATTCCATCGGCCATTTTTACTATATGAATGTGAATGAAATGATTAGCAAATGAGGATCTTCTCTAAGGTTGTTAAACCAAATCCTAGAGTCCAAGCTCTGATACCAATTGAAATACACCTAGAGGGGGGGTGAATAGGTGTAATTGCTAATCTAATGATCTTTTTAAACTTATGAAATGAGTGATGCAACAATCTCTCAAAAACACGACTAAGAGCCGAATACCCCTTGCGAGGTTCTGAACTCCTTCCTCCCAATTCCCCTTAAATGGGTTAGAGGTGCGCAATGCAACCGTGTTGTATTGAGGTGTGATTGATCAATGCCAAGTATGATGATGAAAATGAAAGGCTCACAATGTAACACAACAAGTATAGCAACACAAGATTCCACAAGTAGAGGGTTAGTTACTCAAGCAAATAATTCAAGGCAATATAAAACAAGAGAAATTGAAAGCAAGAAGAACGCAAAGGCAATCGCAAACAAGGATGATTTGTTTCGAGGTTCGAGCCCGTTGCTCTAGTCCCCGCCTTCACCTCCGTGAAGGGTTTCCACTATCCCCTTAGGATCCCGTACAAGTTAGGCCTCCAAAGACCTCAAGCCCGTAGCTTCACCTTATAAAGAAACTCCACCGAGGAGCTTGTCTCCACAAGAACAAGGATTACAAATAGTGATCTTTAACTAGACCACAACACTCTTTTACAAACACTCTCACTCTTTTACAACTTCACTTATAGAAAGAATATGAAATTTTTGGCTCTATGAAGTGTGGTGAGAAAAGCTTCAGTTGTAGAGTGATATTAGAGATCAAACAACAACTGAAAAACCAATTTGAAAGAATGGAAATGAAAGCTTTAAACTATTTTTCTCTTTCACTTGAAAACAATGAAAACTTGTATTTTTCTTAGTAAATAACTAAGGCCTATTCCCCACTATTTATAGGGAGAGAATATGCTAAAAACTCTGATTTTTCCAGCTAATTTGATCAGAAAAAGAGTCCCAACAACTCCTAAAAACTCTGTTAAAGAGAAAACCAAAAACAGTTTTTCAGAAATTCCCAAAGAGGAAAGAGCCGTTATGGCTTGTTGCAGGCCTACCGGTCGACTGCCGGTCGACCGGGTCCCTGCTGGCAAAAGAGCCGTTGGGACTTCGGTCGACTGCCAGTCGACCGATCCAAGAAAGGAAACACAGTTTCCTTCTATCGGTCGACCGACCCAGTCGACCGAAAAGATACAGAGAGCAAACATCTCTTTTCGGTCGACCGGTATGTAGGTTCGGTCGACCGACAGACATGCACAGCCTGTGCATGTCTGGACACAGCAGCCGGTCGACTGCCGGTCGACCGGTCTGCCTGAAATAGTTTTTTTTTTTTTTTTTTTTGGGCAGATATTTGAGTTAGAAAAATTTGTAAAAAATCTTTAAAAAACTCTGGAACTAAGTGTTATGCTGAACTTTGTTTATATACATGTTTTAAACACGTTTTTGAAGATATAAAGCTTTGAGTACATGTATGTATAAACCAAGGCATAAACTTAGAAATAAACATTTTCAAAAACATAGAAACATTCAAAACAAGTGTGTGTGCAAATCCTAGAGCCAAATTTCACATATTCTATCTTTAACAAAACTACACTTACAAACTTCTAGGTCTTCAAGACTTCAACATGGGCAATCTTCACTTGATCTTCAATATTGCACTTTTGAGCCCAATTTGACTTGTCTTGAATCCAATACACCTTCCTTTAGGGAAGTAATCAACTCTTTAAGATATGAACCTGAAACACACTTAAACAACAGTTGATATTAGTACAAATAACTAATATGTTTTGTAATCATCAAAAAAAAACTAAACATGGGTTGATTGTAACCTTGGGCCAACAAGATTGATTAATCACGAAAATTCCATACTTCAAGTGAAGCTAAAGCTTTATTCGAAGCTAGTCCATTGTAGAACTGAAGTTCCATGCAGAGTGAAGCTAAAGATAGCCTGACTATGCAAGGTTAAGTTTAGCCTATACAAAGCTTAAATGAAGCGAAGCTAAATAGCTTCGCTTCAGAGGGTTTACAGCTAGTGCTCCTTTTTAGACAACAAAGCTAGATACAACAGTGTCTATAAAAGCCCATTGGCTAAGCTCCTTAGAGAAATTATCTTCTCTTCGGAATTTTCGAGATTCTCAGAGATAAAATCTCTTTTCTTTATCTTCTTTAGATCAGCTTGTGATCTTATGGCACCAAAGCAATGCCCGGGGAAGGAGGTCACGACCTCTAAGGCGGCGATCGCTGTTGAAACTTGTTTTGATGAAGACTTTTGTGACGCATTTCATTTGGAGCTCTAACACACGACGAATCAAGAGTTCTACATGATCAAGATGTCCCAAAGAGAGTTGATATGATGTATTTTGTAATTGTAAAATAGCATGTCAAAAGCCTTGATCTACACACACAAATCATGTCTATATAGTCGACTTATAACTCCTTATAGTCGACTAATATACTTGGTAGTCGACTAACCCAAACCCCCTAGTCGACTAGTCATGTGTCCAAAAGAAACCAACTCTCTGTTTGTGCATTAGTCGACTTGACAGACAAATATAGTCGACTAATAGCATTTGTAGTCAACTAATCCCTTGCCCCTAGTCGACTAATAGCTGGTCCAGTCGACTTGAAATTAGTTGCGGTCGACTTGATTCAGTTAAACAGAAAACTGTCACTCGAACTTGACTTGACCTAGTCGACTTATAGTCAAACCTAGTCATCTAATCGTTGAAAATTGCCTTGTATAGTCGACTAACTAAAAAGGCAAGTCGACTATAGGCAGTTTCTGACTGTTGGACAGTTTCTGTTATCTGGTCTTTTGTGCAACATTTTCCAACGTTCCAATCATTTGAATTGCATCTATAACTACCCTAACTTACCCTAGTCTTCATCTATATAAAGGGTGGTTAAACCAAAGGCCAAATATCAATCCAAATCTTCAGTTTTCTAGATTAAAAATTCTGCCAAACCTGAAAACTGATTCCAACTTCTGTTCTTCACCAAAATTCAATTCCTTTGTGAAGTTCTCTGAAGTTCTCCTATACTAGACCTTGTCCACGTTCATACACAATACCAAGGCTTATAGGAAAGTGTTGTAATACTCAAAGCAATCATTGTACACGGGTGTCTTCTTGGTGTAGAAGCAGTTGTACAAGGTGAAGTTTGTTCTCTTGGTGGAAGAGAAGGTGTTCTCTTGGTGGAAGAGAAGGTGTACACATTTGGCAAAGGGGATTTGTCAAGTGGTGTGCATGGTTGTGATTTTGGGTGTACAAAATCAAGGATAAAGGAAAATCTCAAGCGGGTGGCTTGGGGACTGAATGTAGGTCACGAGGACCGAACCAGGATAAATCTCTTGTGTTTGCGTTTGTCTAAACTTTTCTGAGATTTGATTTCCTTTTTGCAAGTTTATTTATTTATTTAACTTAATCCTTCTTGTTTAGTATTTGTGTTGATGTGGTATTTTAGATCCATAAGTGCCAACAGAGAAAGTTTCGCATTTGGCATCATCTCGGGACCAACATTTGGTATCAGAACAGGCCCTACATTTGGTATCAGAGTCCTGCATACCTTGAACCGGAACACAAGTCCTGCATACCTGGTCAACAATAAGGATGGCAACGGAGTTTTCATCATCCCAATTCAAGGAAGGACATTCTACACAACGTCCACCGCTATTTGACGAATCCAACTACAATTATTGAAAGTGTAGAATGAAGATCTACTTGCAATCGCTCAACTACGAACTTTGGAATATCGTATAAGCATCGTACACCAAGCCAACAACCAAAACAACGCTTGGAGTGATGATCAAAAGAAGAATGCAAATCTTGACGCCAAAGCGATGAATGCCTTGTTCTGTGCATTAACCAAAGAAGAGTTCAACAGAGTGTCAACAACCACTTCTGCACATCAAATATGGCATACTCTTCAGGTAACACACGAAGGCACAAATAAAGTTAAAGAATCTAAGATATCTGTTCTTATCCACAGGTTTGAATTATTCAAAATGGAGGAGAATGAAACCATATCCGAAATGGTTACAAGATTCACCGACATTACCAATTCATTAGCATCTCTTGGAAAGGACTACACCCAAGTTGAAAGAGTTTGTAAGATTCTTCATGCACTCACACCAGAATGGGAGAAGAAGACAACAGCAATTGAAGAAGCCAATGATCTCTCAACTTTGTCGTTAGAAAACCTAATCGGTAATCTAATGGCATATGAAATGCAACTGGAAGAAAGAAAGAAGGAGGAACGACAACACCACTCAAAGAAGAAAGAACTGCTGCTTCCATGCATCCTCCGACACGGACGATTCCGATGAAGATGAAGAGGAGATGGCAATGCTTTCAAATAAATTCAGGAGATTCCTAAAGCAAGGTAAATTCAAATGCTTTAATTGCAATAAAACAGGTCATTTGAAGAAGAATTGCCCTTTGCTCAAAAATAAAGGCAAAGTCAAGAGCAAAAAGTTCAGAAAGATAAAAGACTACGAAGCCTCATGGGAAACCAGTGATTCCTCATCCTCTGACGAAGAAGAATCCACTGAACGTGTCAACCTATGTTACATGGCCATAGAAGATGATGAGGTATCATTTACTGAACTTTCTGATGCATTTCATGAATTGTTTAATGATCTAAAGCATGAAAAACTGAAAAATAAAGTTTTATCAAAAGAAAATGAAAAACTTTAAATGAAAATTCATGTTATGCTTTACAAGTATCTCTATAACTTTTCAACAAGATGAGTTTGAAAAAGTCATATCATCTTTGAAAAATGATAATGAGAAGTTTATAAAAGAGAACATTTTCTTAAAAAGGAAACAGAGTCTTTGAATAAAAGGATTTCTATTTTAGATAAAGATATTTCAGTTTTCAAAAAGAAATATGAAGATATTTTGCAAAATGTGACTAAGTTCAATCAAGGAAAAGAAAAATTGAATGATTTGTTATCTTTTAAAAACTTGTCACATAATCATTATGGTATTGGATATAATGAAAATTCGTCATATGTTAGTAATCCATATGTGAAAAGAAAGTCTAATCATGTTTCAAAAAGAATTAAGAAAAATAAGTTTATATGAATTCCTAAGAATTTAAGTATTCATGATAAAAATACATATATTGCATCATATATTCATGATATATGTGATTCATGCAACTATGTGTATACTAACAGGTGGAAACCAAGTTCTAAATGGATTTGGACTCCTAAAGGTTAATATGTTCTTTTATGTTTGGTACCATCTAACGTTTATCTTGTAGGTACCATATAAAAGTTGATAAGAATATATATATATATATATATATATATATATATATATATATATATATATATATATATATATATATATATATATATATATATATATATATATATTTACTGATATATTTGTTGCAGGGGGAGAACAAAGTCTTTTCATATTTGTTATAACCCAATTTCTACAGGGGGAGAAAAATATAACCTATTTTCTGCAGGGGGAGCACTTGTGCACACAAAGCGTCATCATCAAAAGGGGGAGAATGTTGGAACTTGTTTTGATGAAGACTTTTGTGACGCATTTCATTTGGAGCTCTAACACACGACGAATCAAGAGTTCTACATGATCAAGATGTTCCAAAGAGAGTTGATATGATGTATTTTGTAATTGTAAAATAGCATGTCAAAAGCCTTGATCTACACACACAAATCATGTCTATATAGTCGACTTATAACTCCTTATAGTCGACTAATATACTTGGTAGTCGATTAACCCAAACCCCCTAGTCGACTAGTCATGTGTCCAAAAGAAACCCAACTCTCTGTTTGTGCATTAGTCGACTTGACAGACAAAAATAGTCGACTAATAGCATTTGTAGTCAACTAATCCCTTGCCCCTAGTCGACTAATAGCTGGTCCAGTCGACTTGAAATTAGTTGCAGTCGACTTGATTCAGTTAAGTAGAAAACTGTCACTCGAATTTGACTTGACCTAGTCGACTTATAATCAAACCTAGTCGACTAATCTTTGGAAAATTGCCTTGTATAGTCGACTAACTAAAAATGCAAGTCGACTATAGGCAATTTCTGACTGTTGGACAGTTTCTGTTATCTGGTCTTTTGTGCAACGTTTTCCAACGTTCCAATCATTTGAATTGCATCTATAACTACCCTAACTTACCCTAGTCTTCAGTTATATAAAGGGTGGTTAAACCAAAGGCCAAATATCAATCCAAATCTTCACTTTTCTAGATTAAAATTCTGCCAAACCTGAAAACTGATTCCAACTTCTGTTCTTCACCAAAATTCATTTCCTTTGTGAAGTTCTCTGAAGTTTCTCCTATACTAGACCTTGTCCACGTTCATACACAATACCAAGGCTTATAGGAAAGTGTTGTAATACTCAAAGCAATCATTGTACACGGGTGTCTTCTTGGTGTAGAAGCAGTTGTATAAGGTGAAGTTTGTTCTCTTGGTGGAAGAGAAGGTGTTCTCTTGATAGAAGAGAAGGTGTACACATTTGGCAAAGGGGATTTGTCAAGTGGTGTGCATGGTTATGATTTTGGGTGTACAAAATTAAGGATAAAGGAAAATCTCAAGCGGGTGGTTTGGGGACTGGATGTAGGTCACGAGGACTGAACCAGGATAAATTCTCGTGTTTGTGTTTGTCTAAACTTTTCTAAGATTTGATTTCCTTTTTGCAAGTTTATTTATTTGTTTAACTTAATCCTTCTTTGTTTAGTATTTGTGTTGATTTGGTATTTTAGATCCATAAGTGCCAACAGAGAAAGTTCCGCATTTGGCATCATCTCGGGACCACAATCGCTACTCCTCCTGCCATCGAACAGCCTATAAACGGTAAGGCTTTTGTCTTTTTAGAGATTTTAGATCTCTTTTGTGAGCCAATTTTGGCTAATTTGCCAGTGATTCAAGGAGATTCACTAAAGTTGGTGACAGGGACTCTCTCAATTTCGATTCCACTAGAATTTAGGGTATATAATTTCCCTATAATTTCATCCAGCGAAATTAGGAACCCAACGGTTCTTCTGCAAGCTTCCATGCGAAGTTAGCCTTAGGGCTTTTCGCACTCTATCTCTTGGCAGAGTGTGGAGCTAAGCTCTAGACTGAAGCTAAAGGGATTAATTTTTCCTTTAAACCTGTTAGCAAAAATTGCCTCTTAAGCTTCTAAGCAAGCTCTTAGGGCTTTTCTGCGCTGTCTTGGTAGAGTGCAGAGCTAAGCTTCAGAGCGTAGCTAAAGGGAATTTCCTTTTGAACATGTTAGGCACAATTGCCTCTTAAGCTTCTAAACGAAGCTAGCCTGAAAGTTTTTTTTTTGCACTCTGTCACTTGTCAGAGTGCAGAGCTAAGCTTAAGAGTGAAGCTAAGCCTTTGGGCTCAGGCAGGGCTTAACTTTGCTTTCCGAGCGAAGCTATGCCTTTGGGCCCAGGCAAGGCTTAGCTTCTCTTTCTAAGTGAAGCTACGCCTTTGCCATTTAGGCAAGGCTGGTTTTATCCTTTTCAGGCAAAGCCATGCCTCAGCTTGAGAGATCTTGTCTCTAGTTTTCCCTGCTTAATTTTCATAGTATTAACATATGTGCTTTCATCTGTTTTGCAGTACACTATATGCCAGGACCGTCGAATAGTTTATTCGGGTTCCTCAGGGGGATGGACGGGAACATCCATTTCTAGTTCCAAGGGCAGGCATCGCTTTTTCAGCAAAGGGAGCGTGCCTAAATGAAATGCACTCATCTTGGGCGGGGATAAGCGAACACTTCATATAATCATGACGATGGATATATTGGAGGGAGATATCCGTACAATCATCAGGAAACCAGATTTTATTTTTGAAGATGCAGCACCAGATACGGATCAGCAACTGCTTACCGAGGAGAGCCAACGGGTTTACCCTCGAAGGAGAGCGCTACTATCTGTAACTCCTATGATTTTGATAATGTAATTAACCTATAAATTAAGCAACTAATGATTGAGGCTAAACCTTCACACAAAATACGAAATTAGAGAACTTAAGAAAAGAAATGTGCAAGTGCTCAATTCTTTCGCTATAGCAAGTGGCTATGCGGGTCGTGATCCGCAAGGAGGGTTTGCGATGGAAGCTTTACGTGTCTTTATTGAAATCTTATGAAAATAAGTGAAGGTTCTTCTCTGTTTTTAAAGTTAAGAAAAAGAAAAAAAAAGTTAATGGTTAAAGTTAAGAAGAAAGCGAGAGATGAAGAAGATGAAAAATCAGAAAACGATGAAAAGCGACTATGTACAATGAAGTGGAGAAGAAAGAGTTTGAGGAGGTGTTGATCTATACTTAAGAAGTAAAAGAAAAGAGAGAGAGAGAAAAGTAAAGAAATACTTACCTAGGTTGAGTGTTGACTTACTTGGAAACCTTTTGCAAGTTCTACCTTTTTGCTTCGGAGGCGTTCAACGCATAGATCATAAACTCGAACTCGGTCCCCGTGCACATTATATCGTCAAGCCTAGCAAGAACGAAGTGATGTGGATCTTGGAAGAGGAGAACGTCTTCATGAACTATCGCTGGCTCTCACGTAGCTTGGTTATACCTGCTTTGGAATTCACTTGTACACTCAACACTGTTTGACACGGAAAAGGGGTGGCTGGCGTAACGTTTCCTTGGATCAGATGAAAAATTATAGCCGGCTTAATCTTCCGGTTACAAGGGAGGGAGAATATTGAATCTTGAATTCCCCCTTTGTTTAGTGCTGGGTTCTTCGGGTGGCGGTGGAGAGTGAATCTTGTTCTCCGTTGACCAGATGACCGTTCTGGACCGTCGAGGGATCTTCTCCTTGGCAGGTAGAGGGAGTAACTCAGCTCCGTCTGCCAAAACTCTAGAAGAGGAGGTAGGCGAAGAGCGGCTAGTACTCAGTAAGCTCGCTGAAGGGTTTTCTCTCTCTCTGTCGATGATCTCTCCTCTTTTTTTTTCAGAATCTCTCTTTTGCCCGATAATCGTCCCCCTCCTTCAATAGTGACGGGACTATTTATAGGGTTTTTAGGGGGTGATCGTGCCCCCTGAAAACGCTCCACAATGAGGGGCCACTTCCCGCTACATGTGCGGTGACTGGCCCCTTATTTCGGGTAGTTGCAACTGAGACGCGGGTGTCGAGCCAACGCGTCCTGATGCTGAGACGCGGGCTTCGGGCCGACGCGCCTTGTTGCTGAGACGCGGGGCTTCGGGCCGACGCGCCTTGTTGCTGAGACGCGGGGCTTCGGGCCGACGCGCCTTGTTGCTGAGACGCGGGCTTCGGGCCGACGCGCCTTGTTGCTGAGACGCGGGCTTCGGGCCGACGCGCCTTGATGCTGAGACGCGGGGCTTCGGGCCGACGCGCCTTGTTGCTGAGACGCGGGCTTCGGGCCGACGCGCCTTGATGCTGAGACGCGGGGCTTCGGGCCGACGCGTCTTGTTGCTGAGACGCGGGGCTTCGGGCCGACGCGCCTTGATGCTGGAACTCTGCTTTCTTAGTAGCTTGTCTGTTGGATATTTTTAGACAGCCTACAGAACCCCCTCCAAAGTTTTCGATATTCCGCAGTTAAATGGGACGGATTTCGGAATACTTTGGATTTTAGCCGCGTTCGCCTTTATGACTGGACTATTAATGCTCCGGGTTTGATCTTATCTGGAGTTGGCCTTTGTGAGTGTACTGTTGAACTCTTTGAAGCCATCAGAGTTGATCGTGTTGAGTGTCTAGATACACAGTCTAAACCTCCCCGATCGCTTTTAGTCTGTCACGAGTGCGCTTTTGACCAGGAGTGGTTGGCCTTCTGCTTGTGCCAGTGTACTGTTGAACTGATTTGCAGAAGCCGAACGCAGGTTCTTTTTGAAAAGCAGAGACTGTCTTAAAGATGCGACTGCCATGGGGTGCGTCTTTTTGGTGATAGGAACGCGACTAATATTCCATGAGGTAGACGCGATGTTTAGCCTGCTTGGGAGGACGCGAATTTTAGAGAGACGCGTCTTTTGGATGCAGACGCGATTTCTGGACACAACGCGACGGAGCGTTTCTGGGTGCATTTATGGTGATGTTGACGGGGCATGTCCATCGGAGAGGCGCGTTCTTTGGGCGCGAATCTGTGCCATGTCATGATTACGCTGCCAGCTGGCCTGGGGAACCGGAGAGGTTTTCTTCGTTAGGCGCGCGGATTTCCCGGTTCATTAAATGAACTGCTCCACGTGTCGAATGATGACTCGCGGCGGGGTCACGACGCATGATCTTCTCTGTTCAGAAATGATTTGGTGTACACGCGTCACGTGGCGACTCGCTGCGGCGTCTATCGGGCCACACGCCGCGTATCTTCGCGAATCTTTGTGCCTATAAAAGGCCACAGTTAGAGAGATTTGTCTTCTTCTCCGAACGCGCTTACTCAGAGATTTGAGAGAGTTCTTCTTCTCCATTACTGCTCATCTTCTTCATTGACCTCTGATCACCAATGGCACCAAAGGCCAAGCCGACCGCGTCGTCCTCCAAGGCGACCATTGCCGAGGCCCAAGGGGGCGCTTCCTCCGTGCAGGATGTTTTCCGAGGTAAAGATGCCATTTTGGCTAAGCTTCACCGTTACTGGAAGTTTTTAGAGAACCCTAAAAAAACTCTTAACACAGAATATGAACCGTTGATTCTCAGACGCAGTCTCGGACGCGGTCTTTGAGTTGATAACCGAGGCGCGGGTTTGATGACCCAACGCCAGTGAACTCTGCACTTCGGGTCCTTCACTTGGAAATTTTCTAACTGTGAAGGATCTGGACGCGATCTTGGTTTGCAGAACGCGGATTTGATCCTTACGTTCTGTGCCACTTGACGCGGATTTGCAGGTCTGGACGCGGGTTTTGATAACTTCTGCGTCCAGTATCTCTTCTGTGTTTGGACGCAGATTCGCAGGTCTGGACGCGAATTTTGATAATTCCTGCGTCCAATTTCTCTTCTGCGTTTGGGTCATGAACACTTAGCATTTTTCCTTGCTTTTAATGAAGTATCTGACTAAGTGTCTTTTTCTTTTGCAGTGCGACATATTCCCGGCTCGCTCGCCAAGACACGCCACTTTGGTCATGTAGGAGGCGCCGACCGGGGCTTGACCTTCGTGCAAAGAATGAGTGTCCCAGTGACTGCTGACCAATCGCCAGATCGCAGGGAGAGGCTCTCCAATGTTGACAGGAGAACCTTCCGGGCGCTTATGACCGATGCCGCATTCAAAACGGATGATGGTGTCAGGCTGGAGAAGCCTGCCTTCTTCTTCGGGGATCACGTCCATGACGACGGCCGTCGCGTGTCGGAAGGAACTTACAAATGGCTCCGTCAGATAAAGGGCGGAAGATTCTTTCTTCCGGATATGGAGAGGATGTTCCCGTTGTCCTACTTCCAACACATGTCCATCCCTCGGAAGATGGAATGGGACATTTCTCAATATGTCCCCGAAATCACCCTTGGTGACTTTGGCTTCCAGAAGGTAAACCGCTATGATAGTCATGACAGGTCAGCCGTCGGCCTGTTTTCCTGCGTCGCGCAAGTCCGATGTTCCGGTCGGGGAGATACCACAGCTTGCCGCTACCTTCCTTAACTCGTTTATGGAAGCGGAGGGTGACTATCCTACCGAGTTCCGTGCGCATGGGTGGATCCATTCTACGGGGAATATTGGTGGGGCAGAATGGTGGGTTTCGTCCTTATCGAACTCAAGGAGCTGCTAGAGCGTGTGGGACTGTACCCAGCAATCAGGGCCGTGCAGTGGGGTATCCCACCAAGCTCTCATAATTTCTTCGGAGTCCTGGAGCGATATAACTCTCTGACGGGGACATTCTTCACCCCGGTTGGAGAGATGGGTCTGGCACTGCACGAGCTGCATGAGGTCTCGGGGCTGGCGTCAGGGGACATCCTTATGAGGAATATGTCCCTACCACTAAGGAGCTCCACTTTTTGAAGGAGGAGTTTCCCGCAATATATGAGACCTACTGGGAGGTGATGTGCCACTTCCACATCTGCGGCCAGATAACTGCCTGGAGGTCAGGAGGAGTCAAGCAGTTGTCTTGGGCTTGTTATCTGTTCAACAATGTCCACAAGAAAGACCTCCCGATAATCCGACTGGTTCCCAGCTCCGATAGGGAAATTGAAGACAGGATCGACCAGGCTCCGAACAGCTTCTACACCACGGAGTCGAACGAGGACGGTTTCGACCCTGACTTGGTTTTTGAAAGCTTTCACCATCAAGCCCGGACTCCCATCTCTGATCGAGCACTGTTGGCGGGCTTCCTGATGTTGTGGTTGAAGAGATGTGTGGTGCCCACGCTGCCACACGAAGTTATTGTTGCCGACGTGGTATACCCGGCGGTGCTCCTGGCTCATGGCAGCCCCGTATCCCTTCTTCCGGCCGTAGCGGCTGGCATTCAGAGCGGGCTGCGGGCGTTAACCAAAAGTTTCTGCGAACCCCCGAAAACTGTTGATTCCCATGGAAAGCCATATGTTGACTCAGAGGGGAATCCAATGGTGAAGCGTCCCAACCCTCGGATCGAGCTGCCTTACACGTACCTCATGGCTTGGTATGTGATGCACTGCCCTTCATTGATGACGGCGGCGCGTGAGGGTGCGGGTCATGTCCCATTTGTGCAGCGGCTGGAACGTTCGGAATGGTGTGACGCCTACATCTATTATATTCGGAAGCGTCTATCAATCGCCACGAATTACCAGCTCAATCGCTGCTCACCAGAGATTCCTGGTGTAGCTCTCGGGGAGCTGTCTGCTGATGTTGCTGGCCGGGATGGCTTCTCGCAACTGTCTGCGGGACTCTTCTGGTGGTTGATCAACATCGGCCAGGATATGTGCTGTTCCGGCAAGGGACTTCATGCACTATTGAGCCGTATATGCCGAGTCGCTTCGCCCGACAGTTCGGCTACGATCAACTCTACGTCGGTAATCCCAATACTCAACTTGCCTTCGAAGGTAATCTGTTTGAAGGTGCTCGGGCCTGGTACTACAGTGTGGCCGGAGGGACGGGAGCAACATTCCGTCTACCTATCGAGGGGCCCAAGTGCCGTACGAGCTTCAGTTTCTGCACTTGGTACTCCCAAGCCAACCAGATACCAGATTTTGTTCCGGAGTTCTCATGCATTGAGAGCATCAATGCAGATCTCGAGGCAAGGTCAGAGTCTGGTAAACAGACGAAACCCATCAACCAGTACCTGAAGGCTCAGAAGGAGGTTGGGAGACGATCGAGGAGGGAGCCCCCAGCAGTGAGGGCGGAGCCGCGACCGGCAAGGGCAGAGCCACGAGCGACAAGGGCGGAGCCACCAGCCACGAGGGAGGAGCCGCGGGCAAGGAGGTCTAAGCAGTTGGCGAGCAAGCGTCATCGACGCTCTGCTTCTATTGCTGAGCCTGTCCCAAAGAAGGTTCGGAGGGATTTAACAGCTGAAGTCTCTCAATCCGGAGACATCTCTGCTGGAGTTGAGGCTCCTCCTGAAGACGTCCCTGTTAGAGTTGAGGAACCGCCAGAAGATGAAGATTTCCCAAGCTTGGTCCGTGCTCCTAGGTCGCGCAGCAAGACCGTGGAGGAAGGGGAGCTTGTTGACGAGTCCACCGCCGCCGAAGAGGACGAGTCACTGGAGGTCGACATAATGACTGGAGGGATGTTGAGATTGCAGGCATCTCAGCTCAACCCGAGCCTTCTTCTGCTCATGAAGGGAGAGACGAGGAGGCACAGCAGCCGGGGTCTCCTAGCGTCTTCATTTCTAGTCCTAGGGCAGTTGATCCTAGTCCTACCACTGGGGTGATCGGAGGCAAGGCTCCTATTGCGGAGCTTCCTCGCGTTGCGCTGTCGTCTTCTTCGTTATCGGGGGAAAGCGCCTTTGAAGACGAGGTCGACTATGGCGATGAACCGCTCTTCCTGATCAGAGCAAATTCTTCCACATCTCGGAGGCGGAAATATATGGGGGCGAGCCATCGACTGCACCATCGCTGGCGGTTATCCCCGCTGAAGGTACTCTTTCCATCTTCCGTCCTAATTTCTCTTACATATTTGAAGAGGATGTTCTAACATTCTTCTCTTATGTTGCAGGGTCGGCCGAAGATGCTGAGGCTACAACCTCCTCGCATATTGAGGAGATGGTGGTAGAGTTGACCCGGCCCAAGGGGATTGAGGTCTCGGCTGCTGAGATACCCTCAAAGGGGGCAGCTGTTGAAACTGGGGAGCCTTCCACTCTGCCAGAAGAGGAAGCAACCACTGAGGCTGAGGAGGCTCTCACTCTGCCAGGCGAGGAGGTTACTGCTGAAGCCAGGGAGAATTCTACCACGCAGGATTCGACACCTCTGGACCTCCAACTTGGTAAGGCAGCTCTGACGCTTTAAATGTTTCGCTTTTCTATCATTGTGGCTGACGCTGCGATAACTTGCAGAGAGGACTGAGGGGGCTCAGGTAGAGAGTCCGATGGTTGGTACCCTTCCAGAAGGCCATACAGCTCAAGTCTCGGTGGGGTTTCTGAGGAGGTCGTGCTTACTACTCCCTCATTGGTCGTGGAGGCTCCTGTAGAGGTAGTACCTCCGGAAGCGTCAGCGGCCGGTCTAGCTCTTGCCGTCTCGACGGCCAGCACGACTCTTGTGCGAGAAGATCCGCCTTATATCCCCTATCCTGTGACAGAAAGGGGTCGGGAAGCTTCCTAGGTGGTGAAGACATGGGGGAACTGGCACGTCAGATGGTGCAGCAATTCTTCGCTTCGATGGGATCATGTATTGATCTCATCTTACGTGGAAACAGCTCGTTCCAATTTGCCCAGACGCTTCTTAAAAATCTGGCCGTGAACGTCGAATTAACCGGAGGCCCTTCACTTGCCAAGGCGTGTCTACGGGTGGTAGAGCAACTGGGAGACTACCTGCAGGAGCTGGAGTCTTTGGAAGATGCTGGCTCTTTTAGTGAGGCCCAGGCCACCCTGACTAGGCTCCTAGCTGCTCAAGAACGAGAGCGACAGGAAGCGGAGGCACAAATCGCTGCAGAGATCCGCAATCTCGAATATTCTCAGGCTGAATGTCAGAAACTAGCTGGCGATTCAAGGGAATCCGAGCTTGTCATGCAGAGCACGAGAGCAAGTCATCATCAGGGCTCGGGACACCATTGCCAAGGCAGAAGTTGTGCTTGCGCTCAATGAGGAAAAGCTTGCTATCATCAAAAAGCAGCTAGAGGAGCAACAAGCTGCTAAGGCGCGAGCTGAAGAGAGTCTGTCTCTACATTCTTCCAGGGTGGAATCTCTGCGAACGCAGCTGGCCGCAAGAAATTTCTTATCCGAAGAGGAGCTGCGGGACCGGGCTATTATGGAAGCTGAAAGGACGCGCCAACACGAGATTCACCGCCTTAGGGAACAAATCCGTACCTTGGCGAACCAGGACATTTAGCCTTCTTTTCTTTTCTCCCTTTTTGTAAAGAAGAGGACACTCTGTTTAGAGTGTTTGTATCCACTTTTACTGTTTATAATAAAAGTTTGAAAAATTTTGCTCCATCTTCTTTGCTCAGCTGTAGGCGAATCCAACTCCTTGGTAACTGGCTGTGAATATTAAACTTAGGTAAGACTAAGTTCTGTTAATGAAACGCGGCCTTGACTCTGAGTCTTCTTAATGAGACGCGACATTGATCCATAAAGTGAGACGCGGTCGTCAGTCCACAGAAACTTAGATTTACTAAGTCCTTTTGATGAGACGCAGCGTCAATCTCAGATTGATACGCGGTCTTCTTGATGAGACGCAGCATTGATCCATAAAGTGAGACGCGGTCGTCAGTCCATGGAGTGAGACGCAGCGTCAATCACAGAGTGAAACGCGGCTCTGAATAACGCGAATCTGTCTTGCTAAGAAAGACGCGGATCGAGCAGACACGGGATACGCAGCCTCGAGCGACTTTCCCATCTGCGTTCAATGCAGCATGACTTAAAAGATTTTTAGGAGATCTTTGAACGTCAAGTCTTCACTGTCGATTGGGGTTCGGGTCATCCGTTGCTTCCCAAGGCAGTTATCCACGCGTCGGCCTCTCATTGGATTCAGGCGTTAATGCTCTTGCATGCAGAACCGACGCTGGCGGTTGAAAAACCGGCGCACTTCGACGGTTTCCAAAGCAGCGTTCCACGCGTCCGTTTTTGATTGGGCTTTGACAGTTGTGCGCGACGGTTCCGATTGATGCCCCATTAATGACAGTTATTAGGGACTGCCTATAAATAGAGTGCACCCTCCCTCTCTTCAACAATCCAACTTAGACTGTTTTCATTTGTTTTGCTCCGAGAGAAGTCTCGCCTTGAGTTATCTTTCAGAGAACCGTCTTCATGGGTGAAGGTGACCCCGTGGATGAAGATGACCCAGAGCTCTCATGCCTCTGTTTGGTCTCTTCAGAAGGAATCCTCTCTCATGTCATCTTGCGCACCGCGTTTGGATGCAGAGAGGCCAACTCTGGACAGAGATTTCTGCTGGTATGTCACCCCGATGATGTCCATAGCCTGTATTTTGGCATAGGCATCTGAATGAAATTCTGGTGCATTCCTATTCTGGCATTTGTGCTGGTGACTTGAACTTTTCTGAACGCGGGCTCTTGACGCTGGCTTTGCTCATGGCTATTGCCTTGGCGCGTTTCAGACCTGAATCTTGCAACTCCTGTTCACCCAGCAGAGAGATGGCAATTTTCGGCGTTTGAAGTTTTTCGCGTCTAGTACATTAGACGCGGGTGCAAACTGAGGCGCGTTTGAATCCTTTGCGTGGCACAGTTTTGACTCGCGTCTGTTTCTACCGACGCGGTGGTTTGACCGTGCGGGTTGTTCCCGCGTCTGAAGTCTTCAATGACTGCCGCGTCTGTCACTTAGTTTTCTTTGTTAAAGTATACTAAGTTTCAGATTTCTAACTCTCTTGTTTATTCTTTGCAGGTAGGCTTGATCGTCCTTTTTCAGGTTCGCTGGGCCCCGGAAAGAATATATCGGCTGGCGAACTTGCTCAATGTTCGTTTGTAAGAGAGTAAATTATGGTCCTCGTCGTTTGTAAGAGAGTAAATTATATCTCTGACGAGGACCCAAATCTCGCCAAGGTCTCTTCAGATCTCCTGCACCACTCTTGCCTGATGGCAAGAGATGGTCAGGGTATGCATGACGGCGATGAGGTTCCGGCGGTTGCGGTGGCGGAGAGGATCCTCTTCCTCTCCCATCCCAGAAGTGACATCAAGGACAGTCCATGTCCTGCGGGGGAAAGATCAACTCTTGAACGAAGGGTTGCAGGCTCTTCTGTTGCCACCGGACCTCAAGAACACCATTGCTCCTGGCTTAGTCAGCTAGGGCGCTTTCGAAGTTGGCGTCGCGCATCAAAGTGCAATCGGTTCCAACAGTCGCCACAATTCGGCACTTCTCCAGACATCATGCACTTAGGATCAGATGCGGCTTCAAGGAGTGAGTACGGCCTCAGAGAGAGAGAGAGGGACTTCTTTGTACTCCTTAATTGTAACACTCAATCTTATTGTATAAGAGAGCGTTTTGTATCACTTTCATGTGTTTGGATATAAATAAAAGTGACACTTTTCCTTTTGCCTCTTTCTGTTGTCTTGAATGTTTTGTTTTAGAAGCAAAAGAATGATTTGGTGGACCCGCCACTTTATAAAAGAAAGTGACAGGGGGAATGCGTACTCCCAGAGAAGGTGAACTTTTGTCAAGTGTCTGGGATTGACTTGATTCAAGGTCAGCTGGGGAATTTGATAAAACATTGTCAGCGGTGTAATGTTAACCTAACAATGTCTTTAGGTGGACCTGTTATTCTGTTGAAGAGAATAACAAGTGAAACTAGACCCGCGAGGAATCTAGTAAAGCTTTTACCGTTAGAGGTGTGATATTAACTTAACGGGTTGGAGATAGTCTTGTCAGAAGTGTGGTGTTAACTCGACAAGGATGTGAGTCAGAGGTGTGATATTAACTTAACTCAGAATGTCACTGTCATAGGTGTAATGTTTAACTTAACAGTGAGGTAATGCTAGAGGTGTGATGTTGAACTTAGCATTGGTCATCTCGACTTAGACGAGGAAGTCGAGGAACGGTCATGGCCATAGGTGTATGTTGAACTTAGCGATGACTCGGATGCTAGAGGTGTAGTGTTAACTTGGCATCATGCATTTCAGCTTCGATATGGAAGTCTGAAGAAAGGTGACTATCAGAGGTGTGATATTAACTTGACAGGCACTCGATGTACTGCTTAGAGGTGTAATGTTAACTTAAACAGTAGTTTGTCAGAGGTGTAATGTTAACTTGATAAGAATTGGCTCGTGATAAGAGCAATTTGAGGACCTGTCATTCTATTGATGAGAATTGACAAGTGGAATTTGAAATGCCAGAGGTATAGTGTTAACTTGGCAAATTTGAGAGTTTGTTACTCTATGCAGAGTTAACAAGCCAAGTTTATACTCAACAAAGAGTATTCATTACCAGAGGTATAGTGTTAACGTAGTAATGATTGCATTTTGTGGTCCCTACCATTCTATGGACGAGAATTGGTAAGGGATTTTGGAGAAAAGAGTGGACTCGAGTCCACTTAGGATTTTAGCAAACCCTCAGCTATCAACGGGTTTGACATGCCTTTACCAACTACCGTTTGAGTTGGGCTAGCCATGCTATTCCCCTCAGCATGATGAGTTGTCGAGGATTTATGTTGGGCTTAAAGGCCAACATTTTCCTCTATCCTTAGCCGTCGAGGGCGTCGGATCAAATGAGAACGTGTCCCTTAGGATTTTTAGCAAATCCTCAGCTGTCAACGGGTTTGACATGCCTTTACCAACTACCGTTTGAGTTGGGCTAGTCATGCTATTCCCCTCAGCATGATGAGTTGTCGAGGATTTATGTCGGGCTCAAAGGCCAACATTTTCCTCTATCCTTAGCCGTCGAGGCGTCGGATGTTTGATCAGAGGTGTACTTTTAACTTGATCGATCAGAGGTGTACTTTTAACTGATGATCAGAGGTGTACTTTAACTTGATCGGAGGAAGTACTATTAAGGATAGTACTTCTTCAAGAATTTGCCATTGATCGGCATCATGAGTGTATCGCCATTTGAAGTTATGAGGCGATATGACCCATTTGAGTAGACTGACTCTATCACAAATGGTCCTTCCCATTTGGGTTGAAATTTTCCTTTTGTCTTGTGCGTCATGACCATAGGTCTTCGGACGGCTAAGACAAGGTCTCCTTTCTTGAAAGTTCGCACTTTAACTTTCTTGTTGAAGGCTCTGGTGATTCGAGCCTGGTAGAGCTCGATTTGCTGTTGGGCTTGCAGACGCTTGTCGTCTAAGGCCTCCAGTTCCTGGAGTCGCTGTCGATGCTTCTCCTCGGTCGTCATCTCCGCTGTCAAGGCGATGCGTAGAGATGGAATTTGGATCTCCAGGGGAAGCACGGCTTCACATCCGTATACCAAGGAAAACGGCGTGGCCTTAGTCGGGGTTCGCACAGTTGTGCGATAAGCCCATAAGCATTCACCCAACTTGTCGTCCCAATCTCGTTGACTTTTCGAGACGAACTTTTTAAGAAGCTTGCCAATAGTCTTATTGAAGGCTTCTGCAAGACCGTTAGCAGCAGGATAGTATGCCGTTGAGGACACATTCTGGATTCTGAACTTCGCGCAGAATCTCTGGAAAGCCTGGCTGATGAACTGGGGTCCATTGTCATGGATGATACGCCGAGGTACACCGAAGCGGTAAATAACGTGATGTTTCACGAACTTGATCACGTTAGAAGATTTTACCTCTTTCAAAGGGATAGCTTCGGCCCACTTTGAGAAGTAATCGGTTATCGCTAGAATGAACCGATGTCCTTTCGATGATGGTGGGCTGATAGGGCCAACCACGTCCATCCCCCACATTTCAAACGGCCAAGTAGAGGTCGTAGAGTGGAGGTACCCTGGTGCTTGATGGATGAAATCGCCGTGTATTTGGCAGGCGTGACATCTCTTAGCATAAGCGACAGCATCGGCGATCATCTTGGGCAATAGTAACCCAACCTTTGGAGTCGATGTGCCAATTTGAGGCCAGGTGATGAGCTCCACAAGTACCATCGTGGGCTTCTTTCAATACTCCTTGGGCTTCTTTTGATGAGAGGCATCGGAGCAGGATCCCGTCATGCGATCGACGATACAATGTTCGCGAAATCGCATTATAGTAGAATTTGGGGGCTTTTCTTCGGATGGCAGCCGCCTCCTGGTGTCCTCACAGGAGGATGCCGTACAAGACATAGTCGATGTAGGGGAATCGCCAGTCTTTAAGCTCTAGACCAGTTGACACTTCAAGTGTTTCCTTGTCGTGATGATCTCCCGTTGACCCTGGGCAGTCTCCGAGTGAAATTTTTGGACAGTACAGGTCGTGGCTATAGACGAATACTTCTCCATTACTCCAGCTGAAGGGCTAAGGAGGCAGCAAGGGATGCAAGTGCATCTGCATGCGCATTTTCCTGCGTGGTACATGGTCGATGTAGGAAGTTTGAAAACTATCGCCATGTGGATTGTCGCATTGTAATAGGGTACTAGATCTTCATGTCTGACCTCATACTCTCCGCGAACTTGGCTGACGATGAGTTTTAGAGTCACCGTACGCCTCGAGATTTTTAACGCCAATCTCATCGGCGAATTGCATCCCAATCAAAAGAGCGTTGTATTCCTCACATTGTTGGAGCAGGGTTCGGTCAGTGAGAAAGCTCGGGGAATCACATAATTTTGTGGGGAGACGAGTACCACTCCTACCCCGC
>JAVJIF010003257.1:0-68845 GCA_038442645.1 Agave tequilana | reverse complement strand
ACCAACACCTCTATCGAAGAGGGTTTACAACCAAACTCCACCTCTCACTAGAGGGAGCAAACCAATCACCCGATCACCTCTACCAAAGAGGGATACACAAAGAACAAGGGTTGTTTACAACAAGTGGTTCCAAATACCACAAACTCAATCTCTCTTTCTTTTTCTCTTTTCCACAAAACAAATGATCCTAAATAGATTAGGATAGAAGATAGCTCAAGTGTGGAAACTAGGTGTTTTTGGAAACAAGCAACAAAGAAAAACTAATTGGGAAGTCTCTTGTAAAAGATAGAAAATGAAAGATCAAATCAAAATCCCAAAACCTAGTTTTTCTTTGATTTTCCAAAAACCCAAAACAATACAAAGATGAATCTTTTTGGCACAAAACTCTTTTTAAAACTCTTTTAAAACAGTAGAGAAAGTCTGAAAATTTTATCTCTAAAAACTTTTTCAAAAACCCAAAGAGATGGGGTTTTTATAGGCCCATCAGAAAACTAGCCATTAGGCTGACGTGGTAGCCTACAGGCTGACGGTCGACCGCCCGGTGACCGCCAACGGTCAGAAATGTGACCGTTGGGCAACCACGGTCGACCGGCCCGGTCGACCCAAACAAACAGAGAGCACTGCTCTCAACCCGGTCGACCCGGACGGTCGACCGTCCCAGTGTCTCCAAACGTGAACAGATTTGTGCACGTCGGTCGACCGTCCGGTCGACCGACTTCAGCCAAGTCAACTAGGTCAGTTGACTTAGTCGACTGATTGAAGCCTGGAACAGAAATCTGGGAAAGAAACAGTTTAAAAATATTTTGAAAAATCTTTTAAATCTTCTAAAAATCCACAAAACTTGTTTTAACATTTTATAGTAAAACACAAACTTGTGATAAAAATTTCAAGACATATATCAATCATAACAATTCATTTTTGAGTTTTGCAAATTTTATCAAAAATAAAACTTGTATTTTATCAAACTTGATTTTTCAATACATGAATAGGATAGTCAAATAAGTTTGTCTAGCAAGTTTAAAGCATGTATGTATATCTAGAACATATCTAATATACATAGAAAATAAAGAACTTGTTTTGATCTACTATTCATGAAAAACCAAAATCCAAATCATGAAACGTGTGTGTTATGTGCACTTGAGCATATCAACTATACTAAGCTTTACAAATGGATCTAAACACACTATCTAAAATAGGATACCTAAGTCTTCTTGATGATCTTCATCTTCAAGTAGACTTGCTCCCAAACCGTGATCCACCAAGTGCAAAGGAATGATTTTTAAGCTTTGGCACCGGAATCACCATGAAAAGCTTATAAACTCCTTGTTGAAGCTAATCACCAACTAATATCTTGGTTAATGATCTGAAACTTAAACAACACAAGATTTTTAGTAAACATAACTACATGAGTTAATCATCATCAAAACTAGGGTGGAAGGCCTTTGGGCCAACACTCTGTTGTGCGGCCTGTTTCTGAATCTGATTCAAAATCCATTTCTGATCCAATTTTGGTGTTTTTGGTTTCTTTTCTTCGTGGATTCTTTGACTATATAAGGAGGGGTAGTGTCCCCAATATTTATAATCGATAATTGATTAAATTCAATAAGAACTCTCTCTCCTTACCTCGAGGACGTAGGCAAATTGTCGAACCTCGTTAAATATTGTGTTGGCTTGTTTTTTCCTCTTGTTTCTCTGTTCTTGTCGTTTGGGTACTTCTCTGCTGCATCTATTTCTATTGGTAGATTTCTCATTGGTTGTTACCTCATGGGCTACAATTAGTATCACAGCCATGCCCCGAACTTAGTCATGTGTGTGGGTGATGTTCGACGATGTAAGATCCCCTAATGACGCAAAGGCGCAATGGGCCTGTCACCCCCAATGGCCAAAAAAGGCGCAGTGGGCCCCTGTAAAGCTAGTTGGGCTCTCGAGAATTTGATAATGGTGTGCATGACACTGCTGGGAAGCTCTGATACCATGCAGTGAAAAAAGAAATGTATCTCGATAAAGCATTTAATCTTCTGGTGTGAAGATGTTGAGCTTGATGGTATTAGAGCAACAAGTGGTATCAAAGCATACTCAACTATCTTCCGGTGTGAAGATAGTTGAGCATTTGATCTCCCGGTGTGAAGATAATTGTAAGGAGAGAGAGAAGATGAAAGCTTGATAAAGCTTGTGAAATTCAGAGATTCAGACTTCGTTTCTGAAAAGGAGTCGGATCCAATTGGAGTTTCCTAACAGGCGAATTACTTCTGTTGGCCCAAGAGGTTACACTCTCCAATTGTTTTGTGTTTTGATGATGACAAACCAAATAAGAGCTATTTGGTACTAATGAATTTGCTTAAGATAAGTTTCAGGATAAGTACCATGTTTGGAGGGCATTGCTTGCTATTGCAACAACTTCTAGGTTTAAAGCTATGAAGGCATATTGCACATCAAGGAAGGATCATAGAAGAAGAAGGCTCTAGCAAGGATAGCATGGCTCAAGACTTAAAGATTGCTCAACAAGATTTGTTTTTAGTTTTATAGGTTTAGAATTTGTTAAAGAATGATGGATAGGTTTGAAGCTCAATCACACACGTTTTTGCGCACATATTGTTTCCAAGATGATTTTCTATAATATGTACAAAAATATTTTATACAAAATCCTCTGCCTACAAATCAATTTTTATGTTTTATACTTATTACTATTAAAGATATTTTTTATAAAAATCAAAGTCTTTTCAAAATAGTGTTTTAAACCTGACTTTTGACCTGAGCCGGTCGACCGCACCAGTCGACCGTGCCTATGTCAGTCGACCGGTCGACTGGACTAGTTGACCGAGGTTCTGGCAGATGCACGTATCAGTGTGCATGTCTGCCGGTCGACCGGGCGATCGACCTGACTGCAATGGCTTTGCTCTCGGGTTTGTTTGGGTCGACCGGGCGGTCGACTGGTTGCCTGTAACGGCATTATTTTTGTATAGGCGGTCGACCGACCGGTCGACCGGACTAGCCGTTGAACAGTAAACGGCTATTTTCTGGGCTGTTTTAAATTTTGTCTTTTTATGTTTAAATTGGTTTAAGGGATATATTTCAAACCTAATACTCTCTGATTAATCCTAATTATGTTTTATCCCTTAACCTTATTCCTCTCCTATAAATAGGGGTGTTTGGGGAGAGATTGTTTACAACATTTTTTTGCAAGAAAAATTCAAAAGTTTAAGGCATTCAAAAGAGCTTTGTTTCTTGGTTTTTGTGATGAAATTCTCTCTCATTTTCTGAAGTGGTTTTGAAATACTCTCTGATTTAATTTTCTTTCTTCACTTACAACAAAAGCTTCATTCCTACTCATTGTTCTCTAAGGACCTTTTGTAAGGGAAGAGACTTTTGAAAGAGAGAGTTTGTGGTCTTTTGACTACTCAGAAATTGATTGTAATTGAGATTGTGGAGTTGGGTACTCCGGTGTAATTGTGATTTCTTTGTGATAGTGGAAGTAGCTAGAATCCTTCTGGGGAAGGCGGGGAGTAGAGCTGGGTGCTCGAACCTCGATAACATATCCTTGTGTTTGCGTTTGGTTTACATTCTTGCACTTATTACTTGCTTATCATCATCATTGCCATATTTACTTGCTTTCATTCATCTTGTGAATCTTGTTGGGTGATTGTTACATCTTAATTTTTAATTTGTCCATTGATTAGCATTATCACCTATTCACCCCCCCTCTAGGTGATTTTCAATTGGTATCAGAGCTTGAACTCTAGGTTTTGGCTTAACATCCATAGAGAGATCCTTAAAATTTGCTAATCAACATTTTCATTCATACATTCATACACTAGTAAACATGGCCGATAACATTAAAACCCCTCCTAAATTTGATGGACTTAATTTCCCTATTTGGAAGGTTAGGATGACTATATTTTTGCAATCTTTGGGTAGCTTAGAGGCCAAGTTCTTGACCAAACCCTATGTAGCACCCGATGGTGATGAGAGCACTTGGACCGACTTCAACTTTAGAGAATATGAGGCTAACTCCAAGGCCCAAAACTCCCTATTAACCGCCTTGAATGAGGATGACCTTACACGGGTAATTCATTGCCAATCCGCCTATGAGATTTGGCAACACTTATTAGTCACACACGAAGGGACTTCACAAGTCAAGAGAGCTAAGATAGATCTCTTGAGGTCCCAATATGAGTCATTTAAAATGATTGATGATGAGTCTATTGATAGTATGATTACAAGGTTTACTAAAATCACTAATGGTCTTTCTTCCTTAGGTGATGACATCTCCAACGATCAAAAGGTGCGGAAAGTGATTCGGGCTCTTCCGTCTTCATGGGAGATAAAGGCCACCACCTTAAAAGAATTGAACGACAAGGACGAGATGGACCTCATTAGTCTCATTGGGAACCTAAAGACCCATGAGATGGAGAAGAAGGCAAGAGAAGAGGCCACTACTTCAAAGAAGAAATCCATAGCCTTCAAGACTTCATCCACCAATGATGACGATGAAGAAGACGAAGAAGAAGATGAGGAGCTAACTCTACTTGTGCGGAATGTCAAGAGGTTGTACCGGAAGAACAAGCTCAACTTCCGGAGAAAATTTGAAGGCAAAGAGGAGAGAAGGATCATTTGTTACAATTGCCGCAAACCCGGACATATCATGGCAGATTGCCCGGAGTTCAAGAAGAAGATGACTTCCTCCTTCAAGCCAAAGAAGCCGGAGGAAAAGAAAGCATACAAGGCAACGTGAGATTCGGAAAGCGATTCCGAAGAAGAGGTGGATACGGCGAACATGTGTTTCATGCAAACACTCCTAAGGTAACCCCTCAATCTCATGATGATGAAGATGATAAACTAAGTAAGGAAGTTCTTGTACATGCCTTTGTTGAACTTTCTGAAACTTATGACAATAAAAAGATTGAATGTTTTAAATTACAAAAAGAAGTTGCTTTTCTTAAAAATCAACTTGCTATGGTTTCTAAAGAAAAAGATGATATTTCTTCTAATCTTATTTCTGTTCAAAATGAGTTTAATGCCTACAAGGTTTCTTGTAAGGGAAAATCTCCTATTGTTGATGAAAAGAAATTCTTCTTTTAAATCTAAAATTAATGATTTTGAAAAAGTTTTGAAAGATTGTGCTTTTAACACAAAGAAACTTGAGAATATGTTTTCTAAAAAGCACACCTCACATGTTAAGTCTACTCATGCTCACACTACACACGCTAAATCTTTTCATGCTCACAACTCTCATGCTCACAAATCACATACTCATTATGCTTTCAAATATGGTAGAGTATATAGATGCACGTATTGTGGTAAGAATGGACATTTAGCTAAATTTTGTTATGACCAAGTTAATAGATCAAATAATCTTGTTTGAGTTAATGAAACTAACCCCTAGGACCCAAGAAAATGTGGGTACCAAAATCAAGTCCTAAATTATTTGATGTAGGTACACACCAAGGCTCCAAGACGTAGGGAGCGGTGGTACCTTGATAGTGGTTGTTCAAGACATATGACGTGAGATATCAACAACTTTACAACCCTATCAAGGTACATGGAAGGTGGCTCCGTCACCTTCGGGGATGACTCCAAAGGAACTATCATCGTATAGGTAACATTCAAATTGGTGCATCTCCTATTATAGAGAATGTTATTTTAGTAGATGGTTTGAAACATAATTTGCTTAGCATTAGTCAACTTTGTGACCGTGGACTTAAAGTTATTTTTGATGATTCTTCTTGCAAGATTTTTGATGTTAAATCTGATGTTTGTATTCTTACCGGTTTTCGTGATAATAATGTTTATATCATTGACATGCTTAATTTAGATTGTTCTACTAAATGCTTGAATGCTTTTGATGAAAATTCTTGGCTTTGGCATAGAAGATTAGGACATGCATCTTTGACCATCTTGCTAGAATTAATTCTAAGGATTTAGTAAAGGGTATACCTTACTTGAAGTTTGAGAAAGACCGCATTTGTGGTGCGTGCCAACTTGGGAAACAAACCAAGTCTTCCTTCAAACCAATTAAGGATATCATGACTACTAGGCCCTTAGAACTAATTCATATGGATCTTTTGGACCAACACAAACTAAAAGTTTGAATGGTAGTAGATTTGCATTTGTTTTAGTTGATGATTTTTCCCGTTTCACTTGGGTTTTCTTCTTGCAAAGTAAAGATCAAACATTTTCATATTTCAAAATCTTTCGAAAAAGGGTTGAAAAAGAAAAAGGTTTTTCGATTTTGAGAATAAGGAGTGATAGAGGTGGTGAGTTTGTTAACCAACTCTTCATGACTTATTGTGATGAAAAGGGAATCAAGCATGAAATGTCTTGTCCTAAGACTCCACAACAAAATGGAGTAGTGGAAAGGAAAAATAGAACACTTCAAGAGATGGCTAGGACAATGATAAGTGAATATGACCTCCCTCAATATTTATGGGCCGAGGCCGTAAACACCGCATGCTATATTTCAAATCGTATTTATGTGTGTAAGAATTCTTCCAAAACATCTTTTGAATTGTATCATTCTAGAAAACCTAATGTTGCATATTTTAAAGTTTTTGGATGCAAGTGTTTTGTTTTAAATACTAAGGAGAATTTGGGTAAATTTGATGCTAAGGCTTATGAAGCTATCTTTGTTGGATATTCTTCTACTAGCAAAGCATATAGAGTTTTTAATAGATCTTCACTTACTATTAAAGAAACCATGCATGTTAAGTTTGAAGAATCTAATGTGGTTGTTGAGAATGTTGTAGAGATTGAACCATTAGGTGAAGACATGGAGAGACTATCCTTGAAGGACTCACCCGCTCAAGAAGAAAAGCAAGAATCAATTGGTGATGTTCAAGAGGATAAATAGGAAAGCTCTCAACCGCTTCCTAAAGCTTGGAGATACGCTACAAATCATCCTAAGGAGCTCATCTTGGGTGATGCATCTAAAGGAGTCACAACACGCTCCAAACTCCATGACCTATGTGGTAACTTTGCTTTCATTTCTCATTTTGAACCCAAAGGCATTCTCGAAGCCGAGACGGACCCATATTGGTTGCTTGCCATGCAAGAGGAACTCAATCAATTTGAGCGCAACCAAGTTTGGCACCTTGTTCCTAAGCCCCACGATAGACCAATAATTGGTACTAAGTGGATCTTTAGAAACAAGATGGATGAGTCCGGAAATGTCATTAGGAATAAAGCTAGGTTAGTGGCCCAAGGTTACACTCAAGTTGAGGGAATTGACTTTGAGGAGACCTTTGCACCCGTAGCACGGCTTGAAGCCATACGGATGACACTAGCTTTTGCATCTTTCAAAAATTTTAAACTTTTTCAAATGGATGTGAAAAGTGCATTTTTGAATGGTTTTATAATGAAGAAGTTTATGTTTCTCAACCTCCCGGTTTTGTTGATCATGTTCATCCCGATTTTATTTTTAAACTTGATAAAGCTTTATATGGATTGAAACAAGCTCCTAGAGCTTGGTATGAAAGGCTTTCTAGTTTTCTAATTTCAAATGATTTTGTTAAAGGCAAAGTAGACACAACTCTATTTACTAAGCATGTTGATAATGATATATTAATTGTGCAAATTTATGTAGATGATATAATTTTTGGTTCTACTAATAAGCTTTTATGCAAGGATTTTGAAAAGGTCATGCAACTTGAATTTGAAATGTCTTCAATGGGTGAGCTCAATTTCTTCCTTGGACTCCAAATCAAGCAATTGCAAAACGGACGTTCATAAGTCAAGCCAAGTATGCAAAGGAACTTGTAAAGAAGTTTGGACTTGAAGGCTCAAAGACTTGCAACACTCCCATGACAACTACAACCAAGCTTGATAAAGATGACCAAGGTAAAAATATTGATATTAAATTATATAGAAGCATGATAGGAAGTCTTTTATATTTAACGGCAAGTAGGCCGGATATCATGTTTAGTGTGTGTCTTTGTGCTAGATTTCAATCGTGTCCTAAAGAGTCCCATCTTATTGCGGTAAAACGCAGTATTCGTTATATTAAGGGCACTATTGGGATGGGTCTATGGTATCCGAAAACCGGAGATTTCTCAATGACGAGTTATTCGGATGCCGACTATGCGGGTTGTAGAGTAGATAGAAAGAGTACTAGTGGGACATGTCAATTTCTTGGTAATTGTCTTGTTTCATGGTCCTCTAGGAAGCAAAATTCCGTAGCACTCTCAACCGCCGAGGCGGAGTATGTTGCCGTGGGGGCTTGTTGTGCACAAGTCCTTGGATGAAACATACTCTCCTTGATTTTGATTTGCATTTTGATCATATAAAAATATTTTGTGATAATACTAGTACTATACACATGACTAAGAATGCAAATCAACATAGTAAGACCAAGCACATTGAGATTAGATATCACTTTCTTAGAGATCATTTTGAGAAAAGAGATATAGATATTGATTATGTTTCCACGGATTTACAACTAGCCGATATTTTCACTAAACCACTTGATTTTGCTAGATTCTCGTTTATTTGTGGAGAACTTAATGTTTGTGTTATTGAATAGACATGTTTTTCATAACCCTTTTGATGTATGACAAAAAGGGGGAGAATAAGTTTACATGGACAAAAATAAATTTATATGGTCTTGGTTCCATATGAGTTTATATGAGTTTATATATGTTTTTGTTGTCTTGTTTTGTTTTCATGTGTTTTTGAGAATTCTTGTGTTTTGTTAGTATGTGATTTTCATTATTGTTTCAATTGGTTTCAATTAGTATCAAGAGCATTTTTTTGTTTTCAATAAATTCTTGTGTTTTTCATATAGCATAATTTGAGGGGGAGTTTTCTCCTCCCCTATATTTTTGTTTATAGCCTATTTGTTTTGTCATCATCAAAAAGGGGGAGATTGTTGGCCCAAGAGGTTACACTCTCCAATTGTTTTGTGTTTTGATGATGACAAACCAAATAAGAGCTATTTGGTACTAATGAATTTGCTTAAGATAAGTTTCAGGATAAGTACCATGTTTGGAGGGCATTGCTTGCTATTGCAACAACTTCTAGGTTCATAAAGCTATGAAGGCATATTGCACATCAAGGAAGATCATAGAAGAAGAAGGCTCTAGCAAGGATAGCATGGCTCAAGACTTGAAGATTGCTCAACAAGATTTTTTTTAGTTTTATATGTTTAGAATTTTGTTAAAGAATGATGGATAGGTTTGAAGCTCAATCACACACGTTTTTGCGCACATATTGTTTCCAAGATGATTTTCTATAATATGTACAAAAATATTTTTATACAAAATCCTCTGCCTACAAATCAATTTTTATGTTTTATACTTATTACTATTTAAAGATATTTTTCATAAAAATCAAAGTCTTTTCAAAATAGTGTTTTAAACCTGACTTTTGACCTGAGCCGGTCGACCGCACCAGTCGACCGTGCCTATGTCAGTCGACCGGTCGACCGGACTAGTCGACCGAGGTTCTGGAAGATGCACGTATCAGTGTGCATGTCTGCGGGTCGACCGTGCGGTCGACCTGACTGCAATGGCTTTGCTCTCGGGTTTGTTGGGTCGACCGGGCGGTCGACCGGTTGCCTGTAACGGCTCTATTTTTGTATAGGCGGTCGACCGACCGGTCGACCGGACTAGCCGTTGAACAGTAAACGGCTATTTTTTGGGCTGTTTTAAATTTTGTCTTTTTGTGTTTAAAATTGGTTTAAGGGATATATTTCAAACCTAATACTCTCTGATTAATCCTAATTATATTTTATCCCTTAACCCTATTCCTCTCCTATAAATAGGGGTGTTTGGGGAGAGATTGTTTACAACATTTTTTTGCAAGAAAAATTCAAAAGTTTAAGGCATTCAAAAGAGCTTTGTTTCTTGGTTTTTGTGCTGAAATTCTCTCTCATTTTCTGAAGTGATTTTTGAAATACTCTCTGATTTAATTTTCTTTCTTCACTTACAACAAAAGCTTCATTCCTACTCATTGTTCTCTAAGGACCTTTTGTAAGGGAAGAGACTTTTGAAAGAGAGAGTTTGTGGTCTTTTGACTACTCAGAAATTGATTGTAATTGAGATTGTGGAGTTGGGTACTCCGGTGTAATTGTGATTTCTTTGTGATAGTGGAAGTAGCTAGAATCCTTCTGGGGAAGGCGGGAGTAGAGCTGGGTGCTCGAACCTCGATAACATATCCTTGTGTTTGCGTTTGGTTTACATTCTTGCACTTATTACTTGCTTATCATCATCATTGCCATATTTACTTGCTTTCATTCATCTTGTGAATCTTGTTGGGTGATTGTTACATATTAATTTTTAATTTGTCCATTGATTAGCATTATCACCTATTCACCCCCCTCTAGGTGATTTTCAACTTCTTCTTTTATATCCTTCCACTTCACCAACATACCTAGTACTTCATACCTTTGTCTCATGGGATATATCCAACAATGCCTAGATAAATTATCAATAAAAGAGACAAAGTACTTATGACCTTCAAGCGATGCAGTCTTAGCAGGTCCCCAAGTACTTACGTGAACACAATTAAGAAGACCTTCAGAGTGGTGAGTAGTGGTGCTGAATTTCATCTTCATCTTATCCAGAACGCCGTGTTCACCCAATTCTATGTTGCAGATATATGTACCTTCCAATGATCCCTTCTTTGCTGGAGCTTACAAAGACTTTTCTCCTCTGTGTCCGACCCTTATCTGTCAGACCTGCGTGAAAACATCATCTGAAGAAATAGAAGCCTCCACCTGCCTATAATTGTACTACCCTTCAAGTAGTAGAGATTATTCTGGCGAACGCCTTTCATAACCACCATTGAGCCTTTGGTCATCTTGAGAACACCATCTCGTATGGATATCACAAGCCTAACGTTTTCAAAACACCAACAGAGATAAGATTCCTTTTGAGTTGAGGTACATACCTCACTTTCTTCAAATCTCGTATTATCCCATCAAACATCTTAATACGGATTGTACCTATCCCTTTCATATTACACGGATGATCATTACCCATGACAGCGAAACATCCATCTAGCTTTCTAAAGCTAGAAAACCAGGCCCTGTTCGGGCACACATGATAGGGAGCTCCTGAATCTAAGATGCACTCAGAATTACTTGAGTAACCAACAGTAAGAGTAGTAACAGAGAAAGAAAATACCAATGAGTCTAAATCTGATCCATCCGCCTGTGAAGTACTGGCATGAGTACTGACCACTGTGCGATATTTGCCGTCTTTGACTCCTTCTTACCTTTGGCCTTCGGACCATCAATCTTCCAGTACCCTAGCTCATTGCATAAGGCGCACTGGTTCTTCTTCAGATTTCTGAAACCTGATCTGGACTTCGATCTTTCCTGATCACCTCTGCACTTCCGATTGAAACTTTTGCCTTTTACCGCCAATGCCTCTGCTGTTGTACTCCCTGAAGAAGACTATCTGTCCTGCCTGCTTACTTCATAATTAACAAGAGCAGCAGATACCTCATTGTAGTTAAGAAATTGTCTTCCATGGATCAATGTAAAGAGTAAAGGTCTCATACTCTTCTTCAGGAAGAGAATTCAATAGAATTACCGCCTTATCCTCTTTGTCGATCTTCAAATTCACATTAACCAGGTCTGTAAGAAGCTTTGTATAGCTATTCATGTGTTCATCTATGGAGATTCCCCTCTTCATCTGGAAACGATAAAGCCCCTCTTCAACTGCAACCGCGATTCAATATTTTGTTAGATACTTTTTCTCTAGGATCTCTCACAGCGTCTCGCAGATGTTTCATGCAACACATGATACTTGATGTCTTGTGTCAAACAAGACCTGATCAAGTCACACGTCGTTCAGTTCATCTTGTCCCAATCTTCTTCAATAGTAAAATCGCGCTTTTTCTCTAACCGTAGAGTGTCTGTAGCACCCAATTCCCGGGATACGTACCCAGATACGTGTCCTAATTTTTTTGACCGTATTGTTTTAATTTTCTTCCAGTATTTGTTTTTGAGTTGTGATTGCTTATGTTATTTGGTATCGGATCTGGATTCTCAGTCTTAGAGTCAGTCCTGATCTGGACTAGGAGCCCGATACCTGCATACTGCCCGATTTGACCTTTATGATAGTCCAATTTAACCGATATCAATTTCAGACATTGTTTTCTAATATTTTAGATTTTTTATAATTTTCTGAAATTTTCAAGAATTATTTTGCAAAATCTTCAAAACCGGTGTCTCGGCATCACTGACCGATTCCCCGATTTTTACTTTTCAAACGGAGTTGAATTTTTAAAAACAGCTTTCATATTACTTCTTAGAATCACATTTTCTATCTAAATACATTTTTTGAGATTTTTTAGAATTTATCAAAATTTCACCGATTCTGACGTCGACCGATATAGCCGAAAGATTTTAGGATTTTAATTTGAAAACTATATTGAATTTCTCAAATCTGATTTCACCAAACATCTTAAAATAATATTTTCTATTTTTGAGAATTTTTCGGAGCGTTTCTGAAACAGTCAAATTTTACCCTATTTAAATAATAATATTATTTTTCTTTTTTCTTTTCTTGCTTTTTCCTTCTCCACTCTTCTACTTTATACTCTCAGGTTATCCTATTAATTTAAATATTTAATAATATATTTATTTAATTATTTTTTCTTATTTCTTTTCCTTTTCTTTATTTTTCCTTTTCCTTTCTTTTCTTTTCTTTCTTTTTCTTCTTTTCTTTTTCTCTTTCCTTCTCCCCATTCCCTGCAACCACAACGACCCATACCCTGCAACCAGCTGCAGCTGCAGCACCATGGGCTGCAACAGCAGTCCACCCCCGCATCTCCTCCCATACTCTCCCTCTCCCTCTACTTCTTTTAATTCTTTCCTCTTCCTCCATATTCCCTATTTTCTCCCACCATCACTCTCTCCCTCTCTTCCCCTCACAACCACCGCCGGCCACCATCACTGTCGCTGCGTCGCCGCCGCCCCTAGCCGCCGGCGCCACCCCCCACCTCCCCACTTCCTTTCCCCACTTCCATCATCTCCAAATTCAATCTCCTTTTCTTCAATTTCAACAAAACCCATCACCTTATCTTCCTCCTCTTCTCCAAAATTCTCCATCAATCCCACCAATTTCTCCACTTCCACCACCACACTACCATCTCCTCCTCCTCCTCCAACTCCCCAACACCACCATCAACTACCAGCACCACCATCAACCACCAGCACCACCAACTCCATCAACAGCAACAACACACAACACTACCCGAAACACCAACTCCCAAAAAAACCCCTTACCTCCCCCGGGCCAGGCCGCCGCCCCTCCAGGCGGCCGGCCGCCGGCCACCTTCCCCCTCCCTTCTCCTTCTTTTCTTCTTTCTTCTTTCTTTCTTTCTTTTTCCATTCTTTCTATCTTTACCCTTCCCCTCATTTCATATTTACCCCACCTTATCCACACCCTCTCTCTCTCTCAGCCTCCTTCTCTCTCTAACAAGTTCTCCTCTCTCTCCCCTCTCTCATTCTCTCTCTAATATTTATAATATATAATATATAGATATTTATATATTTTAATATATGGATTGTTAGCATGCACGTGGTATTCGTGAACTTCCCGGATATTACGCGGTATTTCGTTCCATTTTTAGGCAAGTACAGTTTCTCTTGAACAAGTATCTATTTTATTTTGGACGAGTACTTTCTTTATGTTACTTCATTGCATGCCTAATAATTGCTACTCTAACTTTTTATACATGATGCATCGTTATGCAAGTTGATATGTGATATGCGCGTGATTTTCTAAAATTAACATGTTTTATGAACACCTGTCTACCATTATTATAATTTGTTGAACTGGTATTATAGCGGGTATGCCTAGATCTGCTCCCGCTTTGCTCGGCTTCTCATGACTAATTAATAGATTAATTTATGGTTGTTATAGATATGGTTGTGAAGAGTTTGAAATGTTTATTTATGTTGTTCTCCTATATCATGTTATATGACCAGATAATTACCTGATACATGATGTTGTGACTCTCACCGACATGTTAACTACCTGACCCTAATAAGTTTATACTTGACACCTGATCTCTGACACTTGATATCTGACACCAGCACTTGATATGTTATACTTGACACCTGATCTCTGACACTTGATATCTGACACCGGCACTTGACATGTTATACTTAACACCTGATCTCTGACACTTGATATCTGATACGGACACTGATATGTTATACTTGACACCTGATCTCTAGCACTTTATATCTGACACCGACACTGATATATTACACTTGACACCTGATACTTGACACTTAATATCTGACACTGGTACTTGACATGTTATCACTTGACACCTGATACCCGACACCTGATATATGACACTTGATAATTGATATGCTATCACTCACTTGACATGCTATCACCTGGTTCTAGTACATTTGACTGATGTTGTGACACCTGACCGGATTACTATTACACCTGTTTTATATTTCCTATTCATGATTATCACTTTTACGGGAACTTGGCATGATTATTATATTGTTACCAGACATTTGGTACTCCTGAACTCCTATATTCCTGAACCCCTGTAACAGGGAGATTCCTGATACTATACTTCTGTTGATCCCTGTAATTGGATAACCATGAATATAGGATTACTGTGAATACCATGTGGACATTATCACTGGACAATCTGTAATAATTGAACAACTTACACCAGGATGGGAGAAATTGATGAGTATCGATATAATCTCCATATTTATGATGGTCTTATAGTGTCACTCAGCCATATACTTGGATTCGACCTGGAGGCCATCTGGTGTTTCCGTGGGGTGTACTGACACCCCTAATCCCCTGCCTGTCGGTTGTGTCATAAGCCCTTGGGCCTATTTCTATGGGAGCGGTGACATCCTATTCCTGTTCGGGCGTACAACAAGTCCCGATACCTAGTTGTACATTCCGGCTCAGTACCAGATAATCCTTGACTATTGTCCCGGGCATGTACGGGACCCATTCTAAGCATGGTTCGTCAATCCCCATCAGTTTTCAATAACTTACTCTCCGGTCTGTATGCTGAGGTATGTGGAATGGGACACATACCGATGTATACAAATCAGATGAGTCTTAATAACGTAATAATAACATGCTCCTGATATTTGACTAGCTATACACTTGATCTATACTTGGTAGACCTGTGATACAATACATTATCCTGCTCATTATACCTGTGCTACTTTGATTGCTTATTTACGGGTTTCCATACTGTTTCATTATTCTGTTATTGTGAAGGCAAAATTCAGGTTATATAAACTCAGATTACGGTGACGTGAGGTGTAGGGTATATATATGAGGGTTTCCTTATTTAGATTATTCCTTCGACGTACTAATCTCACGGATCGGTAATGTGAGCTTATATAACTGATTTACCTGTAGTTATTTTACTTACTATTTTATTTCATGCTCATATGTGCTTATATTCACGATACACCTTTCCTGTACACGTGTGCCTGATATGCACGCCACTTGGCTTTATTATATGTACTCGCGGGTTACATCTGACAACCTTAGATTTTCATGTCCAGCTCCTAGAGCCTGGACCATGGTGGCCTTGCTGTACCTGATCAGAGTGCGCAGCGGATCCTTCCGTGGTGATCGGAGTGCAGCAGAAGCTTGGACATCGCCATAGCCCTTCCTCCCAGCTCTTCTCCTGATTGGCTCTTGAGACCCCTCTTGCTGCTCGTGAGCACCTCTCAGATTTTATTATGTATACTTCTTCATATAATGTATTTTTGTATTTCTTGTGATGTAATATTCCTGTAATATTATATCACTCTTTGTGATAACCATGTACTTGTGCTTTTCTTTTGGAATGTATATTACCACTGTGCTTCCGTACTCTGATTTCTGCTTGTACAGATGCTTAGCGTATATACGTGAGGGTATTTCCGACCTGCGTATATGCGTCATAGTGACTTCTCTGTACCCGTGGGATCGGGGCGTCAGAGTGTCTTCGAGGTTTGATGTCGTCAATGCATCCATCACCTCACACCTCCACATACCGAAGTTGTTCTTGTCATCGAACTTCACCAAATTAATCTTCAAAGGATGTGGGTCATAATTTTCACCGTAGATGTACTATCTCTGGCCATCTTCTCAGTGGTTCCCTCAAAGCATTGCGAAAGCAAACAGGGTTAGATAAAAAAAACTAGATAAAGATAGGATCTTTACCTCAAAGTGAAATCCTAGAAGAGTTTTCGAAACGATCTACTCCACCCGGACCCTTCTTCGTAAAATATAATATATAATATAAAACCACATTTTTCCCACCACTGGTTCTCACAGGACCCCTTCCTCCAATATGTATTTACATGTCATAATACACACACGCAGACATATATATTGTGACACCCTATTCCTGAAATACGTACTTAGATATGTATTCAGATTTTTCAATCATATTTTTCAATTTAATTCTCATATTTATTTTTGTTTTATGATTATTTTTGTGATTGTTTTGCATTGGATCTGGATTCGTAGAGTTGGAGTCAGCTCAAGCTTGAACCTAGGACCCGATCTTAGTGTATTACTAGATTTAGCCTTTTTGATAGTCAGATTTGACAGGTTTCAGTTTAAAATATTGTTTTCTAATATTTTATATTTTTCTTGATTTTTTGTAATTTTTTTCAAATTATTCTGTAAAATTTTCAAAATCACTGTCGACCGGTATCGCTGATACTGGTCGACTCCAGGATTTCTAATTTATAAATAGAGTTTTAATTTCTAAAATCTACTTTCACATTATTTCTTAGAATCATATTTTCTATTTTAATATATTTTTGAAGATTTTTCTGAATTTATCAAAACTCGACCTGATTTGGTGTTGACCAGTATCATCGGTTGATTCCAGGATTTTTTAATTTGAAAATGAGATTAAATTTCTAAAAACTAATTTATATTGTTTCTCAGAGTGGTATTCTCTACCTTAGAGAATTTTTGGGGAATTTTCTGAACTAGTTGATATTTTCCGAATATTGTGTAATATTATTATTTTTGGGAATCTTTCTTTCCTCCCTTCCTTTTCTTTTCTTTTCTTTTCTTTTCTTTTCTTCCTTGGTTTTCCCCAACCTGACACCCATGTGAGCTGCCTCCCATCTATCCCCTCACTTACTTCCCTTCCCCTTCTCTTTCATTTCTCTCTCCTTCTCTCTCTCTTCCCCCTCTATCTCTCTTCTTTTTCTCTCTCCCTCTCTCCTTCTTTGGGAATGACGCCGTCGCCGCCTAGATCCACGCCGCCCCCCTCCGCCGGCCTCTGATGATCGCTCCAAGCGCTGCCAAGCCCCTCAAGCCAAGTTCTCTCTCTTCTCTCTTTCCCTCCCTCTTCCTTTCTCCCCCCTCTCTCTTCTTCTCCCTCTCTCCACCGGATCTGCCGCCACCAGCGTCGCCACCGCACCGCCGCCTCTCCCCAGCACCACCTCTGATCCCCTTTCTTTTCCTCCTCCTCCTTCTTCTTCCTTTCCCTCCTCTTTCTCTTTTCTTTTTCTGTTCTTTCCTTTCTTTTCTTCCCCTCTTTTCTTCTCTCTCTTCTCTCTAAACTCTTCCTCACCCTCCTTTCTCCCTCTGATTTTGGGCCGCCGATGGCCAGACCCGCCGCTAGCCACCCCTGCCGGCCACCACGTCTCTTCTCTCTCTCTAGATCTTCTCTTTTCTTTCTTTCTCTTCTTTCTTTCTCTCTTCTATCTTTCTCTCTCCCCCCTCCCTTATCCTCTCCCCCTTCTGTTGTGGGCCAGCGGCCAGAACCGCCACCGGACACCCACTTCTCCTCCCCTCTTTCTTTCTCTCAGTCTCGCTATTTCTCTCTCAGCCAATGGTACGCGCCCAATGGGGAAGATCAAGCTAAAATGCCAGATCGGGGATCTAAGATCTGAAGTGACGTGCTATGTAATCAACACCGACACTTCGTACAATTTGCTGCTCGGACGACCGTGGATTCATCGTAATTCCATCGTCCTCTCCACTCTCCATCAAGTCATGAAGTACATCGACGGAAGTGGGAAGTCTGAATGTTGATTGCCAAAAGGCATCCGTTCAAGGGGGTAGAGAACTATTTCACAGACTCCCTCCTATACCAAGGTTCTCTAAAAGTGAACGAAAATCCACAGCCAGAAGCACCAGACTCTGGTAATGAAGCTGACGCTGAGCTAGAGGCGGAAGAAGAATGCATCTGGGAATTAAATTCACTTGTAATGAGCATTAATAAGCTCGATGTTAATAACACCGCCGATGATGTAGGCGAGTGGTATATTAATGAAGGTTGAATTTGGCTTACTTTTCTGCGTTTGCTTCTGATTCAGTGCCATCAGATACTAGTACTGAGGTGAATAATGACCCCTGGTCGGCAATGGATGCTCTAACATCATTGCATGTACCAATGAAGTCATCCCTCAAAACGTACCAAAATGTGGGTTATGCGCAAGAATCAGTATTCATGATCCCAGCAAGACGCAAAGGCCAAAAATAAATTCTTTTTGGAAGAATTAAGTCCGAATTGATATCTCGCGAAGACTCAGAAAGTGAGAACGAATCCCCTCAGTTCTCTTATTATGAGCCAAATGTACTCAGAATGATGGAGAGCATGGGGTATGATCTAACAAAGGATCCTGGTTTGAACTTCGGCAAAGGAAGAAGAACACTACTTCGATCTTTCGTTCCGAAAGGGAAGACCCCTGATTATTATCATCGAACTCGCAGGGGGTTGGGCTATGTATCAACTCCAATCCCATCAGCATCTGAGTCTGAAGAGTCATTATACCATAATTACCCATCAGGCACATCATCATGGGAGTCAGATGTTAGTGTCGGCAACATCTTCGGAGAATTTTTAGTAAACATGGTTTCAACAAGCCACCTGAAAGACGGAGATGAAGAAATGATCCAGTCTGATACAGATCCTTGAATCAAACACCTAAATACTCTCTGGGATATTCGCGTTGTCACTTCGAACAACGCGAACCACCCACGGAAGATAAGGTCATCCAGATTAATCTGAGAGATGAGGCTAATCCTAAACCCATCTTTATAAGCGAAAGACTATCACCCTCTGAGAAAGAAGATCTAATATTTCTTGTGCGAGAGTATATAGATGTTTTCGCTTAGAATTATGAGGACATGCCTGGGCTTGATCCTCAGTGGCTATGCATCGTCTTAACATTAATTCAGACGTGAAGCCAATCAAACAGCAGCAGCGACAGTTCCGTCCAGAAATAACGGAAGAAATCCAGTCAGAAGTCAAAAAGCTTATATATTCTGGCTTCATTAGGGAGGAACAACACCCTAATTGGGTAGCCAATATCGTCTCCGTTACCAAGAAAATGGGAAGATCCAAATTTGCATCGATTTTCGCGATCTAAATGAGGCCTGTCCAAAGACGAATTTTCTCTCCCAATCACGGATGTCATGATTGACAATACGTGTGGGTTTGAACGAATGTCCTTTATGGATAGATTCTCAAGGTACAATCAAATCAAAATGTACCTGATGATGAAAAGCATACTTCTTTCAGAACACCACTGGGGTATATTGCTATACTGTCATGCCCTTCGGACTGAAGAACGTGGGGGCAACATATTAGAGAGCTATGAATACAATTTTTCACGAACATATGCGTAAAATAGTGGAATACCACGTCGGCGACATTGCAGTGAAAAGCCGCACCAAGGGCGACCACATAGCAGATCTGAAGACAGTTTTTGAAATCATGCGGGCACATCAGTTAAAGATGAACCCCACCAAATCTTTCCTGGGGTAGCCAGCGGTAAATTCTTAGGGTTTGTGGTGACATCCAAAGGAATTCACCTAGACCCAGAAAAAGTCCATGCCGTCCAAAAGGTGCAACCTCTAGGAGCTTAGAGGATTGCAAGGGCGACTGGCGTACATCCGGAGGTTTATCTCAAATCTCTCCGAAAGATGCCAACCCTTCATCAAATTAATGAAGAAGGGTGTCTCATTCATTTGGGACGATGCTTGCCAACACGTTCAAGGAAATTAAACGATGCCTCACTCAACCACCTGTCCTTACAGCTCCGGTTTTAGGAAAACCTTTCCTGATATATGTTCGAGCGATAGATCATTCCTTAGGAGCTTTACTAGCCCAGAATAATGATCAGGGATATGAGCAGACAATCTACTATCTGAGCAGAATCATGATCAGAGCCGAACATCAGTATAACCCGATCGAAAAGGAATGTTTGGCGTTGGTGTTCGCTGATATGTAGTAAAAAGTGCATATTTATCAATACATTTACTATCACATTTTCATATTTATTTCTATAATTATGCACACTTACTAATGTTTTATTATTTATTGTGTGCAGGCCTTGAGTGTTTATTTAAATAAAAATAAAGTCTTAAAAGAAGCTCAAAAGCCCATGTTCAAGCCCAATGCAAAAGTTGCAATTATCAAATATCAAAGTTGCAAATACCATATGCAAATGTTGCAAATATTAAAAAGAGGGAAGGGATAGACTTCTATTCAACCCTAAATGCTTGCAGGATGAGGATAAATAGAGTGCAATGATAAAATTCGTTTTGGAAGAGATTTGGATTTAGGGTAACTTGCTTCCCAAGTTATCCCGAAATCTCAAAATGAAGAGTCAGGATGACAGATCTAGAAGGATAGACCCAGATGGACGGACCAGAGGAGGCCACGCGCGAAAGCGCGTGGCCAGCAGGCACGACTTGGCGCGGAAACGCGGCCCAAGCCGCATTTCAGCGGCAATATGGATGAGTCTGGGCAACTGTTTTCGCAGGAGAATTCTATCTGGACTCTACTTCCTTATGCACCTATAAATACCCTGCAGAGCAACAGAGAAGGGCGTCCAGTGCAGCGCAGTTAGAGCCAAATCTAGGGTTTTTCTTATGCTAGTTTGTAGATTAGGTTTTTTATTTTCTTTTTTTGTAATTTTTAATTTTTTTAACTGAGAGTAGAGGATGCTTTCATGGAGGAAGGAGATCATGTTTGTACTGAGGTGACATCGGTGTAAGTCAAACTTTTCTTCCATTGTTAATAGAATCAACTCAAGGTTTGTTTTTATTCTTCTATTCTTGTTTTATTTTTGTTCTTCTATTCTTGTTTTATTTTTTTTCTCTGATGTCTTGCAAACCATGAGATCTGATCGCTTCGAGACTGCTTAGCCGAAGAAGTACCCTTGATGGCCTATGGTGATGAACAAGCCTTCTCTTGCTAGTATAGTTTGTCTTTTCTTTTCGTAGTGTAGATCGAGAAGGGGGAAGATCCTATACGCCATGCTTGAACGCCTTCAAAGACAAGGTAAGTCGTTGCAACGGATCAAAGGTAAACAGGGCAGAAGAGGTAGGTATGTGTTTTTTTAGTTTATAGTTTTCTTTCGTTTATTTCTTTGTTTAGATAACCAACACAACATCTTTCTAATCTCTTTCACACTTCTTCATTGTAAATACCATTGTAAATAACAAAATAAATAAAAAAGAGATAACTTACTAAACAAGCTTCCATCGCTAGTCCCTCCCTGAGGATCACGACCTGCATAGCCATTGCTACAGCGGATAGAATTGAGCACCTTGGACATCTCTATTTCTAAATCTAATATTCTGTATTTTGTGTGCAGGAAATAACTAAATCAAAATTTTGGTGCCGTTGCCGGTGAGGGACGGTAAGTATTCTCTAAAATAAAATAATAAATAAAAAACTAATTATTCTTTTATTCTTTCTGTTTGCAGGTTCGGAGAACAGGAAAAATAATAGCAGCACAGGACATATAGCAACTTTGTGCCTCTGTCCTCGAAGGCAGAGCAGCAGAGCCTACTACAGAGCCGCGTTTCCGCGGCAATAGCTGCGTTTCCGCGGCCTGAGTAGTGAACTACTCACTAAGGTTTCTGCAGGTTGCTGCAAATTGAAAGATTTGTTTACTGCTCTGTTAACTTTTCTCTGTGATCACCCTGCACACTGCTAATTAATTAACAGTAACTTATTTGTTGAAAAAAAAATTAGACTCTTGCATATAGGCACGTGTCTATTTAATTTTTTTAATTTTGTTGAAGAGTGCTGGAGACAAGGTACGTTCGCATTGCATATAGACTAGGAAGCACCCTTGGCTGATTTTCTGCTTTGAGTGAATATTTGTCTACTGCTTTACACGTGCACTAAATTAACTTAAGGGCTTGTCTTATAAATAAGATAAGGTGGGAATTTCATCACCCTTCCTTGGCCCACAAACAATCACCTCACTCACTAACCCAAGCCTAACTAAAAATTAGTAGACGTTGGCCCTAGGGACATCTCGGACTCAATTAGGAGATTATCCTAAGGAGGAACGGTGCTGGAATTTGACTCCTGCCAAATCAGTATCTAGGAAGGGGATTGAGGGCCGAAAGCCCGAAGATTGGTGGTTATTTAATTAAGGAACGTCTTTGACGGAAAACCTCCCACCAATCTTGCCCTGACCTGGCTGATTAACTTGTGGTCAAAGTCTGCACCCTACCTCCCGTGGACAGTCTAACCAGTTAGGAGTCGTCTAGGTCATAGGTCTACCCTAACTTAGGTTAGAATTTTTTTTCTTTTTTGTTTGCTTATTTGTTTGTTTTCTTTCTTTGTTTGTGTTTGTGTGATATGGCATATAACAACAATTTTTCAATTTTAATCCATATTACACAACAACCTCTTTTTCGGATATTACCAACCTGGCATATCATAACTTTAACCAACCTAGTGTGCCGGAATGGTCTTACCCGAATGCATATAACCCATGCCCCCCATCTTATGACCATAATTTCTATAGCAATTTTAACTCTTCACAGAGTTCATGGGGTTTCGCTTCCCCCGAGTTCAATTTTCAACCAACTTGTCCTCCGTATCCACCTTGTCCACAATATTCTCAAGATTCATACTCAGATCCACCAATTCAGAATAGAAAACCATCTATCTTGGAAATGATGAGTATGCATGAGTCCAAGCAACAATCACCATCAATCTTAGACATGATGATGCGTGAGTCCAAGCAACAGTCACAGAATCTGACCGACTCACAACTTCATCACGATTGTCCCAACAACACTTCCTCTTTTCAAGTCCAATCACAAAATGATGCACCAATTGACTATGAAAATATGCTTGAAGCCATGACTCAGGCTAGATTAGCTCGTGATCATGAAATAGATATGATGGTTCAATCTTTACGTTCTCACCGTTCGGCCATTTCTGATATCGCTAACCATTCTGTTAGAGCCGACGAGCCACGTTGTTTTGGACAACAAGATTCTAATTCAGTACCATCATTTGAACTTGCCGAAACTCCAATTTTTGATAGTTTGGCAAGTTATTCCTTTCCTGAAATAGAACTTGAGCATGAATATGATCATGATCTCTCACTTGGTGATTCAATTCTACTTCCTGATTCAATAATGACTCCGGTGTCTTCCCCTGATTTTACTTTTCCCGAGTCAACATTGGATCCTGTGCCAATTCATCATGAAATTGAATCACCCATTTTTGATGATCATATTGAACTTGACCAATTTTATAATTTTGAAAGTCCCATGGATAAATTGGCAAGTTCTCATTTTTATGACATTGAGCTCAATGAGAAATGTGACCTAGATTCTCAAATCTATGATCAAGTTCAAATTTCCGAATCATTATTGACTCCTGTTTTGTTACCCGACTTAGGTAATATTTTAGAGTCAGTTTTTATTCCCACACCTATCAATCCTGAACTTGAATCACCAATATTGAGTCACATTCCATTGTGGGAAAATGATTGTGGACTTGAGTTTCAACTTCTTGATTTGGACCCACTTCTTGAACCAAGCTCGACTCCTGAACCCTTACTTGATTTAAGTTTCTTTCCTGAGTCGGTATTCGTTCCCATACTTCTGACGTCCAAGTCAATCATTCCATCTTTTCACACTCCATTTTGGGACAAGGCGGTTGACACAATTGACTCTGAAAATAATTATGAAATTTGGAAATTTGATGGGGTGGAATTTTTAAAAAATGTTAATACAGATATCATTTTAGTGGGTTATACAAAAAAGATTTCTGGTGGGTTCCTCCGAATTCCATAAAAAGTAGATTGGGCCGCATTTCGTGGACCAATTAGACCACCACCGGAACCACCACCTTGAGGTAACATCTGCCTTCCCTTTCTTCTTTTCCATGCATACATGATACATTCATACATTGAGGACAATGCATGAGATAAGTGTGGGGGAGGCTTTACTAACATACTAACATAGGTAGAAACTAACAAAATTTTCAAAAAAAAATAAATAAATAAAATAAAAAATTTTGAAAAAAAAAGGATAATACTTTGACTTATCTTTTAAAAGAAATCTAAGTTAGTCTTAAGAATTAGGAAAATCATGATTAGGATTTCTAAAAACTTGGTCAAAATAAATAAATTGTTGAATTTTTAGGTATAGGAGGAAAAATTGAATAAGTAATTAGTCTTGATTTTTACCTTAATGAAATGTGCATACCTAATACATTTACATATCTGGGATTTTAAGACAAAGACTCTTGTGCCCTATAAAAAATTGAAAAAAAATTCACTGATTAAGCTGGATACATGTGCCTCAAGAAGCATAAGTATTCACGCCTAAAGGTGATTTTATAAATAAAGTCCTTAGTTTTGTGGCCTAGTTCACTCGAATCCTTAAGTCCGCGGGGTGTTTTCTCACCCGGTGCCCTAAAGCCGACCGGTTTGGGAGCCACCGACTTTAAGTTCGCTACATGGGTGGATTAGAAAGCCTAAGGAAACTAAGAAAAATTACTTTTATATGTACTAACACATCTAATAGTCAATTAGTTAGGTATGAGGGCCTCAAGAAGCCTTCATGCTTACACGAAAGAAAATTAGATGAGTTGTACATATTAAAATAATAATAATAATAATAAAGAGGCATGAGAGTCCAAGTTAAGGAATTCCTAGTAAAGATTCCAAGGATGCATATGACTTTTGGTAACGAAAAAGACTATACAAAAATTCAATTTTGACCCGTACCTAAAAAGGAAAACAATTTACTATATAAAGACTAAGTTTAAGAATGAATAAAAATGAGGATCCTAAAAACTTATAAATTACTTAGTCTCTTCAAATGTATTTCAAATTTTTTCCTTTTTATGGATTTTGTGGGTGTAATCCGCTGAAAACTCTCACGAGACAACACTCATTCTCTAGGGTAACCTAGAGGTTTAACGGCTTGTTGCACATGCTAAGTGCAATCATGATTCCTACGAAAGTGAGTTAGCTAGATTAGTTTTTCTTTTCTTTTTGATTTTTACTCGAGGACGAGCAAAAAGATAAGTGTGGGGGTGTGATAGGTAGTAAAAAGTGCATATTTATCAATACATTTACTATCACATTTTCATATTTATTTCTATAATTATGCACACTTACTAATGTTTTATTATTTATTGTGTGCAGGCCTTGAGTGTTTATTTAAATAAAGAATAAAGCCTTAAAAGAAGCCCAAAAGCCCATGTTCAAGCCCAATGCAAAAGTTGCAATTATCAAATGTCAAAGTTGCAAATACCATATGCAAATGTTGCAAATACTAAAAAGAGGGAAGGGATAGACTTCTATTCAACCCTAAATGCTTGCAGGATGAGGATAAATAGAGTGCAAGGATGAAATTCGTTTTGGAAGAGATTTGGATTTAGGGTAACTTGCTTCCCAAGTTATCCCAAAATCTCAAAATGAAGAGTCAGGATGACAGATCTAGAAGGATAGACCCAGATGGACGGACCAGAGGAGGCCACGCACGAAAGCGCGTGGCCAGAGGCACGACTTGGCCGCGAAAACGCGGCCCAAGCCGCGTTTCCGCGGCAATATGGATGAGTCTGGGCAACTATTTTCGCAGGAGAATTCTATCTGGACTCTACTTCCTTCTGCACCTATAAATACCCCTGCAGAGCAACAGAGAAGGGCGTCCAGTGCAGCGCAGTACAGAGCCAAATCTAGGGTTTTTCTTAGGCTAGTTTGTAGATTAGGTTTTTTATTTTCTTTTTTTGTAATTTTTAATTTTTTAACTGAGAGTAGAGGATGCTTTCATGGAGGAAGGAGATCATGCTTGTACTGAGGTGACATCGGTGTAAGTCAAATTTTTCTTCCATTGTTAATAGAATCAACTCAAGGTTTGTTTTTGTTCTTCTATTCTTTTTTTATTTTTGTTCTTCTATTCTTGTTTTATTTTATTTTTCTCTGATGTCTTGCAAACCATGAGATCTGATCGCTTTGAGACTGCTTAGCCGAAGAAGTGCCCTTGATGGCCTATGGTGATGAACAAGCCTTCTCTTGCTAGTATAGTTTGTCTTTTCTTTTCGTAGTGTAGATCGAGAAGGGGGAAGATCCTATACGCTGTATGCGCCGGAAAAAGAAATAAAGGTGTTCGCTGTAAAATTTCCTTGAATCAGATGAAAAATTACAACAAAACTGTTTTTCTTCCAGTTACAAGGGAGGGAGGATGTTGAATCTTGATTCCTCCCTTTGTTTAAGGCTGGGTTCTTCAAGTGGCGGTGGAGAGTGAATCTTGTTCTCCGTTGACCGGATGACCGTCGGGATCGTCAGGGATCTTCTCTTTGGCTGGTAGAAGAAGTAACACAGCTCTGTCTACCAAAACTCTCAAAGAGAAGGTAGGCAAAGGGCAACTCATACGCAACGAGCTTGTTGAAGAGTTGAGCTCTCTCTCTCTCTCTCCTGTCTCTTTCTGTCTCTCTGTATTGTCCTTGTGCCGCCGTGTGCGTCTCTTTTTCTCCGAGCGCCTTCTCTCCTCCTCTCATCGTCGTCCTCGTGGTTCATAGCGACGGGGCTATTTATAGAGGTTCCAGCGGTGAACGTGCCCCCTAAAAACACTCCACAATGGGGGTTAACTTCCCCGCTATGTGGGCGGTGACAGGCCCCATAACCAGGGCAGTTGCAACTGAGGCGCGGGTTTCAACTCACGCGCCTTGATACTGTGACGCGGGCTTCTGGCCCTTGCGCCTTGAGTTTGAGACGCAGGCTTTGGACCCTCGCGCCTTGGTGCTGAGACGCGGGTGTTGAGCCCACGCGCCTTGAGTTTGAGACACGGGTTTTGGACCCTCGCGCCTTGGTGCTGAGACGCTGGTGTTGAGCCTTCGCGTCTAGAACTTGAAACTCTGCTTTTTAATGGCTTGTCTTTTAGTGATTTTTAGACAGCCTACAGAACCCCCTCCAAAGCTTTCGATATTCCGTAGTTAACTGGGACGGATTTCGAAATACTTTGGACTCTAGCTGAATTCACCTTTATGACTGGACTGTTAATGCTCCAGGTTTGATCTTATCTGGAGTTGGTCTTCGTGAGTGTACTGTTGAACTCTTTGAGGCCACCAGAGTTGATCGTGTTGAGTGTCTAGATACACAGTCTAAACCTCCCCAATTGCTTTTAGTCTGTCATGGACGCGCTTTAAGCTAGGAGTGGACGATCGTCTGCTTGTGCCAGTGTACTGTTGAACTGATTTGCAGAAGTAAGGACTGAACGCCAGTTCTTCTTTTTTTTTTTGAAAAGCAGAGATGGTACTGCTTTAAAGACGTGAGTTTCATGGGGTGCGTCTTTTGGCAATGGAAACGCGACTGATATTTCTTCAGGCTGACGCGATGCTAGGCCAGATTGGAGGGACGCGAACTTCAGAGAGATGCGCCTCTTTGGAATAAAGATGCGACTTTCTGGACGCATTTATGGCGGTGCTGACGGGGCACGTCCATCGAAAAGACGCGGCCGTCGGGTGCGAATCCGTGCCATGTCATGAGTGCACTGCCAGTTATCCTGGGGAACCGTCGGGACATCACCTTTTGGCGTGCGGACTTCCCGGTTCATTAAATGATCTGTTCCACGCGTCAAGCGATGACTCGCTGTAGAGCTAATCGAGCCACGCGCCGCGTATCTTTGCAAATCTTTGTGCCTATAAATGGCAACAGTCAGAGAGATATCCTCTTCTTCTCCGAACGCATCTGTTAGGGTTTTAGAAAGAGGATCTTTGTTCATCACTTTTCATTTCTCCTTCATCGGACTCTTGATCACCAATGGCACCCAAGGCCAAGCCAACCGCATCATCCTCAAAGGCGGCCTCGTCGAGGCCCAGAGGGGCGGTTCCTCCGCGCAGGAAGTCCTTTTCCCAGGTATATGCCGTTTAGGCTTAATCTTCACCATTAATGAAAGTTCATGGAACTCCTAAAAAAAATCTTCTTTTTTTTTTGGAGGAGAATCGTCAACACAGAATATAAACCGTGTTTGATTCTCAGACGCGGTCTCAGACGCGGTCTTTGAGTTGATAACCAAGGCGCGGGTTTGATGACCCGGTGCCAGTGAGCCCTGCATTTCGGATTCTTCACTTAGAATATTTCTAATTGTGAAGGGTTCGGACGCAGACTTGATCCTTGCGTTCTATGACATCAGGTGCTGATTTTTTATGAATCTGGCACCTGAGCCCAAGTACTTAGAGATTTTTCATAAGTCTTGGTTTTCAAAACGCGGGCTTGATCCTGCGGGCCTCACATCTGGACGTGGATTTGCAGGTCTGGACGCGGATTTTGATAATTCCTGCGTCTAGTGTCTCTTCTGCGTCTGGACTATAGACGCTTAACATTTTTTTTTGATAAGATGTCGGATCAAGTGTCCTTTTCTTTTGCAGTGCCACACTCTTCTGCCCCACTCTCCAAGAAGCGCCACTTTGGGCACGTACGTGGTGCTGACCGTGATTTAACCTTTGTGCTGCAAAGGACTGTACCTGTGACTGCTGACAGGTCGCAGGAGCGCAAGAAAAGGCTCTCCAATGTTGACATGACAACTTTTCGGGAGCTTATGACTGACGTAGCATTCACAACGGATGCTCGCGTTACGCTGGAGAAGCCTGCCTTCTTCTTTGGAGACCATATCGGCGATGGCGGCTATTCCATGTATGACGGAGATTATAAATGGCTCCGCCAGATAGGGGGTAGAAGATTCTTTCTTCCGGACATGGAGAGGATGTACCCGCTGTCTTATCTCCAGCACATGTCCGTCCCTCAGAAGATGAAATGGGACCTTTCCCGATATGTCCCTGAGATTACTCTCGGTGACTTAAAAGGTATACCGTCATGATAGTCATGATAGGGCGATCCTCGGCCTGTTCCCTGGGTCGCTCAGGACTGAGCCCCCAGTTGGAGAAACACCAAAACTTGGCACCACTTTCCTCAACGCATTCATGAAAGTGGAGGGTGATTTTCCGGTTGAGTTCCGTTCGCCCGGGTGGGTTCATTCCACCGAGAAGTATTGGTGGGGCAGGATGGTGAGCTTCGTCCTTGCCGACCTTAGGGACTTGTTGGAGCAAACGGATTTGTACCAAGCAGTCAGGGCCGTACAGTATGGTATCCCACCGAGTTCTCAGAACCTCTTCGGGATCCTGGAGCGTTACAATCCTTTGACGGGGACATTCTTCACTCCGGTCGGAGAGATGGGCCTTGCCCTGCACGAGTTGCATGAGGTCTCGGGGCTGGCAACAGGGGACTCTCCCTATGAGGAATATGTCCCAACCACTGAGGAGCTCAACCTTATGAAGAAAGGGTCTCCTGAAGTGTACGAGACTTATTGGGAGGTGTTATGTCACTTCCACATTTGCGGTCAGGTAACCTCTTGGAGGTCGGGAGGAGTCAAGCAGCTGTCTTGGGCCAGCTACTTGTTTAACGGTATCAATAAGAAAGACCATCCGGTAACCCGACTGGCTCCCAGCTCCGACAAGGAGATTGACGACAGGGTTAAGGCTTCTGAAGGCTTCTACACCACAGTTTCGAACGAGGATATTTTCGAACCTGACATGGTTTTTGAAAGCTTTCATCATCAAGCCCAGATTCCTATCTCCGATCGAGCACTGTTAGCGGGCTTCTTAATGCTGTGGTTGAAGCGCTGTGTGGTGCCCACGCTGCCACATGAAGTCATTGTTGCCGATGTAGTGTACCCGACGGTGCTCCTGGCCTATGGCAGTCCCATAGCCCTTCTCCCGGCCATGGCGGCTGGCATTCAAAGCGGGTTGCGGGCGTTAACCCAGACTTTCTGCGAGGCAGGGAAGGCTGTCGACTCCCATGGCAAGCCGATTGTTGACTCAGAGGGGAAGCCGACGGTGAAGCGCCCCAACCCTCGGGTCGAGCTGCCCTACACGTGCTTAATGACTTGGTACGTGATGCACTGCCCCTCTCTGATGACGCCGGTGCCTTGGAGTGAGGGTTTTGTCCCTTTTGTACAGCGGTTGGAGGGGTCTGACTGGCGTAATACTTACATGTATTACGTTCGAAAGTGCATTCTGTCTACTTCGAACTACCAGCTTAACCGCTGCTTCCCTGAGATTCCTGGTGCATCTTTCGGGGAACTATTTACTGACTCCGCAGGCCAAGATGATTTCACTAGGCTGTCAACGGGGATTTTCTGGTGGTTGGTTAACATCCGGCCTGGGTATGTGCTTTTCCGGCAAGGGACTTCATGCACGATCGAGCCATATATGCCGAATCGCTTCGCCCGACAGTTCGGTTATGATCAACTCTACGTCGGCAACCCCAATGCTCGACTCGCCTTCAGTGGGAACATATTCGAAGGTGCTCGGGCTTGGTACTATAGCGTGGCCGGAGGGACGGAAGCAACTTTCCGTCTACCTATCAAGGAGCCAAAGGGCCGCACAAGCTTCAGCTTCTGTACCTGGTACTTCCAGGTCAACAAGACACCATACTTTGTTCCAGAGTATTCATGCATTGAGAGTATCAATGCAAATTTCGAAGCAAGGTCGGGGTCCGGTAAATGCTCGCGAGGCGTCGAGCAGTATCTGAAGGCTCTGAGGGAAGTCGGGAGAGGGTCGAGGGAGGAGCCACGAGCAACAAAGGCTCGACAGGCGGTGAGTAAGCGTGCTCGAGGCTCTACTTCCACTGCTGACCCTGCCCCAAAGAAGGTCCGGAGAGACTTGACGGCCGAAGTTTCTCTATCCGAAGACATCCCTGCTGGTATTGAGGAACCGAGGGAAGAAGAGGCAGATGAAGAGGCTGTCCCCTTAGTCCGTGCCCATAGGTTGCGCAGCAGGGGCTGCAGGAGTTCAGAGGAAGGAGAGCCTGTTGACGAATCGACCGCCGCTGATGAGGCCGAGCAGTTCGAAGTCGACATCATGAGCGGAGGTGATGTTGAGATTCCGGGGGTCTCAGCTCAGCCCGGGTTTCCTCAGCTCACGAAAGGAGAGATGAGGCACAGCAACCGGAGGTCGACATCATGAGTGATGTTGAGATTGCAGGAGTCTCAACTCAGCCCGGGTCTTCCCCTGCTTATGAAAGGAGAGATGAGGCACAGCAACCTGGGTCTCCAAGTGTGTTCATCTCCAGTCCTCGGACAGTTGACCCTAGCCCTACCACTGGGGTAATTGGTGGCAAGGCTCCGGCTACCGAGGCCTCTCGCGTTGAACTGTCGTCTTCCTTATCCGCAGAGGAAAGTGATTTTGAGGATGAGGTCGACTATGGTGATGAACCCGCTCCTCTTGATCCGAGTAAATTCTCACACATCTCGGAGGAGAAAATACATGGGTGTGAGCCGTTGACGGCATCACCACTGGCGGCAGTTATTCCCGCTGAAGGTACTCTTTTCACCTTCTGACTTGATTTCTCTTTTCATTTTGAAGAGGAGATTTTAACATTCTCCTTTTATGCTGCAGGGTTGGCCGAGGATATTGAGGCTGCAACCTCCTCGCATATCGAGGAGATGGTGCAAGAGTTGACCCAGCCGGAAGGAGTTGAGACTCCAGCCGCCGAGATGCCTCCAGAGAAGGCAACTACTGAAATCGGGGAGACTCCCACTTTGCAGGACGAGGAGGCAACCACTGAAGCCAGGGAGACTTCTACTCTGCAGGATTCGCCCAAGAATTCGACATCTCTGGACCTCCAACTTGGTAAGAAAGTTTTGATGTCTTGAATGTTTCTCTTTTCACCATTGTAGCTAATGTTGAGATAATTTGCAGAGAGAACTGGGGGGCTCAGGTGGAGAGTCTGACGGTCAGTGCCCCTCCGGAAGGCCACACAGCTCAAGCCTCGGCCGAGGTTTCTGAGGAGGTCGAGCTCACTACTCTGTCATCAGCTGTGGAGGTTCCTGCAGAGGTAGCATCCCCAGAAGCGCTAGTGGCTACTCTTGCTCCTGCCGTACCGGTGGTCAGCCCGACTCTTGCGTGAGAAGAGCCGGCTTACATCCCTCACCCCGTGATAGAAAGGGGGTCAGGGAGCACCTCAGGCGATGATACTATGGAGTTCCTGACACGCAAAACGGTGCAGCAGTTCTTTGACTTGATGCGATCATGCATCGATTTCATCCTGTCTGGGGGTAGCTCCTTTGAATTCGCCCGGATGTTTCTCGAAAACTTGGCCGAGAACATCAAGTTGGCCGGAGGCCCTTCGCTAGCCCAGGCGTGTCTGCTGGTGGTGGAGCAGCTGGGACAAGACCTGAGAGAGCTTCGATCCCTGGAGGATGCCGGCTCATTCCACGAAGCCCAGGAAACTCTGAATAGGCTCCTTGCTGCTCAAGAGCAGGAGCGAAGGGAGGTGGAGGAGAAGATAACCGATAACACCCGTCTTCTTGAAGGTTTCCAGGCTGATCATCAAAGGCTAGCGGTCGAGTCCAAGGAATCTGTCATGATCATACAGGCTGCAAAGCAGGCTATCCTTGACTCTCGGGCTGCTATAGCTAGGGCTGAGGCCATGATTGCTTTTAACGAACAAAAGCTTGCTACCTCTGAAAAGAGGCTAGCGGAGTTGGAGGCTACCAAGGCGCAAGTTGAAGCAAACCTCTCTGTTCGTTCATCCGAGTTGGAATCCCTCCGAGTACAAGCGCAGGGATTTTTATCTGAGGCGGATCTGCGGGCCCAAGCTCTCATGGAGGCTGAGAAGGCGCGTCAACATAAGATACATCGCCTTAGAGAGCAAATCCGTTCCTTGGCGAACCAGGACTTGTAGCTTTCTCTTTTTTTTTGTAAAGAAAAGGACACTCTGTTTTTCTAAGAGTGTTTGTATTAACTTTTATCAATTTTTTTTTGTAATAAAAGTCTTTGGAGTTCTTGTTCCATCTTTATTGCCTTGCTGTAGATGAATTCAACTTCTTTTAATGAAATGCGGCGTTAACTCAAGTCTTCTTGATGAGACGCGGCATTGATTCATAGGAACCTAGATAGAACTAAGTTTTTCTGATGAGACGCGGCATCAAATCATAGAGAGAGACGCGGTCATCAGTTCATAAGAACTTAGGCAGAACTAAGTCCTTTTGATGAGACGCGGCGTCAATTCACAGAGAGAAACGCGAGTTTAATTAACGCGAATCTGTCCTGCTAATGAAGACGCGGTTCAAGTGAACGCGAAGGACGCAGTTTTTGAGTGTGACTCACTGGTCGCAGTCTTTAAGGATGCAGCGCTGGGTCTTTTGACTAGGTGCAAAAACCCATCACTACCCATGCAGACGCAGCTCCTCTGATGAAGACGCAGTTTGAGCGGACGCGAGGGACGCAGCCTTGAAATGGGCCCCGTTTGCTGAAGGGACGCAACTTTGGGTCACGCGGACATTCATCTGGAATGCAGGTGGACGTCATTCAGTCTGAAAAGGGGATGCGGATTCCTGGACGCGGCTTTCTCATCTGCGTCTTGATGTAACTTCCCAGGCGTTAAATGCGGCCTGACTTAAAGATTTCATGAGATCTTTGAACGTCAAATATTCACTGACGATTGGGAAACCGGGTCGTCCGTTGTTTCCCGAAGCAGTTGTCCACGCGTTGGTTCCTCATTGGACTCAGGTGTTAATGCCTTTTAATGCAAAACCGGCGCCGGCGGTTTGAGACCAGCGTCTGCGACGCTTCCCGAAGCAACGTTCCATGCGTCAGACTCTTATTGGACTTTGACGGTCGTGCGGTCATTAAGGCCGACGGTTTTGATTAATGAATCATTAATGACAGTTATCAGGGGCTGCCTATAAATAGGGCTCACCCTCTCCCTCTTAGACTGTTTTCTTTTGATTTGCTCTAAAAAATTCCGCCTTCTTCAGAGTTACTAACAGGGGTCTATCTCCATGGATGAAGGTGACTCTGTGGATGAAGATGACCCAGAGCTTTCATGCTTCTGTTTGGTCTCTTCAGGAGAAAGCGTCTCTTTGATCATCTTTCATGTCCACGTTCTAATGCAGAGAGTTCAACTCTTGATAGAGGTCTCTGCGGGTATGCCGTCTCGACTTGCCATGATATTTTTAGTCCACCCAGGCTTGCACCTTGGCATCTCTTAAAGAGATATCACCATCTGGATGAAGTCTTAGTTGGTGCATTCTCTTTTTTTTGGAATTTGCGCCATCGACTTGAACTTCTATGGACGCGAGTACAGAAGTCTTTGGCACTTGGCGCTGGCTTTGCTCATGAAGCTCGCGTTTTAAGGCCACTGACTTGGATGAATTCCAACTCGGGTTGAAGGTTTCAGACCCGAATCTTGCAACTCCTGTTCATTCAACAGGGAGATGGCAATTTTTTCGGCGTCTGAGTCTTTTCGCGCTTGGTGTGTTAGACGCTGATGCAAAAAATTGGACTGCGTTTGAACCCTGCGTGTATCACAGTTTTAACTCGCGTCTGTTTCTGCCACCGCGGAAGTTTTGGCTCACTGCGTGGGTCATTCCCGCGTCTGTAGTCTTCGGCAATAACTGCGTCTGTCACTTAGTTTTCTCTGTTGAAGTGTACTAAGTTCCAGATGTTCTGATTCCTTTGTTTATTCCTTGCAGGTAGGCTTGATCGTCCTTTTTCAAGTTCGCTGGGCCCCTGGAAGAATATTTTGGCCGGCGAACTTGTTCGATGTTCGTCCACAAGGGAAGAAATCATAGTCTCCGTCGTCCACAAGGGAAGAAATCACGATCCCTGACGGGGACTTAACCCTCGTCAAGATCTCATTGGACGCGATGCACCAGTCATGCTTGCGGGTTGGTCACGGTCACAGTGGGTATGGCGGCGAGGGGGTTACGGTGGATATAGTGACAGATAGCATCCCCTTCCTCTCTCACCCCAGAAGTGACATCAAGGACACTCCATGTTTGTTGGATGGCCTTATGGCGAAAGAGATGCTCATGAATGAAGGGTTGCATGGCTTTCTGCTGCCACCGGACCTCAAGAAACACCATTGCTCTTAGCTTAGTTAGCTAGGGCTCTTTCGATGTTTACGTCATGCACCATAGTGCAATCGGCTCCAATTGTCGCCACAGTTTGGCGCTTTTCCAAACATCGTGCACTTGGAATCAGATGCGGCTTCAAGGAGTGAGTACGGTCTCTGAGAGAGAGAGGGACTTCTTTGTACTCCTTAATTGTAACACTCAATCTTATTGTATAAGAGAGCGTTTTGTATCACTTTCATATGCCTGGATATAAATAAAAGTGACATTTTTCTTTCTGCCTCTTTCTATTGTCTTGAACCTTTTGTCTTCAGTTAGACGCATAGAAGCAGAAGATCTTTGACTTGTCAAAACTATGATGATAATTTCAAACAGTCAAACTTTTTAGAGAGAAATCCTATTTTTGGAATTCCCCAATGCTGTCAGAGGTGTAATATTAACTTGACAAGAGATAAGATAGTTTTGTGGACCTGTCAATCTATAAAGGAGAATGACAAGTGAAACTCGTACCCCCAGGGAAAATGGGCCTTAATCAAGGTTTAGGTTCACTTGATTAAGCTCAGCTGGGGATTTGAAGGAAAACACTGTTAATGGTGTAGTATTAACCTAACAATGTGTTTAGGTAGACTTGTTATTCTGTCGAAGAGAATAGCAAGTGAATTTAGATCCACGGGGAATCTAAGAAGGTTTTTACCGTTAGAGGTGTGATGTTAACTTAATGGGTTGAATGTAGTCCTGTCAGAAATATGATATTAACCTGACAAGGATGTGAGTCAGAGGTGTGATATTAACCTGACTCAGAAATACTTCAGTTTCATTTGGGAAAACAGAAGTGTCACTGACATAGGTGTGATGTTTAACTTGACAGTGAGGGTAATGCTAGAGGTGTAATGTTGAACTTTGGCATTGGTCATCTCGACTCCGATACGGAAGTTCGAGGGAAATTCATTGTCATAGGTGTATTGTTGAATTTAACAATGAATTGGATGCTAGAGGTGTGATGTTGAACTTAGCATCATCCATTTCGGCTTCGACATGGAAGTCTGGAGGAAAGTGACTGTCAGAGGTGTGTGTGGTATTAAACTTGGCAGAAACTTGATGTACCGTTTAGAAGTGTAATGTTAACTTAACAGTAATTTGTCAGAGGTGTGTATTAACTTGACAGAAATTGATTTGCGATATGAGCAATTTGAGGACCTGTCATCCTATTGATGAGAATGGACAAGTGGAATTTGAAGTGCCAGAGGTATAGTGTTAACTTGGCAACAACTGTATTTTGTAGACCTACCATTCTGTGGATGAGAATTGGTAAGGGATTTTGGAGGGGAGAGTGGAGTTGAGTCTACTTAGGATTTTTAGCAAACCCTCAGCTATCAACGGATTTGAGGTGCCTTTACTAACTACCATTTGAGTTGGGCTAGCCATGCTATTCCCCTCAGCATGATGAGTTGTCGAAAACTTATGTTGGGCTTAGAAGCCAACATTTTTCTCTATCCTTAGCCGTCGGAGGCGTTGGATATTAATGAAGAAACTCTTCTTGTTTTGATCAGAGGTGTACTTTTAACTTGATCAGAGGAGGAGTACTATTAAGGATAGTACTTCTTCAAGAATCTGCCATTGATCGGCATCATGAGTGTATCGCCATTTGAGGTTATGAGGCGATTGATCCATTTGAGTAGACTGACTCTATTACAAATGGTCCTTCCCATTTGGGCTAGAATTTTCCTTTTGTCTTGTGCGTCATTACCATGGGTCTTCTGACGGCTAAGACTAGGTCGCCTTTCTTGAAAGTTCGCACTTTAACTTTCTTGTTGAAGGCTCTGGTAATTCGAGCCTGGTAAAGCTCAATTTGTTGCTGGGCCTGCAGACGTTTGTCATCTAAGGCTTCCAATTCTTGGAGTCGCTGTCGATGCTTCTCCTCGGTTGTCATCTCCGCTGTCAAGGCGACGCGTAGAGATGGAATTTGGATTTCCAGTGGAAGTACGGCTTCACATCCGTATACCAAAGAAAATGGCGAGGCTTTAGTTGGAGTTCGCACAGTTGTGCGGTAGGCCCATAAGCATTCACCTAGCTTATCGTCCCAGTCTCGTTGACTTTTCGAGACGAACTTCTTGAGAAGCTTGCCAATAGTCTTATTGAAAGCTTCTACGAGGCCGTTAGCGGCAGGATAGTATGCCGTTGAGGACACACTCTGGATTCTGAACTTAGCGCAGAATCTCTGGAACGCCTGGCTGAGGAACTGGGGTCCATTATCACGGACAATTCACCGAGGTACACCGAAACGGTAAATAACGTGATGTTTCACGAACTTGATCACGTTAGACGATTTTACCTCCTTCAGAGGAATAGCTTCGGCCCATTTAGAGAAATAATCGGTTATTGCCAAAATAAACCGATGTCCCTTTGATGATGGTGGGCTGATAGGACCAACCACATCCATCCCCCACATTTCAAATGGCCAGGTAGAGGTCGTGGAGTGGAGGTACCCTGGTGCTTGATGGATGAAATCGCCGTGCACTTGGCAGGCGTGACATCTTTTGGCATAAGTGATGGCATCGGCAATCATCTTGGGCCAATAGTAACCCAATCTTTGGAGTCGATGTGCCAGTTTTGGGCCAGGTTGATGGGCTCCACACATACCATCGTGGGCTTCTTTCAATACCTCTTGGGCCTCCTTTGGTGAGAGGCACCGGAGCAAGACCCCGTCATGCGATCGACGATACAATGTTCGTGTAATCGCATTGTAGTAAAATTTAGGGCTTTCCTTCGAATGGCAGCCGCTTCCTTGGCGTCCTCAGGCAGGATACCATACAAGACATAGTCGATATAGGGGAATCGCCAGTCTTTAAGCTCTGACCCGGTTGACAATTCCAGCGCTTCTTTGCCTTGATACTCTCCCTTTGACTCCTGATAGTCTTCGAGGGCAGTTCTCGGGCAATACAGGTCGTGGCTGTAAACGAATACCTTCTCCATTGCTCCAGTTGGAAGAGCTAAGGAGGCCGCGAGGGATGCGAGTGCATCTGCATGCGCATTTTGCCTGCGCGGTACATGGTTGATGTAAAAGTTTGAAAACCTCTCGGCCATGTGGATAATTGCGGAGTGATAGGGTACTAAGTCTTCATGTCTGACTTCGTACTCTCCGCGAACTTGGCTGACGATAAGTTTGGAGTCACCGTATGCCTCGAGATTTTTAACGCCAATCTCATCGGCAAATTGCATCCCAATCAAGAGAGCGTTGTATTCTGCTACATTGTTGGAGCAAGGCTCAGTTAGCAAGACAGCTCGAGGAATCACATAGTTCTGTGGCGAGACGAGTACTACTCCTACCCCCGCTACGATGTGTCCTTTTGGGCTTGTTCTGGATGCACCGTCAAAGAAGAGTTGCCACACTTGACTTTCGAACGATGTCTGAGTTAGGCAGGCTTCAGCGACCTCATCTGGGAGATCGTCGTAAAGTTTGGTTGCCCTCGGATCTGGATGCTCAGCCAGGAAATCCGCCACCGCTTGTCCTTTAATGGCCTTCTGTGGTAAAAAGTGCATTTCATATTGAGATAACAATATGGCCCATTTTGCCAGTCGGCCATTTAGCGATGAAGGTTTTGTCATGAGTAACCTCAAGGGGTTAACTTTTGATATGACATTTATGGTTTGGCCCGCCAGGTAGTGTCGCATTTTCTGAATGGCGAACACCAATGCCAAACATTCCTTCTCGATCGGGTTGTACCAATGTTCGGCTCCGATCATTGTTCTACTCAGATAGTAGATCGCTTGTTCTCGTCCTTGATCATCATTCTGAGCTAGTAGAGCTCCCAAAGAATGATCCATTGCTCGGACGTATACCAGGAAAGGTTTTCCGGATATCGGAGCTGCAAGGACTGGTCGTTGGGTGAGGTATTGCTTGATTTCCTCAAATGCTTGTTGGCAAGCGTCGTCCCAAATGAACGAAACACCCTTCTTCATCAGCTTAGCGAAGGGTTGGCATCTTCTGAAAAGTCACCTAGAGGGGGGGCTGAATAGGTGACGATGCTAATCTAGTGAACTTAATGCGGAATTTAAAAACTAATTGCAATTACAACAATGATGCACACACACAAGCAAGTATAAGATATAGCAATTTGCACAATACACAAAGTAAAGAGAGAGATAGAGAGAGAGAGTCAATGGATCAAGTGCAAACAACAAGATATGTTCCGAGGTTCGAGCACCCAGCTCTACATCCCCGCCTTCGACACATGAAGGATTTTCAATCCACTAGCTTGTCCACAAAGGACTCCCACAAAGGGAACCTCCACCGAGGATTTGGGGCAATCACAATACAAGGAGTACCCAACTCCTCTTCTTACAAACACAACCTCCTCTTGAGGCAAACTCCAAGCCAACTACAACCTCCTCCTTGAGGCAAATACAACCCAATACAAAGATCACCTCACAAACTTGAGGGAAACAACCCAATAGCCAAACTTTCTCAACACAATGAGGGAAAGGCACAAAGCCAAGCTAAAGATAGGGTTTACAACTTAGTGGTTTCAAACAACAACCACAAAACAATCTCTTTTTCCCACACAAAATCCTATAGAAAAGATAGTAGATTTTAGCTCAAGTGTGGAGAAAACCAAGGGATTTGAAACCAGCAACTCAAAGAAAATCTTTGGGAAATAAATGAAACCAAGATAGAGAAGTTCAATTCAAAAGCTTTTCCCAAAACCCTTTTCTTTGATTTTTCAAACCCTAAAGAAAACACCAAAAAGATTGTTCAAATTAAGCTTAAAAACTTCTTTTTAATGCTGTAAAAACACAAGAGAGTATGTAAAAATTCGCACCAAAATTCTTAGAGAAAAACACTTGCAAATGGGGTATTTATAGGCTAATCCAGAAAATAGCCGTTGGCTGTAATTTTTGCCAGAATTACCCTGACGGTCGACCGCCCGGTCGACCGCCCAACGGTCAATTTTTGACCCGTTGGTACTAGCGGTCGACCGCCCGGTCGACCCAAACAAACAGAGAGCAAACCTGCTCTCAGTCGGTCGACCGGCCCGGTCGACCGGCCAAAGGTGTAGCCAGCGTGCACGTTTCTGTGCACGTCGGTCGACCCATACGGTCGACCGGTTATAGGTGCGGTCGACCGATCAGCCTGGCAGACACCAAAACAGGTCAGAAATCTGGGGAAATAAATATCCAATAAATTCTTATAAACTACTAAAAATCCCTAAAAATAGTTTTGTCAAATTGCATTGATATATAAACATGTGATAAAAGTTTTGACTCAAATATCAAGCAATTAAAACTATTTTTATGTCTTTTCATTTTTACCAAAAACCAAACCTTATATTTTCTAAAACTTGGATTCTTGAATAGAAAATACATTTTGTCTAAAACTCATCCAAATACAAAAACATGATATTTAAACATTTTGAAACATGATGCATATGGATAGAAATCCAATATACATGAAACATATACATATCATAGTTTTTGTCATTAATTCCAAAATATGTTTTGTCATAAATACCAAAACATAAAACTCATGAAGTAGACTATCAAACTAAGTTTGTTTAAGCAAATGCATGTATATAGAACAAATCATATATACACTAAACCATGTAAACTTGTTTTGATATAAAATCTATTCATGAAAACCAAGATCGGTTAAACCTAAAACCGAAAAACCGAAAACCAATATTCAAAACATGAAACGTGTGTGTTGTGAACTTGAGCTTATCATACTATTCTAATCTTTACAATTAGGATCTAAACCCAAAACTAAACTATGGTACCGATGTCTTCTTGTAGAGCGCAATCTCCAAGCCGACTCGATCCAAAACTCTTTGATCCACGGAGCAAGTGCTATATATGATCTTTGACGCTTGGGCTCTTGAATCAACATGTGGGTAGCTTCCAAATCATCTTGTTGAAGCTAATCACCTACTAATAACTTGATTAAAGATCTGAAACTAAAATCACAAGATTATTAGTACATATAACTACATGAGTTAATCATCATCAAAACTAGAGTGGAAGGCCTTTGGGCCAACATCTTCCGGAGAGATTTGAAATAAACCTGCGGATGTATGCCAGTCGTCCTTGCAATCCTCTGAGTTCCTTGAGATTCCTCGGAGGCTGCATCTCCTGGATAGCGCGAACCTTTTCTGGGTCCACATGAATCCCCGTGGAGGTTACAACAAATCCTAAGAATTTGCCACTAGCCACCCCAGGAAGGACTTAGTTGGGTTCATCTTCAACTGATGAGCTCGCATGATGTCAAAAACCACCTTCAGGTCAGCTATGTGATCACCCTTAGCGCGACTTTTCACCGCAATATCATCAACATAACATTCCACCGTTTTGTGCATTTGCTGCTGGAAAATGGCGTTCATGGCCCTTTGATATGTTGCCCCCGCATTCTTCAGTCCGAAGGGCATGACGGTATAGCAGTAGACCCCCAATGGTGTCCTGAAGGAGGTGTGCTTTTCGTCGTCAGGATACATTTTAATTTGATTGTATCCTGAGAATCCATCCATGAAGGACATTCGTTCGAATCCACAAGTATTATCAATCATGACATCTGTGATTGGCAGTGGGAATTCGTCTTTGGGGCAAGCCTCGTCTAGATCACGGAAGTCGATGCAGATCCGGATCTTCCCGTTCTTCTTGGCAACTGGGACAATGTTGGCTACCCAGTCGGGATGTTGTTCTTCCCTGATGAAGCCAGAATCAATAAGTTTTCTGACTTCTGATTGAATTGCCTCCATTATTTCTGGACGGAACCGTCGCTGCTGTTGTTTGACAGGTTTTGCGTCCGGATTGATGTTGAGGCGGTGCATAGCCACTTGAGGATCAAGTCCAGGCATGTCCTCGAAATTCCAGGCGAGGACGTCTATATACTCTTGTACAAGAGATATTAGATCCTTCTTCTCCGAAGGTGACAGGCCGTCACTTATGAAGATGGGCTTAGGATTGGCCTCATCTCCTAGATTGACTTGAACAACCTTGTCTTCTGTGGGTGGCTCGCGCTGTTCAAAGCGGGTATCCCAAAGAGTATTTAAATGTTTGATCCAAGGATCTGTATCAGATTAGATCATTTCTTCATCTCCGTCTTCCAGGTGGCTTGTTGAAACCATGTTCACTGAAAGTTCTCTGAAGATGTTGCCGACACTGACATCCGACTCCCACGATGACGTGCCTGAAGAGTAATTATGACCTGATGGCCCTCCAGAATCAGAGGCTGATGGGATCAGAGTCGATACATAGCCCAACCCCTGGCGTGTCCGATGATAATAATCGGGGGCTTTCCCTTTCGGCACAAAGGATCGAAGTAGCGTTCTCCTTCTTTGCCGAAGTTCAACCCGGGTCTGTTGGTTAGATCGTACCCCATGTACTTCATTATTTTGAGCGCTTTTGGTTTATAATGACCGAACTGAGGGGATTCCTCCTCGCCTTCCGATTCTTCGCGGGGCGTTGGTTCAGACGAGATTCGCCCAAAAAGAATTGGTTTTTGGCCTTTCCGTCTGGCTGGAACCATAAATATAGATTCTTGCGCATTACCATTATCTTGGTATGTCCCGAAGGATGATTTTACTGGTACATGCAACGATGTCAAAGCATCCATTGCCGACCAGAGGTCATCATCTACATCAGTGCTAGTATCTGACGGTATTGAATCAGAAGCAAATACAGAAAAATACGCTAAATTTAATTCTTCATTAATGTACCAACCGCCTACATCGTCGGTGGTATTATCAACATCGAGCTTATCAATGCTCTTTACAAGTGGTTCTAACTCCCACAGGCACTCTTCTTTTTCAGGCTCAGTGTCAGCCTCATTACCAGAGTCTGGCTCCTCTGGTTGCGGGGTTTCATTTGTCTCCACAGGATCCTGATACAGGAGGGAATCCGTGAAATAATTTTTGACCCCTTTAAACGGATACCTTTCGGCGATCAACGCTTGAATCTTTCCACTCCCGTCAATGTATTTCATGACTTGGTGGAGAGTGGAGGGAACGATGGAGTTGCGGTGAATCCATCGTCGTCCCAACAGTAGGTTGTAGGAAGTGTCAGCATCGATGACGTAGCATGTCACTTCCGACTTGAGGCTTCCAATCTGACATTTGAGCTTGATCTTCCCCATCGGACGGGTGCCATTGGCATTAAACCCGTAAATGGTTGTCTGGGTAGGGCTCAGACGATAGGTGGGGATGCCCAGATGTTGCATGACCCGGCGAGGCATGATGCTCAACGCGGACCCTGGATCTACCTGAATGCGGTTCACCTCAGACGATCCAATATACCCTGTGAAGTACAGGGGTCGATCATGCTTCCCTTTAACCTGCATATCATCTGCTGTGAAGGTAACGCAGGGAGCATTTGGGGAGGTGTGGAGGCAATCCTCTACATCTTCCTCCTTTGGCACCTGGGTCATGAAGACCTCAGCATTTGCCAGAGCTTCTTGTAGAGCTTCTCTGGTCGACTTTGATAGTCTAAGAAGTTCATACAAGGTAATGCGTGCCGGGATGTTGGCTAGTTGAGCCAGGACATCAAAGCGGTAAGGTGTCGTGGATCCTTCCGCTACACCTTTCAAAAGAACTCGAGAAAACCGAGTTTCTTTCTGTTTCTCCTCAAGTTGTTTTGTGGAGGGCTTGGTTGGCTCTACAGCTGGTTGTGGAGGGGCTACCGCCATCTCGCCATACTGCTTCAAGTACGGCTGTCCCGAACGGGTTCCCGCCATCGGTTGGTTGGGCTCTGCGGCCAAGACTATTGTTTCCTCCTCTGAGTCGGTTAACGAGGGAACATCAGTCTCGGCTTCTCGAGAGGAGGCACACACCACATTGCAGGATGAAGCCTTTACCTTGCCTTTGGATTCCTGTTGGTCACAGTAAGTCCATTGCTGGGCGTCAACAAGGTCAGGGTGGACCCGCATGATTTCCCTCTGAGGGGTGGGAACAGGTACCAGGCCTTTCTCTTGCTGCTGGTGAGGGTCTGTGTTGACCACTCTTAGTTCTCCTTTTGGAACAGGTATCACTCCCGACGGTGTCGGGGGTTGCTTTCCGAACTGGAGAACCGACGTCATGTTGGCCGTCACCTTCTTCTGCTCTGGTCGGAACACCTCCGCGTCAATCAGAGCTTGAAGGATGTCCTTGAAGACGTAGCAGCTTTTGGTAGGGTGCCCCAGCATTCTGTGATACATGCAGTAGCTGGGATTGTCGGTTTTACTGACCTCCTCGGGGCGCCTAGCTTCAATAAGCTTCAGTCGATTGCTCTTGTTGAGTAATTTGAAGAGCGAGTCGACATGTTCATCCTTGAAGGAATACTGTTTGTTGGCCCGTGGTTGGCTTGAAGAGCCACCTCCCTTGATCGGTTGAGGTTTAGCAGGAGATTTGGTTTCTACTGCCAAGTTATCCTTCCTTTTGCTTGGAGGGATGTGTCTGGCGCACGCCTCGTTGACCTCTCAGGCCTGGGCTTACCCTCTTTCGCCCTGACACGGGCGACAATCTCCTCAGCCTGTTCACCCTGCTGGACCAATTGCTTCCAGGTGCGGCTTTCAGCAACTCCTATTTGAGCAAGGAGTGAGGTTTGGAGATTGTGGCGGCATGTTTCCACCAGAGTGACCTGGGTCATGCCGCTTGGACATCGGAGTGCCACATTCTGAAATCTTCCCCGAAAGATTTGACGGACTCTCCCTTTCACTGTTTGGTAGCCAAAAGGGTGGGCATCGTGACTTCCGAGTCGTCTTCGAAGAAGCGCGTTAGGAATAGCTTCTCCAAATCACCCCAGTTCTTGATAGAACCTTCTGGGAGCTTCATGAACCATTCAAAGGCCAGCCCTTTCAGGGTGCCGATGAATAGACGAGCCAGTATAGCATCGTTATTTACTACATTCCCGGTTTGGGATTTAAAGTAGTAGATGTGTTAGTTGGGTGACCCTTTCCCATCGAATGCTTGAAGGGTTGGAGCCTTGAACTTGGACGGGTATGGAACCAAGTCCCATTCAGCAGGATAGGGCCGGACCACTCCAGCTTCTTGGAGGCCTTTACGGTTGGTAAGGGCCTCGAGGCGTTACTCCAATTGACTCATTCTTTTAGCATGAGCCTTTTCCTGGTCTTGGTCGCCCTTTACTTGCGACGAGGATTTGGACGAACTAGAAGTAGATCGCGGCCTCTCCTCAGAAGGTTCGGAAGATGAGCTTTCTCCCTTTTTTCCTTTGCCCTTCGTCTTTTTAGGAGGAGATTTTCTCCTGTCTTCGAGCAACTGTGCAAGCATCTGCTTGAGGGAATCGATAGATTCCTGCTGAGAAAGAATCATATCCATTTGTGCCTTCTGGATTTGTTCTAAACGTCTAGCCGTTTCCTCAGGAGTGCCTATCATGTAGGCGGAGGCCTCCTTCTCAATGGAAGAGTTTGAAGCCCGTGATTCCGCTACGGCGGAGTGAGAATCATTCACTTTAATGCCATGAGTTAAGGCATTATAATCAATCGGGGGAATGGCCCCAGTCCGGGTGCGAGTGTGTTGATACACCCCTTCCGGTTCAGAGTCAGACTCATCCGAGCTGACTGCAGGTTGTTTTCCCTTGCTCCTGCTCGTCATATTCGCAGTGAGCTCCGGGTACTCAATGTCAGAGAAGGTTCTCCTTCTGTGGGAGCGCCTTTTTTTGGCTGACGGGGGAATCAGGGTCAGCTGTCTAACTAAAGACTGCTGGTGCATACCTGAACCACACGGCACTCAGAGAGCATAGAGATGAGTCGTTGGCAGCAACTGATTGTTATTCAATTTTGCATATTTTACCACATCCATACCATGCATATTGTAAATAAAAATGTGATTTTTAATCCTTTTCTCTCTATTTTTGTAGGTCCACATCTTAAATGAGAAAAGGCCCAAAATCTCTTTAATTATCAAGAATTAAAGGAGATTAAATCAAAGCCCAAGGTTGAGCCCAGGATCTGAAGAATTATACGCGCCAGCTCAGACTTCCAGAAGGTCCACGTGGCTAACAACCTGTAACAAACCTGTAACAGAAAGATCAGCCTGAACGGCCTGGATTTTGCCGCATATTCCAGGATATTGCCGCGTGTCCACGGCGGTTACATGGTTGTTGAAGCCCGGATTTCTCTCCAACAACCTGGGCTCTAGATGCTTCTCTCTGAGGCCTATAAATACAGTACCAGGGCCTGCACAAAGAGGAGGACAGAGGAGAGATTAGAGGATAAAACTTTGTATTTTTATAGGATTTTCTCTAGGATTTTTTAGTGCTTTAGATCTTCTTCTTCCTCCCTAGAAATTCTGCAAAAGAGAGTTGTAAGAGAGAGAAAGCTTGTGTAAACCAAGGGGTGACAACTTGTGAAGTAAGGATTAATCCATTCTCTTCTCTCTACTTGAGCATTTTCTAGTATTACTTACTTTTTTTAATTCTAGCTTTACTTTACTTGCACTTTAATTCATGCTTTGGTTTTCTTTTCTTATGGCTAGTAGCTAACTTTTCTAACATGAACTAGCTAACCACTAACCTTACTAACTACTAACTCATGGGTGATTGCTATCTTTAATCTTGCAAGTTGTATGGTCTTCTCTTCTCCGATGGGTTACTTTCATTGCTTGGCAAGTTCTTGTTGTAATTCCATATGATTCATGTGTGCCTCATTTAGAGCCTTGTCTTTAGAACAAGTGCCTTGATGGAACATGGAGATGGATCACAAAACATATGCTATTTGTTGTACAACTTCTTTACTTCAATTAATGAATGTTGTATCTTTTTCCTTAGCATCCCTTGAGTGTCGCTCTTTTGATTCCATTATTGAAAGTCTATCTTGTAGGCCTATGACATCTATGAGTCTACAAGACAAGTCCAAGAGTGATCACCCGTCATTCAAGTGGGAAAGTAATTAGACCAACACCAAGACAAATCTTTGCCGATGAATCAACATGAGGCACGCATTTACCATCACAGAGTTTAGTAAGTTTTTAGCAAGGTAGTAAGGTTAGCTAGTCTGGTTTTCTCCATCTTCAAATCTTTTACAAGTTTTCTTTTCTTTTTAGTGTTAATCCAAAAGCCAATCTTATTTTGATTTCTTTTCATTTTCCATCATGAACATATCCACCGATTCTTTCATTTCTTTTTCCATGTTTTATTCATTCTTTTAAGATAAAGAAGAATCTTCGTTTTCTTTCTTCACTACGAACCGTAACGCTTCCATCGCAAGCTCTCCCTAAGAATCGACTCGGTATAGCCCATGCTATAACGGAGATTGGAAAGGATACATTAATCATTTGAAATACATTTGTGGAGTGATCAAGCACCAAAGGTTGACTCTAAACCTTATCTCTTTTATATAATATCTGTGCAAATACTTCACACTATCTTTTCCTCATCAATTTTTGGCGTCATTGCCGGGGAGAGCAACGGTTTTTCCTTTAAAGTGAAGAACTAAACGAATTTTCTTCTCTGTTGTAGGTTACAGGTTGAAGAAACAGGAAAATTTGCATTGCAGTGACATATAAGTGGCTCTGGGCTTCTGCTCTTGAAAGCAGAAACCAAAAGCCCTCTGAATTGCCGCAATTCCACGGCATTTGCCGCAGATTTGCGGCAAGGAGGAGAGGACTACTGACAATTTTTCTGCAGGGTCTCTGGCTCTGTAAAATACAGCTGCTGCAATACTTAAATTCTTGTATGCTTCACCTTATATCTGCTAATAATCAACAGTAAAAAATTGGCTGCAAAGTTAAAAATTGATTAGACATTTGCATTTCTAGGCACGTGTCTTTTCAATTCATTTACTTTTGCTGTTGAAGAGTGCTGGAGCAAGGTACGTTTTGCATTTCATGTAGACTAGGAATCATCTCTTGCTTGATTTTCATGCTTTGAGTATATCCTAGTTATATATCTTGTACACTTGCACAATCCAATTTTAAGGGCACTAACCCATAAATAAGATAAGGTGGGGGATTTCATTACCCTTTCCTTAGCTCAAAAATCACTATCCCAGCACTCACTAACCCAAGCCTAACTTAATAAAAAAAGTAGACGTTGGCCCTAGGGACATCTCGGACTCATTTAGGAGATTATCCTAAGGGGGAAAAGTGTTGGAAATTGACTCTTGCAAAATCAGTGTTTAGGAAAGGGATTGAGGGCCGAAAGCCCGAAGGTTGGTGGTTATTTAATTAAGGAACGTCTTTGACGGAAAACCTCCCAACAACCTTGCCCTGACCTGGCTGATTAGCTTGTGGTCAAAGTCTACACTAAACCTCCCGTGGACGGTCTAATCAGTTAGGAGTCGTCTAGGTCCTAAGTCTACCCTAACTTAGGTTAGAATTTTTTTTCTTTTTTTGTTTGTTTATTTGTTTGTTTCTTTTTGTTTGTATTTCATTATGTGATATGACTTATAATAACAATTTTTCCAACTTCAATAATAATCCATATTACACACCGACTTCATTTTCGGATATTACCAACCCGGCATACCATAACTTTGACCAACCTAGTGTGCCGGATTGGTCTTATCCGAATCAATATGACCCATACCCCATCTAATAACTATAATTTCCATAATAATTTCAACTCTTCACCGAGTCAGTGGGGATTCACTTACCCCGAGTATAATTTCCAACCACCTTGTCCTCCTTCTCCACCCAGTCCACAATATTTTCAAGATACATACTCAATTCCACCAATCCAAAATAAAGCACCATCAATTTTGAAAATGAGTATGCGTAGTCCAAACACAAATCCCAAAATCTGATGGACTCACAATTTCACTATCACTTCCAAGACAACACTGTTGGCCCAATGGCCTTCCACTCTAGTTTTGATGATGATCAACTCATGTAGTTATGTTTACTAATATTCTTGTGTTTCTAAGTTTCAGATCAATTAGCAGGATATTAGTTTTGGTGATTATCTTCAACAAAGTGTTTGGAAGCTTATCATGGTGATTCCGGTGCCAAAGCTTAAAGATCATACCCTTTGCACTCGGTGGATCGCGTTTGGGAGCAAGTCTACTTGAAGATGGAGTTCCTCAAGGAAGACTTAGGTATCCTAGTTTAGATTATGAGTTTAAGATCCATTTGTAAAGCTTAGTATAGTTGATATGCTCAAGTGCACAAAACACACGTTTTATGATTTGATATTTGGTTTTTATGAATAGTTGATCAAAACAAGTTTACATGTTTTATATGTATAGTAGATGTATTCTAGTTATACATACATGGTTTAACTTGCTAAACAAACTTATTTTGATATCCCTATTCATGTTTTGGAAAAATCAAGTTTGATAAAAATACCGGTTTTTGTTTTGATAAAATTTGCAAGACACAAAAATGAATTGATATGTTGATATATTGTCTTGAAATTTTTATCACATGTTTATGTTTTAACATAAAATGATAAAACAAGTTTTATGGAATTTTCAGAAATGATAAAAGACTTTTGTAAAATATTTTTCCCTAAAATTCTGACCTGGTTTTTGGGTTGACAGGCTGGTCGGTCGACCGTGCCGGTCGACCGCACCAAAGGGCCGGTCGACCGATCCGGTCGACCGATGTGCACAGATGTGCACGTCTGTTAAGCACAGAACCGGTCGACCGGGTCGGTCGACCGAGGTGAGAGCTCTGCTCTCGGGATTTTTCGGTCGACCGGGCCGGTCGACCGCTAGTGCCCAATGGTCACATTTTTGACCGTTGGCGGTCGACCGGGCCGGTCGACCGGTGGCTGTCAGAACTGCCACATCAGCCTAACGGCTAGTTTTGTATAGGGGCTATATAAACCCCATCTCTTTGGGGATTTTGGCCAAGTTTTTCAAGAAGAAAAATACCAGTTTTCTAAAGTGATTAAAAGAGTTTTAAAAGAGTTTAAGTGCTAACAAGATTTATTCTTTGTGTTTTTGGGTTTTGGAAAAATCGAAGAAATTGGAATTTGGGATTTTTGTATTGGCTTTCATTCTTTATCTTTTACAAGAAATTTTCCAAGTGTTTTTCTTTGAGTTCTTGTTTTCCAAAACACATAGTTTCCACACTTGAGCCATATCTTCTATCCTAAACTATTAGGATCTTGTTTTGTGGAAAAAGAGAAAAGAAAGTGTTTGAGGTTGTTGTTGTAAACCTCTTGTGTTGTAACCCTCCTTTTATTTGTGAATCCCTCTTCGGTAGAGGTGATCGGAGTGGTATTGGTTTGGATCCCTCAAGTGTGAGGTGATTGGGATTGTGTTTGTAAGCCTCTTAGGTAGAGGTGTGGTTGTTGGTTGACACCTCTAGTGTGAGGTGTTGTGGTTTGTATTGAGAGAGGAGGTCGGTACTCCTTGGGTTGTAAGAAATCCTCTTCGGTAGAGGTTCCCTCGGTGGGAGTTGAGATAGTGGAAATCCTACACGGTGGTGTAGGCGGGGATGTAGAGCAAGGTGCTCGAACCTCGAAACAAATCTTTGTGTTAGCGTTTGATCCATTGTCTCTCTAACCCTTACTCTCTTTACTTTGTGCAAGCATCATTTCATACAAGCATCATACTTTCATAGCATTCATTTTATATACATTGCTTGTGTTGCCTTGCATCTTTCATATTGTAATTTATCCTTGATTGCTTGGCTTGATTGTGTGTGCACATATTTCATATTGCTTGGATTGCTTGTGTGTGTGTGCCTAACTTGTACTCATCCAACAAGAGCTTCACATAGCGCCTCAACCCATTTCAAGAGGAATCAAGAGGAGTTAGTCTAGAGCCTCGCAAGGGGAATTCGGCTACACTTGTTGTATTGTATTAGTTTGTGCATAATTTGCATTAGCTTCCGCATTTAGCGCATTTAGTTTGCATTTAGTTTCTTAGATTAGCACTTACACCTATTCACCCCCCCTCTAGGTGTTTTTCAATTGGTATCAGAGCTAGTGCTCCTGATATTAGGCTTAACATCCTAGGAGTGAGATCCATTTGCTTGCTAATCTCATTTGCAATTGTTTGTTTGCACATTCATATATAGTTTACCATGGACTTCATGACCCCTCCTAGCTTTGACCCTTCCAACATTGATGTTTGGAAGTATAGGATGTCCATGTACCTAAAGACCCTAGGTTTGCATGTTTTCCTTGCCGCCACCAAGAGATGTTATCTTGGTGATTGCAATCATATAGGGGCCAATGCACAAGCCCTAGAGGCCATTAGAAGCACTCTTCCTAAAGATTATCTCTTATGTGTTTCTAACTTTGATTCCGCCTTTGCAGTGTGGAACAAATTGACAACCACCACCACCTCGGAGCTTCAAGTTCAAATTCAAGAAGAGGAATCTAGTGGAGAATCCGATCCACAATGCTTCATGGTCCAAGGGAATGACTCCCTTGAGGTACATTCGGAATCCCACCTAGATAGTAATGATTGTGCTAGTTCTTCAAATGATTATGTTGATCCCCATGCCTTAAATGAAGAACTATCTATTGTGTGTGAAAAGTTAATAGAAAAATATAACGTGTTGAAAAAGAAAAGTCTAGATATTGAAAAAGAAAATAGATGTTTGCATTCTAGACTTGATTGTGTTTTGCAAGAGAAAGTTGAGGCCTATAATGAAAGGGATTCATTGAGATCTCAATTGGAACTTGCTTTAAAAGAAAATAAATTTTAAAGTCTAAAAATGATTGTGAAGTTCTTTTGAAGAAAAATGATAACTTGTCTTCAAAAGTTGATTTTATTTTAAAAGAGAATGTTGATTTGAAAAATAAAATTATTTCTATTACAAATGATTTAGATGTTTGTTTAAAGAAAAATGAATCTTTGAAAATTAAAATTGATTCACATGTTTGCCATGCTAGTGTAGCCTCTTCATCTAGTCTACCTAATGCATGTACCTCTTCTTCTAGAATTAATGATGATATTTGTATGCTAAAGAAGAGAGTAGATTGTTTGGGCTCCACTATGAGCCAATGTGCTAAGAACCATACACGCTTGGAATCCTTGGTTCGAAAGAAACAAGTTCCATCATTTATGCATGCACACCCTTCACGGCATACACATGCTTCACACGGACACCATCAACACAAGTATGCTCATGTGTACACATGTACACATTGTGGACGTAAGGGCCACCTTACTAAATTTGTTTTGATAGATTACATACTACTAATTTAGCAAAGAAATTTGTTTGGGTTAGAGAAGGGACTAACCCCCATGGACCCAATAAGATGTGGGTACCAAAGACCACCCCTCCTATTGTTTATGATGTAGGTGTGGGCTCTCACATGACGTGAGAGTGATGACACCTTGGAGTGGATGCGTTCCGGACTTAAAGGAAATCAATTGGATGCATCACTTTCAAGGGAAGATTTGGTGGAGATGACCACCATGTTTTGGAGACAAGGAGAGTTGCTTCTTCGGTTTTGATAACAATCCTTTACTCCCATTTATTGTTTACATACTTTTCATGTTTTAATGTTTATAGCATGTTTTTGATGTCTATGGATTAGTATGTTCATTCCATGTTTATTAGATCCTTGACATACATGTATAGTATTTGAGACACATATGCTTATATGAACCCATATTTAGTGTTCTCACTTTTGTTTAAGCTATAATGTACATCATGAATCTAATACATGTGAATTTATATAGTAATCATGTTTTAGTTTTATCATGATGACTTATATATTTGTTTTGATGCTTCATGTTTTGAATATATGTTTAGATGTTTGTTTTCATTAAGACTAGTTATATATTTGTACATAGAGTGGGCTACAAATAAATCTATATATGTTGAGCTTGATTGCTTATTTGAACCCATTAGATGTGCTAGTATAGTCTAGTTTTGATGATTCATACATTTCAAACTTGTATTCCATTTTTGAATTTGTTTTATGATTGTGTGTTTCACTTCATGTATATGTTTGTATTGCCAAACTTTAAGATATACATGTATACCCCTTGAGTCATTTGCCTTTCATGCAAATCTATATTTGGACTCAATTGTGTTTAGGGATATGTATGTATACTTCATGTTTGACAATTCATACATATACCTTGAAATGAAATTTGTTGTGATGAAAATTTAGTTTTTCATGTTTCATGTATTTATGTTTAACTTCATGTATATGTCTATCTAGTTCAAACTAATCTTATACATATACATCTTTTTGAGCCACGTGCCTTCATGAATATACATTTAGTGGACTCGTTGAGTTTTGGATATGTATGTATATTTTAGCTTGTATTAGACATACATATGCCTTGAAGATTAAATAAGTAGTTTTATATGATTTTCCATGTTTTTGATGGAATTATGTTTTAAGGAATAATTGAGCTTAATGAAATATTTTTTCATGATTATGATCTTCACATATTATTTGTACACTCATATCTATTGCTCATGTTTTGTTTCTCATGAGGTATGCTTTATTGGTTAGAGTGATGATTATCATGTGAATTTCATTTTTTTGTTTTATTCCTTGCTTGAAGGATTTCGTGCTAGTTAACAAGTTTTCCATTTAACTAGTTGCGGTGTTCTTCATTTTGGTAGTGATTTTCAAACAAAACTACATTTTCAAATCTATCTTTGAAAACCCCTACCTTCTAAGGGCGGTAGGATGGGAGATCATGTTCATGTATGCCCCAAAATTGAAAATCTTTAAAACTTGAATTATGATTGGGTGGTAGATAATATGATGTATACACTTGAACTTATTGTTATGTCAATTGGTATCATTGAACTCTTTCAATTGGTATCATTTTGATCTTCTTGTATACTCATATATGTTTAGTATGTATGTATGCTTTAAATTCCAAGTATATCAATTTCTATTGGTATCTATCTTTCATACATATATATGTTTGTGTTTATGCTAGTGCTTGAGTTTCAATTTGTTTAAATTGATTACTTTTAAATTGTTATCAAGACTATGCATGTCTTTAGTTTGTATTTCATAAAGGGGGAGAAAATTTGATTTTGTATTTCAATTGGTATTTGTACTCCCACTCTTTATGATTAAAAGTTGTTATTTTAAACATATGATGATTTTGTATTTGATCTTCTTGTTTATATGTTTTTAAAATGAACAATTCTTACAATTGGTATCAAAATTTGTGTTTAGACATTCAAAATTTGTTATGTTGTTTTACAATTGGTAATTTGTTATGTTTAATTACAATTGGTATCTCAAAATGTTGTTTAAAGAAAATATTCAAAGTTTTGATTTGTATATGCAAGGAGAGCTTAACATCTCTCTTACATATAGATTCATGTTGAGTATATTATAAATTGAGGAGCTTGACAACTCTTCTTTATATGATATACGTGTGTAGGGGGAGCTTCACATCTCCTCTTATGCATTACATAATATGTGTTATGTGAATTGGGGCTTGTCATCCCTTCTTCATGTAATGCATATGTGTAGGGAAGCTAACTTAGCGTCTTCCTCTTCATGAATGTATATAGCATATAACATATATTGATTCTTATTTATTGGTATCAAGATGCTTCATTGACATATTTTAATTGATATCATGTTTGTAGTCACCCCTTATTGATTTTGTTTTTTTGTTTTAGACAAAAAGGGGGAGAACATTGTTTGCATTGTTTTGATTGACAAAAAGGGGGAGAAAGATTTTTACCCCTCATTTTATCTATGGTTTTGATTGTTTACCCCTTTGTTGATGATTGACAAAAAGGGGGAGAAGTATTTGTGTTTTATATGCATGCTTATGTTTATGCATATATTATGTTTTAATCTCAAGATTATTAAACATGAAACATGCACATGCATAAAAATATAAGTTTAATAAGTTTAATTGATTTATAGAGTTTGCTTTGTAATTGGTATCTAGAGCTTATTTTGTTTTGAATATCCATTTGATATCTAGAACCATTTTCATGTTTAATACTAATTGCATATATTTATTGTTTATCCCTATGCATGAGTTAAGGGGGAGCTTCCTTGAAGCTTAACTTTAATCCATGCATATATAACTCCATGAGTTTTGTCATCATCAAAAAGGGGGAGATTGTTGGCCCAATGGCCTTCCACTCTAGTTTGATGATGATCAACTCATGTAGTTATGTTTACTAATATTCTTGTGTTTCTAAGTTTCAGATCAATTAGCAGGATATTAGTTTTGGTGATTATCTTCAACAAAGTGTTTGGAAGCTTATCATGGTGATTCCGGTGCCAAAGCTTAAAGATCATACCCTTTGCACTCGGTGGATCGCGTTTGGGAGCAAGTCTACTTGAAGATGGAGTTCCTCAAGGAAGACTTAGGTATCCTAGTTTAGATTATGAGTTTAAGATCCATTTGTAAAGTTTAGTATAGTTGATATGCTCAAGTGCACAAAACACACGTTTTATGATTTGATATTTGGTTTTTATGAATAGTTGATCAAAATAAGTTTACATGTTTTATATGTATAGTAGATATATTCTAGTTATACATACATGGTTTAACTTGCTAAACAAACTTATTTTGATATCCCTATTCATGTTTTGAAAAAATCAAGTTGATAAAAATACCGGTTTTTGTTTTTGATAAAATTTGCAAGACACAAAAATGAATTGATATGTTGATATATTGTCTTGAAATTTTATCACATGTTTATGTTTTAACATAAAATGATAAAACAAGTTTTATGGAATTTTCAGAAATGATAAAAGACTTTTGTAAAATATTTTTCCCTAAAATTCTGACCTGGTTTTTGGGCTGACAGGCTGGTCGGTCGACCGTGCCGGTCGACCGCACCAAAGGGCCGGTCGACCGATCCGGTCGACCGATGTGCACAGATGTGCACGTCTGTTAAGCACAGAACCGGTCGACCGGGTCGGTCGACCGAGGTGAGAGCTCTGCTCTCGGGATTTTTCGGTCGACCGGGCCGGTCGACCGCTAGTGCCCAACGGTCACATTTTTGACCGTTGGCGGTCGACCGGGCCGGTCGACCGGTGGCTGTCAGAACTGCCACATCAGCCTAACGGCTATTTTTGTATTGGGGCTATATAAACCCCATCTCTTTGGGGATTTTGGCCAAGTTTTTCAAGAAGAAAAATACCAGTTTTCTAAAGTGATTAAAAGAGTTTTAAAAGAGTTTTAAGTGCTAACAAGATTTATTCTTTGTGTTTTTGGGTTTTGGAAAATCGAAGAAATTGGAATTTGGGATTTTTGTATTGGCTTTCATTCTTTATCTTTTACAAGAAATTTCCCAAGTGTTTTTCTTTGAGTTCTTGTTTTTCAAAACACATAGTTTCCACACTTGAGCCATATCTTCTATCCTAAACTATTAGGATCTTGTTTTGTGGAAAAAGAGAAAAGAAAGTGTTTGAGGTTGTTGTTGTAAACCTCTTGTGTTGTAACCCTCCTTTTATTTGTGAATCCCTCTTCGGTAGAGGTGATCGGAGTGGTATTGGTTTGGATCCCTCAAGTGTGAGGTGATTGGGATTGTGTTTGTAAGCCTCTTAGGTAGAGGTGTGGTTGTTGGTTGACACCTCTAGTGTGAGGTGTTGTGGTTTGTATTGAGAGAGGAGGTCGGTACTCCTTGGGTTGTAAGAAATCCTCTTCGGTAGAGGTTCCCTCGGTGGGAGTTGAGATAGTGGAAATCCTACACGGTGGTGTAGGCGGGGATGTAGAGCAAGGTGCTCGAACCTCGAAACAAATCTTTGTGTTAGCGTTTGATCCATTGTCTCTCTAACCCTTACTCTCTTTACTTTGTGCAAGCATCATTTCATACAAGCATCATACTTTCATAGCATTCATTTTATATACATTGCTTGTGTTGCCTTGCATCTTTCATATTGTAATTTATCCTTGATTGCTTGGCTTGATTGTGTGTGCACATATTTCATATTGCTTGGATTGCTTGTGTGTGTGTGCCTAACTTGTACTCATCCAACAAGAGCTTCACATAGCGCCTCAACCCATTTCAAGGGGAATCAAGAGGAGTTAGTCCAGAGCCTCGCAAGGGGAATTCGGCTACACTTGTTGTATTGTATTAGTTTGTGCATAATTTGCATTAGCTTCCGCATTTAGCGCATTTAGTTTGCATTTAGTTTCTTAGATTAGCACTTACACCTATTCACCCCCCCTCTAGGTGTTTTTCAAACACTTCATCTTTTCATCAAAACAATGAATTCATCAATTATGGAAAGATGCTTGAAGCCATGACTCATGCTCAAAATGCTACAAATCTTGACATAGATATGATGGTCGAATCTCTACGTTCTCACCGTTTGACCAGATCTGGTGTCACTAGCCACTCTGTTAAAGCCGATGAGTCATGTAGTTTTGGAAATCAAGATTCTATTTCAGCACGCTCATCTGAACTTGTCCAAACTTCAAATCCCATTGACATTTTGGCAAGTTTTCCTTTTCCTGAAATAGAACTTGACAATGAATATGATCTTGAACCCCAACTTAGTGATTCAATTCTTCTTCCTGATTCAATAATGACTCCGGTATCTTTACCTGACTTCAATCTTTTTCCGGAGTCGACATTGGATCCTGCCCCAATTCATAATGAAGTTGAATCACCCATCTTTGAGGATCATATTGAACTTGACCAATTATACACTTCTGAAGATACTATTGACAAATTGGCAAGTTTTCCATTTTTTGATACTGAACTCAATGAGATATGTGACCTAGATTCTCACAATCTCTTTACTTCTGAAGACCTATTCGCTGACAAGATCATGTATCTGGATAAGTCAACTCGGGGTCAGTTAACTGATTGCACATTTTCGGATGTTGACCTTAGTTTTGAAGAATTGTATGGCGATGAGCTAGAATTCCTTCATATTGGAAGTAAAGAGATATCATCCATATTAGGTCACATTCCATTGTTGGAAAATACATGTGGACTGGAGTTTCAACTTCTTGACTTGGACCTAATTCTTGAACTCATTTCGACTCCTGAACCTTTACTTGACTTAAGTCACCTTCCTGAGTCGGTATTAGTTCCTGTCCTTCCTGAGTCCAAGTCAACCGTTCTATCATTTCATACACCATTCTGGAACGAGGTGGTTGACAAATTTGACTCCAAAATTAGTTGTGGAATATGGAAATTAGATGGGGTTAAATACTTAATAAAAATCCTTCATGGATTTATCTTTTTAATGGGTTATATTCACGATATTCTGGTGGGTTCCTCCGGACTCCACGCAAGACTGATTGGGTCACATTTCGTGGACTAATCAGACCGCCACCGGAACTACCACCTTGAGGTAATTTTTTCCTTCCCTCTCTATTGTTTCATGCATACATATATCATGATGCATTGAGGACAATGCATGAGATAAGTGTGGGGGAGGGTTTACTAACTTAGAGTTTTTAGATTTTCTTTCTTTTACACTTCTTTTAGGATACTTTTTCTTCACTTTTGTATAGAAATTTTCTCTTTCTTTAAAAAACTTTTGAAATAAGAGACAAAGTTTTCATCTATTTTTAAGAAAATTAAGATGATCTTAGAAATTAAGAAAGTCTTAATTATGACATCTTAAACCTAGTTGAAATAATGGATATTGTTTAAAATTATAGGCTAAGTAAGAAAAATTGGGGAGATATTTTTATCTTGAATTTTTTGCCTTAGATAGTATGCACTTCACACTTACACATTTTTGGGATGGAAACAAAGACCAAAAAGGCCATAAAATTATATAAAAAAAAGGAAAAAAAAGAAAAAAATATAAATAAAACATCACTTATTAAGCAGGATAATTGTGCCTCAAGAAGCATGGTTATTCACGCCTAACGGTGATTAAAAGAATAATCCCACTTAGTTTTGTGGCCTTTTTCACTCGAGTCCTTAAACCCGAGGGATGTTTTCTCATCTGGTGCCCTAAGACCTACTGGTTTGGGAGTCATCGGTTATAGGTTCGTTACATGGGTGAACTAGAAAGCCTAAACTAAGGGAAGAAAAATATATATATATATAAATAAATAAATAAATAATAAATGGCTTTACGGTTAGAGTTGAAATCCCAGAAATCTTCACTATCACAATGTGCATATTATCTAGGTTTTATAAAGATAAAGTATTCAATCTAATTTTGAATTCTTACCTTAATTGAAGACAAGATCCTGCATGGAGACTAAGTTTAAGGGAGAATAATTATAGGTGGACTTATGACCTTAGATCACTTATATTTTTGCAAAAATAATTCGAAAACTTGTCTCTCTTTCAAAATGAATTTTCAAAACACTAACATTTGTTTTCTTTCTTTATGGATTTTGTGGGTGTAATCCGCTGAAAACCCTCAGGAGACAACACTCCTCCTCTAGGGTAACCTAGAGGTTTAACGGCTTGTTGCACGTGCTTAGTGCAATCGCGTCACCTGCGAAAGTGGTGTAATAAAATTGGTAGTATAGTTTTTCTTTTCTTATTTTGCTCGGGACGAGCAAAAGAATAAGTGTGGGGGTGCGATTGTTATTCAATTTTGCATATTTACCACATCCATATCATGCATATTGTAAATAAAAATGTGATTTTTAATCCTTTTCTCTCTATTTTTGCAGGTCCACAACTTAAATGAGAAAAGGCCCAAAATCTCTTTAATTATCAAGAATTAAAGGAGATTAAATCAAAGCCCAAGGTTGAGCCCAGGATCTGAAGAATTATACGCGCCAGCTCAGACTTCCAGAAGGTCCACGTGGCTAACAATCTGTAACAAATCTGTAACAGAAAGATCAGCCTGAACGGCCTGGATTTTGCCGCATATTCCAGGATATTGCCGCGTGTCCACGGCGGTTACAAGGTTGTTGAAGCCCGGATTTCTCTCCAACAACCTGGGCTCTAGATGCTTCTCTCTGAGGCCTATAAATACAGTACCAGGGCCTGCACAAAGAGGAGGACAGAGGAGAGATTAGAGGATAAAGCTTTGTATTTTATAGGATTTTCTCTAGGATTTTTTAGTGCTTTAGATCTTCTTCTTCCTCCCTAGAAATTCTGCAAAAGAGAGTTGTAAGAGAGAGAAAGCTTGTGTAAACTAAGGGGTGACAACTTGTGAAGTAAGGATTAATCCATTCTCTTCTCTCTACTTGAGCATTTTCTAGTATTACTTGCTTTCTTTAATTCTAGCTTTACTTTACTTGCACTTTAATTCATGCTTTGCTTTTCTTTTCTTATGGCTAGTAGCTAACTTTTCTAACATGAACTAGCTAACCACTAACCTTGCTAACTACTAACTCATGGGTGATTGCTATCTTTAATCTTACAAGTTGTATGGTCTTCTCTTCTCCGATGGGTTACTTTCATTGCTTGGCAAGTTCTTGTTGTAATTCCATATGATTCATGTGTGCCTCATTTAGAGCCTTGTCTTTAGAACAAGTGCCTTGATGGAACATGGAGATGGATCACCAAACATATGCTATTTGTTGTACAACTTCTTTACTTCAATTAATGAATGTTGTATCTTTTTCCTTAGCATCCCTTGAGTGTCGCTCTTTTGATTCCATTATTGAAAGTTTATCTTGTAGGCCTATGACATCTATGAGTCTACAAGACAAGTCCAAGAGTAATCACCCGTCATTCAAGTGGGAAAGTAATTAGACCAACACGCAAGATAAATCTTTGCCGATGAATCAACATGAGGCACGCATTCACCATCACGGAGTTTAGTAAGTTTTTAGCAAGGTAGTAAGGTTAGCTAGTCATGGTTTTCTCCATCTTCAAATCTTTTACAAGTTTTCTTTTCTTTTTAGTGTTAATCCAAAAACCAATCTTGTTTTGATTTCTTTTCATTTTCCATCATGAACATATCCACCGATTCTTTCATTTCTTTTTTCATGTTTTATTCATTCTTTTAAGACAAAGAAGAATCTTCGTTTTCTTTCTTCACTACGAACCGTAACGCTTCCATCGCAAGCTCTCCCTGAGAATTGACTCGGTATAGCCCATGCTATAACGGAGATTGGAAAGGATACATTAATCATTTGAAATACATTTGTGGAGTGATCAAGCACCAAAGGTTGACTCTAAAGCTTATCTCTTTTACATAATATCTGTGCAAATACTTCACACTATCTTTTCCTCATCAGCAATATGATGAAGTGATTTGATTAACACTTCTTTTCTTCGTCAAGTTATCCCTTAGATCCGCGGGAAGGGGATCGAAGAGATTAGCTTCGCAACGCCGAAGACGGGAGGCATCCATATGCTGTACAGCATGGACGCGGGCTTCAGGGACGCGGTTCTTGCGTCGTGGCTGTATAACGTGCGTCTGGCGTCTCTTTTGAGATGAGACGCGATTCTCGCGTTGCTGCTTGGTGCGTCGGGGCAGAGACGTTTAAGAGAGGATGGGCTGCTGGGCCCCACGCCTATGGGCGCGTGCCTCTCGCGCTTGATGAGGCGCAGAGGCTTCACCTTGGCGTTTGGTGAGTTGGTCTTCAGAGGACCTAGCTTGAGGAGTCTCGCGTTTGGGCCGCCAAACGCGGACTTCACGTGCTGGACGTGGCGCGGGCAAGGCGCCAGATTGTACGTCGCGTCCAGCCTCAGTCGGATAACCAGAGGTTCCAACTTGTAGCTGACGTGCACATCTCCTCTGTCGACGCTCAGCGTTTCGGTTGCGTCGTAGAGGTGGAGAGTGACCAACGACGACCTGATGCTGAACACCAGAGATTTTGACCACGCGGGTCTCCCGAGAGACGCTGACGCGGGTGTTCCGTGCTGCGCGGTTGATCGCAGCGGCAGTTGTGCCTGAGATCACGCGGGCCTTCTGAGAGGCGTTGGCGCGTGTATCTTGCTTGGCACAGTTGGCAGCAGCAGCGCCCTAGAGAACCTCGGATCGGGCTTCGGGGCCATTCCCCGTCGAGACCCTGCGGCAGACGCGGGTCTTTGGGCTCTTGGAGCCGGCAGAGAGAAACTCTTCGTATTTCGCCTGGTCGAACTCGACAACAAGCGATTCGACCATCTTTCCCTTACGAAGGACGTTATCTTGCGCCACGATTTGCTCATCAGTGACAAATGTAGTCCCCAGCGGAGTCGCCATCTCTTGTACGCGTCGGAAAAAGAAATAAAGGTGTTCGCTGTAAAATTTCCTTGAATCAGATGAAAAATTACAACAAAACTGTTTTCCTTCCAGTTACAAGGGAGGGAGGATGTTGAATCTTGAATCCTCCCTTTGTTTAAGGCTGGGTTCTTCAAGTGGCGGTGGAGAGTGAATCTTATTCTCCGTTGACCGGATGACCGTCGGGATCGTCAGGGATCTTCTCTTTGGCTAGTAGAAGGAGTAACACAGCTCTGTCTACCAAAACTCTCAAAGAGAAGGTAGGCAAAGGGCAACTCGTACGCAGCGAGCTTGTTGAAGAGTTGAGCTCTCTCTCCTATCTCTGTCTGTCTCTCTGTATTGTCCTTGTGCCGCCGTGTGCGTCTCTTTTTCTCCGAGCGCCTTCTCTCCTCCTCTCGTCGTCGTCCCCGTGGTTCATAGCGACGGGGCTATTTATAGAGGTTCCAGGGGTGAACGTGCCCCCTAAAAATACTCCACAATGGGGGTTTACTTCCCCGCTATGTGGGCGGTGACAGGCCCCATAACCAGGGCAGTTGCAACCGAGGCGCGGGTTTCAACTCACGCGCCTTGATACTGTGACGCGGGCTTTGGGCCCTCGCGCCTTGAGTTTGAGACGCAGGCTTTGGACCCTCGCGCCTTGGTGCTGAGACGCGGGTGTTGAGCCCACGCGCCTTGAGTTTGAGACGCGGGTTTTGGACCCTCGCGCCTTGGTGCTGAGACGCGGGTGTTGAGCCTTCACGTCTAGAACTTGAAACTCTGCTTTTAATGGCTTGTCTTTTAGTGATTTTTAGACAGCCTATATACGCCATGCTTGAATTCCTTCAAAGACAAGGTAAGTCGTTGCAACGGATCAAGGTAAACAGGGCAGAAGAGGTAGGTATGTGTTTTTTTAGTTTATAGTTTTCTTTCTTTATTTCTTTAGTTTAGATAACCAACACAACATCTTTCAATCTCTTTCACACTTCTTCATTGTAAATACCATTGTAAATAACAAAATAAATAAAAAAGAGATAACTTACTAAACAAGCTTCCATCGCTAGTCCCTCCCTGAGGATCACGACCCGCATAGCCATTACTACAGCGGATAGAATTGAGCACTTTGCACATCTCTATTTCTAAATCTAATATTCTGTATTTTGTGTGCAGGAAAAAACTCAATCATTCGCCGTTCAAAAAATGCGACATTATTTGGTGGGCCAGACTATAAATGTCATATCAAAATTCTACCCTTTGAGGTTGCTCATGACGAAGCCATCGTCACTAAATGGTCGACTGACAAAATGGGCCATACTGCTCTCCCAATATGAGATGCGCTTCTACCACAAAAAGTCGTGAAAGGGACAAGCGGTGGCAGATTTTTTGGCTGAACATCCAGATCCGAGAGTGACCAAACTTCATGAGGATCTCCTAGACGAGGTTGCTGAAGTTTGTCTGACCCAAACGTCTTTTCATAGGACAGGTGTGGCAGCTCTTCTTCGACGGTGCATCAAGAACGGGCCCACGAGGGCATGTCGTAGCAGGAGTGGGGGTAGTACTAGTCTCCCCACAGAACTACGTGATCCTTCTTACATTCTCATTAACCGAGCCATGCTCCAACAATGTAGTGGAATACAATATCCTCTTGATCGGAATGCAAATCGCCAATGAGATTGGCATAAAAATCTCGAAGCATACGGTGACTCTAAACTCATCGTTAACCAAGTTCGCGAGGAGTACGAAGTCAGGCATGAAGACTTGGTACCCTATTTCAAAGCAACTATCTCTATGGCCGAGAGGTTCGGAAACTTTACGTCAACCATGTACCACGGCAGCAAAATGCGCATGCAGATGCACTGACATCTCTCGCTGCCTCCTTAGCCCAAAATACTTGTCTACAACCACGACTTGTATTGCCCAAGAATCGCTTTTGAAGATCACCAAAAGCCAACGGGAGATTATCAAGCGAAAGAAGCTCTAGAGACTTTGGCAGGTCTAGAGCCTAGGGATTGGCGATTCCCGTACATCGACAATGCATTGTATGACATCCTGCCTGAGGATCCAAAAGAGGCGTCTGCCATTAGAAGGAAAGCCCCCAAATTCTACTATAATGCGATCATGCGAACATGATTGAGATTTAAGAGTTTGTAAAGAAAAAGATTGAGTTGTAGAATTCTTAGTCTCAATGCTATCCGCTGCAGCAAGGGCCAAAGCGGGTCGTGATCCTCAGGGAGGATGCGATGCAAGCTTTTCGGACGATTTCTCTGTATGCTTCAAATAAGACAAAGGAGAGATTAGATTTGAAATATATATATGATTAAGGAGGTATGGTTTTACTGATCTTCTACTACAACCCACAATGCAAGTCTTGGATGTTGAATGTCATCTTGAGATACATATGATTTACCCTAAGTTTATTAAAAGGTTTCAAGTAAGAAAAGATGATAATAGAATCTAACTAGTTTGCATTACCAAAAACTCAACAAAGATTCATCCTAACTTCTAAGTACAGCATAAGAAAAGTGTTATCTTAAATTTATGCTGTCTAAGTTCTTAAGTATGAAGTTATGAAGAGTTGTTTAAGTGTGCAATCTAGATTAAGAAATCTAGCTATCAGTTTAATCTTCAAGAAAAGCAATCTTAGACCTAGGGTTTCTAAAAATGATCATCAATCTATTCAACTCCTAAACTGTCCTAGGGTTGCTTAAGAGATCAGCAAACCACACTAAGAATTAGTTAGTCATCATTTTTTTAATTATTTTTTTATTTTACTTAATGAGAAGAATTGTGAAAGAAGGAAAACAAAGCAAATCAAGAGATCACAGATCAAAAACTAAAATCAAGAGATCACAGATAAAAGAAACAAAATTAACTGACAAGAATTAAATGGCAAAAGAGGTAACCTTTATTTGAAAAATGTCTTCCAATACAAAGCTCCTTCTTCTCCACAATGTGCTTAAAACAAAATTACAAATTGCAGAAATTTAAGGAAAAGCTAAAGAAACCCTAATCTCCTCGTCTCTGGATGTCCCTCTCTGTTGCGTCTGCAGGGGTATTTATAGGCTCAGAAGGAAGTAGAGTCCCGATGAACATAAGCTCAAAATCTGGTTGTCATCCTCATCCATAAGGCCGCGGAAACGCGACTCTGGCCGCGTTTCCGCGCCAAGCATTATCCCTGGCCGCGCGCTTTCGCGCGTGGCCTCATCTGGTCCGCCACTGAAAGCGCGCGGCCTCATCTGGTCCGTCCACCTGGGCATATCCGTCTGGATCTGACATCTTGACTCTTTAATTTGAGATTTCGGGATAACTTGGAAATCAAGTTACCCTAAATCCAAATCTCTTTCAAAACGAATTTCATCCTTGAACTCTTATTTATCCTCATCCACCAAGTATTAGGGTTGAATAGAATTCTATCCTTTCCCCTCTTTTAGTATTTGCAACATTTGCACTTTGTATTTGCACTTTTGACATTTTGTAATTGCACTTTTGTACTTGGGTTTGACATGGGCTTTTGGGCTTCATTTAGTCTTTTATTCTTTATTTAAAAACACTCAAGGCCTGCACACATTAAATAACAAAATATTAGTAATAGTGCATGATTATATGAATAAATATGAAAATGTGATAGTAAATGTGATGACAATTATGCATTTTTTATTACCTATCAGAACACTGTATCGCCGATCGCATGATGGGATCCTCCCCCGCTGTTTGTTGCAAAAGGAGGCATAGGAAGTACTCAGAGAAGCGCATCATGGCATGTGTGGAGCTCATCAGCCTGGTCTGAAGCTTGGGGATTGACTCCGAAGACTGGGATATTATTGGCCTAAGATGATCCCTGACGCCATCACTTACGCCAAACGATGTCACGCCTGTCAAGTCGATGGTGATTTCATCCATCAAGCATCAGGATATCTTCGCTCTATAACTCAACCTGGCCATTTGAGATGTGGGAATGGACGTGGTCGATCCTATCAGCCCACCTTCATCCAAAGGACATCGGTTCATCTTAGCTATAACCGATTACTTCTCTAAATGGGCTGAAGATATTCTTTGAGGGAGGTAAAGGCATCCGACATGATCAAATTGGTTAAACATCACGTCTTTACCGCTTTGGTGTGCCACGACGGATCATTCATGACAATGGGTCGCAGTTCGTCATTCAAGCTTTTCAAAGGTTCTGCGACAAGTTCAGAATCCAGAGCGTATCTTCAACGGCATACTACCTAGCAGTCAACGGCCTTGCAGTAGCCTTCAACAAGACTATTGGAAGCTTCTCAAGAAATTCGTCTTGAAAAGCTAACGTGATTGGGACAACAAATTAGGTGAATGCTTATGGGCCTATCGCACGACGATTCGAACCCTGACGAAAGCCACACCATTTTCTTTGGTATATGGATGTGAAGCCGTACTCCCATTAGAAATCCAGATCCCATCTCTACGTGTCTCCTTGACACAAAGATGACAAATGAGAAGAAGTATCGACTACGACTCTAAGAGCTGGAGGCTTTGGACGACAAACGCCTACAAACTCAATAGCAAATAGAGTTCTATCAAGCTCGAATTACTAGAACCTTCAACAAAAGTCAAGGAGCGAACTTTCAATAAAGGTGACATTGTCTTAACCGTCAGAAGATCCATGGTAATGACACATAAGACAAAAGGGAAATTTCAGCTCAAATGGGAAGAACCATTTGTAGTAGAGTTGGTCTACTCAAATGGAGCATATCGCCTCATAACCCCAAACGGTGATACGCTTATGATGCCAATCAACGGCAAATTCTTGAAGAAATACTATCCTTGATAGTATTCTTCTCCTGATCAGGTTAATATTACACCTCTGATCGAAACTCTTGGTCCATGATGAACGCCAAAGAAAAGCTTCTTTCCTTCACTAGATCACATCATGACCAATTAGTGTCAAGCCGATTGAGTGTTTGTTACATCATGATGCATGATGTAAACATTGAAGAAGAAACAAGTACAAGACTTCAGTTTTAGCCTTGTTGCTCTTCTCTTGCGTGTCTATGGACATCCGACGCCTTCGACGGCTAAGGATTAGAGGAAAATGTTGGCTTTTAAGTCCAACATAAGTCTTTGACAACTCATCATGCTGAGGGGAATAGCATGGCTAGCCCAACTCAAACGGTAGTTGGCAAAGGCACACCAAATCCGTTAATAGCTGAGGGTTTGCTAAAAATCCTATGGGACTTGGTCTCATCCTCCTCTCCAAAATCTTCTATCAATTCTCATCCACAGTGGTAGGGCCACAAAAATACCTGGATTCAGTTCTTCAACAAAATTGGTTAGGATTTGTCATGTTAACAACATACCTCTGACAAACGATTTCTCGATCCCAATGGATTCAGTCAAGTTAATATTAAACCTCTGACAACAAAAATCCTTGCTGTTATGTTTATTACACCTCTAATAGCGAACCTCCCATCTCCCTAGGAAATCACGATTGTCGCGCTAATATTACACCTCTGACAATTCATTTTATTTTCCACAAATCCCCTACCAAGTCTCTTCTATAGTGGTAGGTCCACAATCCACGCAATCATTGTTAAGTTTAATATCACACCTGTAACAATAAAAAAATTTTAATACTCCCCAACAGTACAAACTTCACTTGTCTCTCCTCTATATGGATCACAAGTCTTCAAATTATTGTCAAGTTAAAATAAAACCTCTGACATTCTAATTTTCACCTGTCAATTCTCATTAATAGAATGACAAGTTCTCAAATTGCTCCTATCGCAAACTAATTCTTGTCAAGTTCAAATTAATACCTCTAATAAATTACTGTTAAGTTTAACACTACACCTCTAACAGTGATTAAGTTGCTGCCAAGTTTAATATTAAACCTCTGATAGTCACTTATCCTCAGGCTTCCATATCGAAACTGAGATGAGCGATGCTAAGTTTTTCATCACACTCTAGCGTCCAGTTCATTGTTAAGTTCAACAATACAGCTATGATAATGACTTCCCTCAAACTTCCATATTGAAACTGAGATGATTAATGCTAAAGTTTAACATTACACCTCTAGTATTACCTTCACTGTCAAGTTTAACACTACACCTATGACTGTGATATTTTCAGTTTCCCAAATGAAGCTGAAACTCCCGTGGAGCTAAGTTAACATCACACCTCTAGCTCACATTCTTGTCAAGTTAATACCACACCTCTGATAAGATCTGATTAAACCCGTTAAGTTAATATGACACGTCTGACGTGAAGATTCTTCTAGATTCCCAATGGATCTAGTTTCACTTGTCATTCTCATCCATAGATTGGCAAGTTCACGAAAATTATCCCACTCCTGTCAAGTTAACATTACACCCTCTGACAGTAATTTTAATTCACTTTTTGGCTTGCTAAGTAAATATCATATTTCTAGCAAAATCAAAAGAAATCACTTCTACTTGTCTGATTTTCAATACAAAGAGCAAGTTAAGACATATAAGAAGACAGAAAAAAGTGTCACTTTTATTGATATTCAAACATATGAAAGTGATACAATATCTCTCTTATACAATAAGATTGAGTGTTACAATAAAGGAGTACAAAAAAGTCCCTTCACTCAGTGAAAGTTGCACCCACTCTGTAGCACACCCCGTTCCCGAGATACGTACCCAGATGCATGTCCTAAAATTTTTCGACCATATAGTTTAATTTTCTTCCAGTATTTGCTATTGGGTTGTGATTACTTATATTATTGTGTATCGGATCTGGATTCTCAGATCTAGAGTAAGCCCTAACCCGGACCGGGAACCTGATACCAGCCTGTAGCCCGATTTGACCATTCTGGTAGTCTGATTTGATCAATTTCAGTT
>JAVJIF010003256.1:0-210130 GCA_038442645.1 Agave tequilana | reverse complement strand
GTGGAATTTATGTGATTTTATGAGATTTAATTGAAATTAAAAAGACAAGTTTTCAACACCCTTAAATCCCGTCAGATTGCTCGGGCGGTCGACCGGACGGTCGACCGAACTAGGAGTCGGTCTACCATCATGGTCGACTGATGTGGCACGGGACGTGCAAAAAGCCAGCCTATTCGGCTGGTAGACAGAGTGGTCGACCGACTAAAAGCACCCCACTCTCGGGTGGGGGCCGGTCGACCGAGCGGTCGACCGATGGCTTTGGCCCGTCGACCGGACGGTCGACCGTAGGCTTAACGGTCAAAAAAGTGACCGTTGGTCGGTCGACCGGGCGGTCGCCCAGAAGGGCAGTTTTGCCCTTTCCTGGCTGCAACGGGCAGATTTTTGAGAGTAGTAAATACCCATCTCTTGAGCTGGTTTCTTCATGGTTTTTGAGAGCAAAATTTTTTCATCTTCTTAAGTGTTTTAGAAACAAGTTTTATAAAGAGTTTTTAGGTTAAAAAGGATTTATCTTTATTTATTTTCAAGGTTGAAAAAATCAAAGAAAAATAGAGTATTTGAGATATTGGTTTCATTTCTATCTTATTCTATTTCTTTCCCAAGTATTTTTCTTTGTGGTTTAATTTCCAAACACCTTATATTCTCACACTTTGAGCTATCATATCTATCCTTTCTATAGGATCTTGTTTGTGTGAGAAATTAGTTTGTGGCCTTTGAGATCACCAAGAGTTGTAACCTTCTTTCTTTGTATTCATCCCTCTTGTTTAGAGGTAATTGTGAAGGTGATTTGGGTTTTTTTGGTATCCCTCTGAGCGTAGAGGTGATGAGGTTGTTGTTTGACTTTGAGCCTTATCCCTCTAGTGAGAGGTAAATGTATTGGCTTTGTGCCTATCCCTCTAGTGAGAGGTGATTGTGTTGGCTTTGTGCCTATCCCGCTATTGAGATTTGATTATTATGTGGCTTAGTGCCTTGCCTCTTGTGTAGAGGTAGTTTTTTGAGAGGAGTTGTGTACTCCAAATTGTATTACCCAAATCCTCAGTGGAGTTCCTTGTGTGAGAAGTCCTGTGTGAACGCATTAGTGAAATCTTCTGTGTGAAGGCGGGGACGTAGAGCAGTGGCTCGAATCTCGAAACTTATCTTTGTGTTTGCGATTGATCCACTATCTCTTAACTCTCTCTCTCTTTTTATATCTTGAATTGATTTATATTGCTCATATCTTACATGCTTGGTATTATTTGTATGCCTTCTTGTGTTGAACCAAGAGAGCTTCATATAGCACCTCAACTCTACTTTTTTAGAGAAATTTAGAGGAGTTAGTCTACAGCCCGTCATCAGGGATTCGGCTACACTCTTTAGTTACACTAAGTGTGTTGCAATTATTTTAATTCCGCATTATTTTTCATTGATTTGCAAAGGGGAAAACTTACAAAAAAGGGTCGAGGAGCTAATTACAGTACACAAAAAGATTACAAGTAGATCTCCTCTGAGATTCTGGAGAAGTGTGCCGGTAGGAGTCTGGTCAGCGCGCGACTACTTTGTCCCTTTGACGATGCGAGCGATGAGATTCCCTTCTCGCCTGGTTCGGGAATCGGAGAATAGAAGGTTGGTAGAACCCTCTTTTTGCTTCTCAAACCGCCTTTACTTAGGAATTCCTTCTCGCCTGGTTCCGGAGATTCCTTGGGAGGAAGGAAGGTATTAGAGTATCCAACCTGATTAGAGAAGCAGTTCTCTAAAGTCTCTGAATTCTTGAAAGCAAGAGACTAGATCTCTGTTTGTGCACGGTGCGTCCTCTCAAGAAGTTTACCGTCTCTCTGGAGCGTATCGCATGTGTTCTCTCCTTGTACCCTGGTGGGCTATTTATAGGGAGAGCAGAGGTATAATTGTCCCTTGAAAATATAGAAACAGATTGAATCAAATCTGTTTAAATCTGAAAAGTAGCCTTACTGCGAGGCTAGAATCAGCTTCTACGAAGCTAGAATAGCAGGAGGTCGGTTGATCCTCTTGATCTGTTTTGATCCTTTCCATATAATTGGAAGATCTCCCTTGATCCTCTTACTCGTTTTAGGAGAGTCAGAGATTATGGCAATCAACTGCCAAATTTGAACTCAGATTTGATCTTGATTGGATTTGATCTTGATTAGATTTGATCTCATCTGGAGATTTAATTGGTCAAAGGTTGACCATGACGGACCCGCAGCAGCGCCCACGGCGTCGAGCTCGCAGCGGAGCTGGAAGAAATCTGGCAAAGTCAGAAGACAGCTCTTCAGTGGAGCTAGATATCGTCTGTGGTGAAGCTACCGAACATCCTTCTGCGTGGTTGCGTGTGACTTCAAGCGAAGCTAACTCTTTGCGGAGTTAACTGAGTACTTCAGCGAAGCTATAAGTTAGCTTCCTGGCGGAGCTATGAATGGCTTCAAGGCGAAGTTTGATGATCTTAGCCTCTCAAGCGAGGCTGCCTTCTTTGGGCTCATGTGATGCTAAGTGCTAGCATCTTAGACCTGCTGAGGTCTGTTTAGAGACAATCTGGGCTTACTGTTTGATCAGTAGAGTCCAAGTTGCTTCCTTGTCCCTCGGAGATGGGTGAAAACTGGTCGTCAGCTTATCTGTTGCTTGTCTTTTGTAAATGTCAACAAGTACAAAACTGGTCGTCAGCTTGTCTATCGCTTGTCTTTTGTAAATGTCAACAAGTTTAGACATTGTTCGGACCAATCAGCCTATCTTTCACTTGTCTTTTGTAAATATCAACAAGTTTAGACATTGTTCAGGCCAGTAAATCTTGTATTTTTTAAGTGTCAACAAGACCCCCTTCAAAGTTTTTGAAGTCTGCAATGGCTTAGACTTCGAAATACTTTGAATTGCTTTGATCGGTGGTATGTGAAGTACGAACATCGCCATGGTGATTGAGTTCATCTTTGCTTTTAATCCTGCTTTGGTAGATTCGCCAAAGAATCATATAGATTCGCGACTCTGGGTAGCTTCGCGTCTGGGTGGCTCCGCGTCTGAGTCTCCCAGAATAAGTTCGTTTGGAATGTTGTTCCTTTCCGAGGTCAACTGCTTTCGGCCAATCACGAGAAGGATTGCTCCTTTTTCGAGGTTAGAATAACCTCTCTTGCATTAATCGAGGGAGATCATTCCTCCTTTGTGCGTTTCCGAGGGAGAATATTCCCTCCTTGCACGGTTTCCCCGGTGTTGGCCCAATGGCCTTCCACTCTAGTTTTGATGATGATCAACACTCATGTAGTTATGTTTACTAATATTCTTGTGTTTCTAAGTTTCAGATCATTAACAGGATATTAGGTTGGTGATTAGCTTCAACAAGATGATTAGAAGCTATTCTTGATGATTCCGGTGCCAAAGCTTAAGATCATACCTTTGCACTTGGAGAATCACGGAGTTTTAGAGCAAGTCTACTTGAAGATGAAGATCGTCAAGAAGACTTAGGTATCTAGTTTAGGAGTTTGTGTTTTTAGATCCATTTGTAAAGCTTAGTTTAGTTGATATGCTCAGTGAACACAAAACACACACGTTTATGATTTGATATTTGGTTTTTATAGTGATCAAAACAAGTTTACATATGTTATATGTATAGTAGATGTTTTCTATTTATACATACATGCTTTAACTTGGTAAACAAACTTATTTTGATATCCCTATTCATGTTTTGGAAAAATCAAGTTTGACAAAATACAAGTTTTGTTTTTGATAAAATTGGCAGACACAAAAATGAATTGATATGATTGATATATGTCTTGAAATTTTTATCACAAGTTTGGTTATCAAAGTAAATGATAAACAAGTTTTAGAAAAACATATTTTTTAGAATAGTTTTTATTGTGATTAAAACTATTTTTTAGATTTACTGTGAATTTATGGGATTTTTATTGAGTGAAAAGACCTATTTTCAAATCCCGTATCTGTGCAGAACTGAGGACTGGCTGACAGGCCAAGTCGGTCGACCGGACCGGTCGACCGCACCATAGGCCGGTCGACCGGGACGGTCGACCGACGTGCCAAGTCTGTGCACGTTTTGGAGTCTCTGGGACGGTCGACCGGGCCGGTCGACCGAGATGAGAGTTCTGCTCTCAGGATGTTTCGGTCGACCGGGCCAGTCGACCGCTATTGCCCAACGGTCACATTTTGACCGTTGGCGGTCGACCGGGCCGGTCGACCGGCAGTCTGTCAGACTGCCAACTCAGCCTAACGGCTATTTTTGTATAGGGGCTATATAAACCCCATCTCTTTGGGGATTTTTGCCAAGATTTCTAAGAGAAAAAATACTATTTTTCTGAAGTGTTTAAAAGAGTTTTAAAAGAGTTTTTGGGGCTTTAAAACTTCTCATCTTATTTGTTTTGGGTTTTTGGAAATCAAAGAAAACTAGGTTTTGGGATTTTGATTTGGTATTTCATTTTCTATCATATACAAGAGATTTCTCAAGTAGTTTTTCTTTGTTGCTTGTTTCCAAAACACTTTGATTCCACACTTGAGCTATCTTCTATCCTAAACTATTAGGATCTTTGTTTTTGTGGAAAAAGAAAGAAAAAGAGAGTTTGTGGTGGTTTTTGAACCACTTGTTGTAAACCCTCCTTTATTTGTTGTATCCCTCTTCGGTAGAGGTGATCGGAGTGGTATTGGTTTGCTCCCTCTTCGGTAGAGGTGGAGTTTGGTTGTGAGCCTCTTCGGTAGAGGTGTGTGGATTGGTTGTTGTATTGGCTACGGCTTAACCCCTCGGTTGTGAGGAGGTTGTTGTTGAGAGAGGAGTTTTGGTACTCCTAGAGTTGTAAGAAATCCTCTTCGGTAGAGGTTCCCTCGGTGGGAGTTGAGATAGTGGAAATCCTACACGGTGGTGTAGGCGGGGATGTAGAGCAAGGTGCTCGAACCTCGAAACAAATCTTGGTGTTTGCGTATTGATCCATTGTCTCTCTAACTCTCTCTCTTATAATTGTGCAAAGCATCATACTTCATATCATCATATCATATTTGCTTGTGTTGAGCATAACTCATATTGCCATATCATATTGCTTGTGTTGCCTTGCATTATTTCATATTGCTATATCCTTTATTGCTTGGCTTGATTGTGTGTGCACATTGCTTGGATTGCTTGTGTGTGTGTGCCTAACTTATACTCATCCAACAAGAGCTTCACATAGCACCTCAACCCATTTCAAGGGGAATCAAGGGGAGTTAGTCCAGAGCCTCGCAAGGGGAATTCGGCTACACTTGTTGTATTGTATTAGTTTGTGTATAATTTGCATTTGCTTCCGCATTTAGCGCACTTAGTTTTCATTAAGTTTCTTAGATTAGCACTTACACCTATTCACCCCCCCTCTAGGTGTTTTTCAATTGGTATCAGAGTTAGTGCTCCTGATACTTAGGCTTAACATCCTAGGAGTGATCCATTTGCTTGCTAATCTCATTTGCATTTGTTTGTTTGCACATTCATATATAGTTTACTATGGACTTCATGACCCCTCCTAGCTTTGACCCTTCCAACATTGATGTTTGGAAGTATAGGATGTCCATGTACCTAAAGACCCTAGGTTTGCATGTTTTCCTTGCGGCCACCAAGAGATATTATCTTGGTGATTGCAATCATATAGGGGCCAATGCACAAGCCCTAGAGGCCATTAGAAGCACTTTATCTAAAGATTATCTTTTATGTGTTTCTAACTTTGATTCCGCTTTTGTAGTGTGGAACAAATTGACTACCACCAACACCTCCAAGCTTCAAGTCCAAATCCAACAAGAAGAGGAATCTAGTGGAGAATCCGAACCACAACAATGCTACATGGTCCAAGGGAATGACTCCCTTGAGGTACAATCGGAAACTCAACTAGATAGTAATGATTGTGCTAGTTCTTCAAATGATTTTGTTGATCCCCATGCTTTAAATGAAGAACTATCTATTGTTTGTGAAAAACTAATAGAAAAATATAACTTGTTGAAAAAGAAGAGTCTAGGCATTAATAATGAAAATAAAATTTGATTGCTAGACTTGATGTTGTTTTGCAAGAGAAAGAGGAGATTGCTAATGAAAGGGATTCATTAAAATCTCAACTTGGTCTTGCACTTAAAGAAAATGAGTTTTTGAAAAATAAAATGATTGCCATGTTCTTTTGAAGAAAAATGAAAACTTGTCTTCAAAAATTGATTTTGTTTTAAAGAGAATGTTGATTTGAAAAATAAAATTATTTCTATCTCAAATGATTTAGATGTGTGTTTAAAGAAAAACATTGTTTTGTAAAATAAGATGGATGCACATGTTTGCCATGCTAGTGTAGCTTCTTCATCTAGTCTACCTAATGCATGTACCTCTTCTTTTAGGATTAATGATGATATTTGTATGCTAAAGAAGAGAGTAGATTGTTTGGGCTCCACTATGAGCCAATGTGCCATGAACCACACACGGTTGGAAACCTTGGTTCGAAAGAAACAAGTTCCATCCTTTATGCATGCACACCCATCACGGCATACACATGCTTCACACGGACACCATCAACACATGTATGCTCATGTGTACACATGTACACATTGTGGCCGAAAAGGCCATCTTGCTAAATTTTGCTATGATCGTTTACATGTTGAAAATTTAGCCAAGAAATTTGTTTGGGTTAGAAATGAGACTAACCCCCATGGACCCAATAAGAGATGGGTACCAAAGACCACCCCTCCTATTATTTTTGATGTAGGTGTGGGCTCTCACATGACGTGAGAGTGATGACACCTTGGAGTGGATGCGTTCCGGACTTCATGGAAATCAAATTGGATGCATCACTTTCAAGGGAAGATTTGGTGGAGATGACCACCATGTTTTGGAGACAAGGAGAGTTGCTTCTTCGGTTTTGGTAACAATCCTTTACTCCCATTTATTGTTTACATGCTTTCCATGTTTTAATGTTTATAGCATGTTTTTGATGTCTATGGATTAGTATGTTCATTCCATATTTATTAGATCCTTGACATACATGTATAGTATTTGAGACACATATGCTTATATGAACCCATATTTAGTGTTCTCACTTTTGTTTAAGCTATAATGTACATCATGAATCTAATACATGTGAATTTACATAGTAATCATGTTTTAGTTTTATCATGATGACTTTTATATTTGTTTTGATGCTTCATGTTTTGAATATATGTTTAGATGTTTGTTTTCATTAAGACTAGTTATATACTTGTACATAGAGTGGGCTACAAATAAATCTATATATGTTGAGCTTGATTGCTTATTTGAACCCATTAGATGTGCTAGTATAGTCTAGTTTTGATGATTCATACATTTCAAACTTGTATTCCATTTTTGGATTTGTTTTATGAGTTTTCACTTCATGTATAGTGTGTATTATTGTCAAACTTTAAGATATACATGTATACCCTTTGAGTCATTTGCCTTTCATGCAAATCTATATATGGACTCAATTGTATTTAGGGATATGTATGTATACTTCATATTTGACAATTCATACATATACCTTGAAATGAAATTTGTTGTGATGAAAATTTAGTTTTTCATGTTTCATGTATTTATGTTTAACTTCATGTATATGTCCATCTTATCCAAACTATTGACTATACATGAGTATCCTTTTTTGAGCCACGTGCCTTCATGAAATTCATTTAGTGGACTCGTTGAGTTTTGGATATGTATGTATATTTTAGCTTGTATTAGACATACATATGCCTTGAAGATTAAATAAGGAGTTTTATATGATTTTTCATGTTTTTGATGGAATTATGTTTTAAGGAATAATTGAGCTTAATGAAATATTTTTCATGATTATGATCTTCACATATTATTTGTACACTCATATCTATTGCTCATGTTTTGTTTCTCATGAGTTATGCTTTATTGGTTAGAGTGATGATTATCATGTGAATTTCAATTTTGTTTTATTCCTTGCTTGAAGGATTTCGTGCTAGTTAACAAGTTTTCCATTTAACTAGTTGCGGTGTTCTTCATTTTGGTAGTGATTTTCAAACAAAACTACATTTTCAAATCTATCTTTGAAAACCCCTACCTTCCAAGGGCGGTAGGATGGGAGATCATGTTCATGTATGCCCTAAATTGAAAATCTTTAAAACTTGAATTATGATTGGGTGGTAGAGAATATGATGTATACACTTGAACTCATTGTTATGTCAATTGGTATCATTGAACTCTTTCAATTGGTATCATTTTGATCTTTTTGTATACTCATATGTTTATTGTGTATGTATGTTTTCATTTAGTATCATCTATTGGTGATTGATACTCATTCTATTTCATACACATATACTTGTTTTATTTGTGCCTACTATATTCCTATATCTTAGAGCACAAATAGTTGTTTATGTTTAACTTGTTAAAATAAAAGTATTCAATGTTTCCTTTGGTATTTCATAAAGGGGGAGAAAATGAGTATTTCATATTTTGTCTTTCAATTGGTATTTGTACTCCCATACTTTATGATTGACATTTCGAATTTGATATTATATGTTTTTAAAATGAACAATTCTTACAATTGGTATCAATGTTTCTATGTAAAATCTTTTCAATTGGTAAAATATTTACAATTGGTATCATATTTAAGAAATTCAAATTTGTTTTGGTTTCAAGATTCATGTTTAAGAATTCAAGACTTATGTTTAATTGGTATTTCCAAAATTTTGTTTAAAAAAATATTCAAAGTTTTGATTTGTATTTCCTATATGCAAGGAGAGCTTAACATCTCTCTTACATATAGATTCATGTTGAGTATATTATAAATTGAGGAGCTTGACAACTCTTCTTTATATGATATACGTGTGTAGGGGGAGCTTCACATCTCCTCTTATTCATTACATAATATGTGTTATGTGAATTGGGGCTTGTCATCCTTTCTTCATGTAATGCATATGTGTAGGGAAGCTAACTTAGCGTCTTCCTCTTCATGAATGTATATAGCATATAACATATATTGATCCTTGTTTATTGGTATCAAGATGCTTCATTGACATATTTTTTAATTGATATCATGTTTGTAGTCACCCCTTATTGATTTTGTTTTTGTTTTAGACAAAAAGGGGGAGAACATTGTTTGCATTGTTTTGATTGACAAAAAGGGAGAAAGATTTTTACCCCTCATTTTATCTATGGTTTTGATTGTTTACCCCTTTATTGATGATTGACAAAAAGGGGGAGAATTATTTGAGAGTTTAACATGCAAACATAAAACTCAAATTACTTCTATGCATGAGTGGTACATATTTTTTTTATATGCATGCTTATGTTTTATATGCATATATTATGTTTTAATCTCAAAATATTAAGTTTAATTGATATATAGAGTTTGCTTTGTAATTGGTATCTAGAGTTTATTTTGTTTTGAATATTCCATTTGATATCTAGAACCATTTATTGTTTATGCATATGCATGTTTCATGTTTAATACTAATTGCATACATTTATTGTTTATCCCTATGCATGAGTTAAGGGGGAGCTTCCTTGAAGCTTATCTTTAATCCATGCATATATAACTCCATGAGTTTTGTCATCATCAAAAAGGGGGAGATTGTTGGCCCAATGGCCTTCCACTCTAGTTTTGATGATGATCAACACTCATGTAGTTATGTTTACTAATATTCTTGTGTTTCTAAGTTTCAGATCATTAACAGGATATTAGGTTGGTGATTAGCTTCAACAAGATGATTAGAAGCTATTCTTGATGATTCCGGTGCCAAAGCTTAAAGATCATACCTTTGCACTTGGAGAATCACGGAGTTTTGGAGCAAGTCTACTTGAAGATGAAGATCGTCAAGAAGACTTAGGTATCTAGTTTAGAGTTTGTGTTTTTAGATCCATTTGTAAAGCTTAGTTTAGTTGATATGCTCAAGTGAACACAAAACACACACGTTTTATGATTTGATATTTGGTTTTTATAGTGATCAAAACAAGTTTACATATGTTATATGTATAGTAGATGTTTTCTATTTATACATACATGCTTTAACTTGGTAAACAAACTTATTTTGATATCCCTATTCATGTTTTGGAAAAATCAAGTTTGACAAAATACAAGTTTTGTTTTTGATAAAATTGGCAAGACACAAAATGAATTGATATGATTGATATATGTCTTGAAATTTTTATCACAAGTTTGGTTATCAAAGTAAAATGATAAAACAAGTTTTAGAAAAACATATTTTTAGAAAAATAGTTTTTATTGTGATTAAAACTATTTTTTAGATTTACTGTGAATTTATGGGATTTTTATTGAGTGAAAAGACCTATTTTCAAATCCCGTATCTGTGCAGAACTGAGGACTGGCTGACAGGCCAAGTCGGTCGACCGGACCGGTCGACCGCACCATAGGCCGGTCGACCGGGACGGTCGACCGACGTGCACAAGTCTGTGCACGTTTTGGAGTCTCTGGGACGGTCGACCGGGCCGGTCGACCGAGATGAGAGTTCTGCTCTCAGGATGTTTCGGTCGACCGGGCCGGTCGACCGCTATTGCCCAACGGTCACATTTTTGACCGTTGGCGGTCGACCGGGCCGGTCGACCGGCAGTCTGTCAGACTGCCAACTCAGCCTAACGGCTAGTTTTGTATAGGGGCTATATAAACCCCATCTCTTTGGGGATTTTTGCCAAGATTTCTAAGAGAAAAAATACTAGTTTTCTGAAGTGTTTAAAAGAGTTTTAAAAGAGTTTTTGGGGCTTTAAAACTTCTCATCTTTATTTGTTTTGGGTTTTTGGAAAATCAAAGAAAACTAGGTTTTGGGATTTTGATTTGGTATTTCATTTTCTATCATATACAAGAGATTTCCCAAGTAGTTTTTCTTTGTTGCTTGTTTCCAAAAACACTTTGATTCCACACTTGAGCTATCTTCTATCCTAAACTATTAGGATCTTTGTTTTTGTGGAAAAGAAAGAAAAAGAGAGTTTGTGGTTTTTGAACCACTTGTTGTAAACCCTCCTTTATTTGTTGTATCCCTCTTCGGTAGAGGTGATCGGAGTGGTATTGGTTTGCTCCCTCTTCGGTAGAGGTGGAGTTTGGTTGTGAGCCTCTTCGGTAGAGGTGTGTGGATTGGTTGTTGTATTGGCTACGGGCCTAACCCCTCGGTTGTGAGGAGGTTGTTGTTGAGAGAGGAGTTTGGTACTCCTAGAGTTGTAAGAAATCCTCTTCGGTAGAGGTTCCCTCGGTGGGAGTTGAGATAGTAGAAATCCTACACGGTGGTGTAGGCGGGGATGTAGAGCAAGGTGCTCGAACCTCGAAACAAATCTTGGTGTTTGCGTATTGATCCATTGTCTCTCTAACTCTCTCTCTTATAATTGTGCAAAGCATCATACTTCATATCATCATATCATATTTGCTTGTGTTGAGCATAACTCATATTGCCATATCATATTGCTTGTGTTGCCTTGCATTATTTCATATTGCTATATCCTTTATTGCTTGGCTTGATTGTGTGTGCACATTGCTTGGATTGCTTGTGTGTGTGTGCCTAACTTATACTCATCCAACAAGAGCTTCACATAGCACCTCAACCCATTTCAAGGGAATCAAGGGAGTTAGTCCAGAGCCTCGCAAGGGGAATTCGGCTACACTTGTTGTATTGTATTAGTTTGTGCATAATTTGCATTTGCTTCCGCATTTAGCGCACTTAGTTTTCATTAAGTTTCTTAGATTAGCACTTACACCTATTCACCCCCCCTCTAGGTGTTTTTCACCAGGGAGAATATTCCCTCCTTGCACGGTTTCAAGGGAAACCGTTCCCTTTTTTTCAAGGCTCAATAAATGCCTTTATGAAGGAGATCATTTCCTCCTTACACGGTTTCGAGGGAAACCGTTCCTTTTCTCAAGGCTCAATAAATGCCTTAAATGCGCTCGCGCCAGCGCTCAGGCCATGAGGCCTATAAATAGGACACCTAAGGTCCTCTGAAGAGAAGTGGTCTGCTCTTCTCTTCTCTTGGTTATTGGAGAGAGATACTCAGATCTCTGAACTAGTGGGGATGCCCACTCTGGTTATTACCCGGCCAAGGACTGGTAAGTCTCGGTCATCCTGAGACTTCACCAATAGACTGATCAGTTTTAGGGAGTTTAACTCCCTTAATTTAGCTTTAACAGCTGCCTCAGGGATTGATTTCCCTTGCCCTTTGTTTGCATTGGACTGATCTGCAGAGAAGGGTTTCAGCCCAGCTTCCCAGCGAAGCTATCTTTTGAACAAAGGAAAATCATTGCATGCTTGTTAAGTTCGCCATTTAAGCAAAACTTGGGACTTAGTCTCTCCATGGTTGAGCCAGTCTTGCCATATCGGTGGGGCTAAGACTGCATCCCTCAGGGTCAGTCTGGCTTAGCCATATAGGCGAGGTTAGAACTTGGCTTATCCTGAGCTAGCCCATCATCACTGTGCAAGCGAGGCTATCCTTTGCTTAACTGAAATCAATCCTTAACTGAATCGGATATAAATTGCTTCGCCCCAAAGAATTTGACTTAGCATTTTTGCAGCTTTTCCTTTGACTTACTGCTAACTTGTTTCAGTTTGCATCGCAGTGAGCTATGTTCGCCAATCTTGTGACTTGATGAAAGAGACCAGAAAGTTGCCTCTTACTTTTCCAGTCGAAACTTTAATCCTAAGCAGGAGGAACAAACTGGGGCAGCTGATGTGTGTTCCCAGAAGAGGTTGGCAGTCGCTTATCCGAGATGATCCACTTCGAGGCGAGGCTGGTAGTCGCTTATCCGAGATGATCCACTTCGGGAAAGCGGACGTCACCTGTAAGGTCTCGGATCCTTCCATTACCAATTTTCATCAAAGACGATCCAACCTGCTGGTGGCGATCCGTTCTTCGGAAGATCCAACTTCCTTTGCCAATTTAAGGAAGATCCAGCTTCCTGGTGGCACCATCTGTCCTGGTGGCACCATCTGCTATTATGCGAAGGATTACGGCCTTGTGCCGGAGGAAGGCCTTTCGTGTCCAGTTGGTTTGGCTTGAAAGTATATAGGACCACTTGTATGCCTTTTGAGCAAATGATTCTGTTGTATGAAACACAACCTTGATGTAATAGTATCAATGTACCTTCTCTTTTAAATCAATAAAAGTTCAGTTTCTGCTCATCCTTCACTTTGAATTGGTCTGGCGGAGCTAGACTTCATACGAAGTTAAAGACAAAATCCTTTTTGAATCATGAACGAGCTTCTAGCGAAGCTAGCATGAATTTTCCGCGAAGTTCGGACTATACATTTAGCGGAGCTAAGGCAGCTTTTTGGCGAAGTTATCAATACGTCGCGTTAAGTCAGCACTTGACTTGTGACGGAGTTAGCCCTTAGTAGGGCTGAATCAGCACTTCTCGGGAAGGCGCTTTAGGCGCCGTTTCAAATTAATTTGAAACGACAGCCTGTGCTCTTTTCGAGGCGTCGTCTCAGGCGATCATCGGCCTATAAAAGCCCAATCGGGCTGAGAGAGAAAGTCATCACTTCTCTTTGAATTTTCCAGAGCATTTGACTCTTCTTCTTTTTCTTCTTCTTTGTTCAAGAGTTCAAGAACTTCCACAGTTCTTCAATGGCTCCCAAGAGACGAGCGGGAAAAGAGGTCGCAACCTCTGCAACGGAGGGTCCTTCTCCTCCTCCGGTCATTGAACGACCAATCGCCGGTAGGGATTTTTCCCTTTTGATCAGAGATTGCCATCTCTCTCTTAAAGCCGATTTCTGGCTGTCTTTAAATGAATCCAGGACGATCAATCATGATCTTGTGATTTTAGGGAGTTCAATTCCCTGAATTTTCTTTGATTTCTTGATCGGGAATCCAAGAACTGAAGAGTTCTTCTTTAAGCTTCCAAGTGAAGCTATCCTTAGGCGGTTCACATCCTGTTGAATGACAGGATGCGAAGTTGTCCTTTAACATGTAATTGAGAAGGACCTTGATGCCCCTGAAATAGTCTTTGGACCATAATATCCTTCTGACGAAGTTAGCCCTCGGGGCTTTGTTGCATTCTGTTGTTCGAGACTAAGCTTCTAGAGCGCTAACACTTGGATATTTTCCTGCATCCTGCCTTCATGTGGAATGCGGAGTTACGCTGCAGCTGCGAAGCTAAGCTTCGGGGCGAAGCTATCATCAGGCCAGCTTCGCTCGGAGAGCGGGGCTATGCCTTGTCAAATTTTACTTTCTTGTTTTAGCCCTTGTTTGGCTGATGAACTAATCATAGTTTTCTTTGTTCTTGCAGTGCACTACACTCCTGGTCCTTTGAACAGTCTTTTCAGCACAGCCAGGGGATTAGACGGCAATGTCAGCCTACAGTTCCAAGGGCAGGCTTCGCTTTTCAGCGAGCGGAGCTCTCCTGCTCGAGATACACTTATTTATGTGGGGATTAACGCACCATGAGGAGCATCTTAACAACTGCTCCCCTTGAAGATTCTGACCGAAGAATCTATCGGAAGCCTGGCTTCATGTTTGGAGACGCGGCGCCAGACCATGATCGCCAGCTACTAGCGGAGAGGGGCAGTGGATTTTCCAATTGGATGGCGAGAAGTTCTATCTTCCATCTAACAAGCGGCATTTTCCCTTGTCTTTCTTCTAATGCGTGACGAAGGCTCGAAAGATGCAGTGGCAAGTGAGTCGAAGTACTGACTCCGTTCACGTAGGGAAATTGATACTTCCCTCACCCGGTTACACAAGGATGGGGCCCCCTCGCTGCATAATGGGTCTACACCCTGAGAATGTACTGCCAGACATCCCAGTGGGAGAAAATCCTGTGGTGGCACAGACCTTTGGCAATCAATTCTTTGAAGTTCATGGAACTACCCAGCCACCGATTTCAGGACCCCAGGGTGGATTCACTCTCCGAAGGCATGGTGGAGGGATTTGACTCTATATGTCCTTGCTCATTTCGAGGAGGATCTGGAGAGCTGAATCTTATGAGGCCGTCAGGGCGACCTGCTACGGCATTCAGATGAGCGTAGCGAACTTCTACGCCATCTTTGAGTTATATTGCCCGGCTATAGGGACTTTCTTCACCCCTGTTGGCGAACAGGGCATAGCTCTGCATGAGATGTGGGAAGTCTCTGCTCTGCCCTTGGGATCTTTCCCATGCGAAGAATACTTCCCGTGTGAGGCGGAATTGACACTTCTGGAGAAGAAGGAGCCCGCCTTGTTTGAGACCTATCGGGAGTTAATGTGCCATTTGTACATTTGCTCAAGTATGCATGGAAGCAATAAGGGAACTTCATGCAGCTTGAAGAGCTGGGGAGATTATTTGTTCCCCGATATGGAAAACACTCCTGAAGCGGCTCATTGTGGAGTTACTGACGAAGACATCTTTCGCCGGATGCAAAAGCATTCTCAGGGGGATCTGATTCTGGAAGAAGATGACGACCCTATGAAAAAGGCGATATTCTTCAGAGTTTCCACCATCAGGCTCGTCGGCCGACGTCCCGGAAGGTCCTACTGGCTGGTTTCTTGACGGTCTGGTTAAAGAGGTGTGTGGTGCCGTCTTCTTCAGGCGACATCATTCATCCGACTGTCTTGCTGCCTGCCGTTCGTCTAGTCCATGGTCGTTCTCTGGGACTTCTTCCGGCCATGGTGTGTTGTATTCAGAGAGGCCTTCGTGCATTGACGGAGGCTTTCTGTAGGCCACCAACGACGAAGCGGGGAAAGGGGACTATTTTGCCCTGCGACGGACCAAACCCCAGAATAGGTCTGTCGTATACTTATTTGATGGCGTAGTTTGCCCTTCACTGTCCCTCCTTGATCGAAGCTGGAGAGGACCCCCCAGAAGGTGTTCGGACGGCGCTTCTCCGCCGATTCGAGGGATGTTCATGGCTGAGGACTTACGTGGCTGCGGTCCATAAGTTGCTGAATCGCTATGACGTCTATAGCCTTTTCCGCTGCTTCCCCTATATTCGGGATGCGGGCTATGGAGAGGAGTTCAAAGACGTGGGGGAAGGGCAAACGTCATTGAGCTGGGGAATTTTTGAGTGGCTGGTCAGCATTCGGCCCTCACATTTATTGTACAGAAGCGGGGACATCTGCTACTTGGAGCCTCATGTTCCAAGTCGGTTTGCCTGTCAGTTTGGATATGACCAACTGTACGTGGGCAACCCAAACATCAATCTGGCTTTCATGGGGAGCCTCATCGATGGAGCCCGTGCCTGGCGGTTCTTCATTGCAGGCTGTACCGAGGCGCGGCTGTGCATGCCGCTAAGGACTCCGAACCTTCTGATGACCCTGAGATTCTGTCAGTGGTATGCAACCTCAAATTCCACACCCCTCGGATTCTCTATTAATTCTTCTGGTGTGAAGTTAATTTCTCAGCGGCTGAAGCGGAAAGTCACTGAGAAGGGCGAGGGTAAAAGGATTCGCGTCCCAGGCCTCGGGGAGTTCATTGCCGTTGATGACAGTGAAGCCTCGGATGCAGGAAGTCCTCGCTTCGAAGCAGATACAGGTGCTGAGACTCCAGCAGCTGCTTCTGGCGTGGCGGGGACGGCCCCCGTAGAACATGCTGATGTTGAAGAAGTGGAGGAAGAAGATCCCGACGTCCACTTCAAACGAAAGCGGGGGGGTGGATCTCGCAGGAAGAGGGTAGTGAAGAAGCCTCTCGCTACGCTCCTACAGTTGTTGCAGAGGGCGAACCATCTGCAGCGCTTCCTCCTCTTGCCCCATTAGCAACTGAATTGTCGGCTCCTAAACTGGCTACTGGCGAAGCCGCTCCGAACCTGGGTAAGATCAGCTTCGTCCTTGTAATATACTTTTTATGTGTTCCGGACAGCTCATTATTTGCTTTGTGATGCAGGAACTGAGGAGGTGAGAAGCCCGAGAGCTGAAGCTTCAAAGAACAAGGGGAGCATTATGATCCCTTGTTTACTTATAAGGAGGGCAATGAGGCTGGCTATTTCGTCGTCTCAGAAGGATCCGGAGATGACGCGGCTGATGTCGGTCCTTCGGGCACCGGACTTCGAAAGGAAGTTTCGAAGCTTCTAGCTCCTTTGGGTGGACCACGGAGGGTTCAACAAGCGAAGGTGGGCCGGCCATTCGTGTTGATTCCGCCAAAGATTTTCCTATGGAGCCCGTAGGGACTGATGCAGCCGTCAAGACGATTGAGGCGACATTATCTTTTGGTATTATTTTGACCTTTTTAGCACTTGCTATTTGTTATGCCCTGCCTAAACAAAGTCTTGTTGCAGGTGTTCCGCCTTTGGGTGCATCAACTTCAAGAGGCCAACCAATCTTCCTGAGGGGTCCAGGGGTGAAGTAAACACTTCGACCACGGCGGATGCTGCTGAAGTGGATGCTTTGTATAGTGACCTTCCCTCTTATCAGCCTGAACCAGCCAGGGGGACTAAAATTGAGGAGACATTAGTCATGGAGTCGATCTCACTTCCAACCATATCGGTGAGTGAGATGCCATCGGTTTCTCCAGCGCCGCCTATCTTGCCAGGTGCGGAGCTAAAGGTGATTACCAGTCCTACTTTCCCAACACTGATGGTTGAGCTCGTTCTCCCAGAAATAGTTACTAATCCGACCTCGGTTGGGCTAGTGTACTGGTTTCGATGAAGACTCCTCCGAGATCACCGATGACCTCTCAGGTTGCTGCAGCCAGTGCTTCTACTATTCCTTCCACAGTGGTGTCAATAAAGCTGGTGGAATCTTCAGAGGCTGCTCGTCTGCCAGGAGTGATTGAGGCCGAGAATGAATTTGTGGCTGAGCTAGTCGATAGCTTTTATAAGAGCTTGAAGCTATCCATTGCTCTGATTTTGAAAGGCTCGACTACCTCATTCTCTGCTTTGAAGGTGGTCCTCTCCCAAGCATTGAGAGTATCTGAGACTTTGGAGGGGATGAACAGGCTGCTGGAACTTCTGGTGGACCAGCTTGAGAGGGATGTAGACGAATGGCGCCGTCTTAGCCGTTCAGACCTGGAGTCTTCAATTAATGAGCAGCTTGCGCACCTTGTCGCTCAGATGCACGAAGCTCATCTTGCCGCTCAGGAAGCCGCTAAGGCCATTTCTTCTGACTTGAAATCCTTGGAAATAAGGAAGGTAGAGCTCGGGGACGCCATAGATGCTTCTAGCAGTGCTCTTCTTGACGCTGAAGATAAAATTAAAAAGGCCAAGGAGATGATCAGGAAGGCTAATCTTCTTTTGTCTAAGGCTGAACCAGTGCGTCTTGAAGAGACTGCGTGGCTTGAGCAGCTTAAGGCTCAGAGTGACGAACTCTCGCGGCAGAGTTAGTTCAGAGGGCAACCTTGGTTGAGGTTCAAGCTCGCTTGGCCCAGACGGCGAGCTTTAATGAGGCTGAGCTAAGGTCGCAGGCGCTTGTCCGGGCTGCTGATGATAGGAAGACAAGGCTGGCCATTCTTGAAGGGCGGATCAAATCTTATGAAGCACCATCATAGCTTGTAATATATGTGCCTTCATGTATCCCTTTTTTTTGGAATCAATAAAAGTAATTTTGTTTTGACTCTCCTGTCGTATTTCCAACTTGTTTTATCTTTTGAACTATCGCTTTCAAGTTGTACTGCAGCCATTTGAGAAAATAGTCCTTACTGTACTGAATAATGAGACTTGGCTATCTGCCGGTTCAGAGGTCGCAATGACGTAACCGATTGAGAAGCCACCGAGCTCAATAAAGTCGTTGTCAGACTGAAAGGTGAGACTGGGCTATTTGTCGGTTCAGAGGTCGCAATGATGTAACCGATTGAGAAGCCACCAAGCTCCAAGTAGTCCTTGTCGGACTGAAAAGTGAGACTTGGCTATCTGCCGGTTCAGAGGTCGCAATGACGTAACCGATTGAGAAGCCACCAAGCTCCAAGTAGTCCTTGTCGGACTGAAATTGAGACTTGGCTATCTGCCGGTTCAGAGGTCGCAATGACGTAACCGATTGAGAAGCCACCAAGCTCAATAAAGTCCTTGTCGGACTAAAAAGGTAAGACTTGGCTATCTACCGGTTCAGAGGTCGCAATGACGTAACTAGTTGAGAAGCCACCAAGCTCAAAAGTAGTTCTTGTCGGACTAAAAATGTAACACCCCGCTCCCCGAATACGTACTTAGTTGCGTATTTAGATTTTTCGATCGTATTTTTCAATTTACTTCCTGTATTTGTTTTGTATTATGAATTCTTTATATGATCGTTTTGCCTTGGATTTGGATTCGTGGACTCGGAGTCAGCCCTAGTCTGAACCGAGGGCCCGATCCTAGGGTATTACTCGATTTGGTCATTCTGGTATTCCGATTTAACCGATTTCAGTTTTGAACATCGTTTTCCAATATTTTAGGTTTTCTATGATTTTCTGGAATTTTCCTGAATTAAATTGGAAATCTTCAAAACCGGTGTCGACCAGTGCCGCTGACCGATTCCCGGATTTTTAACTTGCAAACGGATTGGAATTTCAAGGAGTGTCTTTTTACACTATTTCTTAAAATCACATTTCCCATCTAAATACTTTTTCTGAGGATTTTATGAATTTATGAAAATCCGGCCAATCCGGTGTATACCGAGATTGACGGTTGACTTCAAGATTTTTATCTGGAAAATGAGATCTAATCTTTGAAAACTGATTTCACCAAAAATCATTTTATAATATTTATTATTTTTGAGAATTTTTGGGAAACTTTCTGAGCTATTTTATTTTTGGGCTTTTCGGAGTTTTCAGTATTTTCCCAGATACCGAGGAGATTGCCCCATATATTCCACTCTTGTCTTTTCCCCATTTTCTCTCTCTTTCTTCAAATGCGGCATTCACCTACCTGGGATTCTGCATTTAATGCAGAGATCCTCTCCTCACCTCCCCATGCTGCATTTAATGCGCTGCTAATCAACTCCCATCAAGTCATCATGACTTTTGTCCTTTTGTGAAACGCAGCCTTTTTGCATCTCCTCCTGGACGCAGCTTTCATTCCCGCATCCAATTCTTTGGCTTGAAACGCAGCCCATCTCCTTCCAATGAAACGCAAGTTTCATTCCTTGGCTTCCAAAGTCAAACTTGCAATCATTACTTCCCCACTATATAAATCACCCCACTCCTTCTCTCTCTTTCATTTCTCTTCTTCTTCTTCCTTGTTTCCTGCAACCACCAACAGAGAAGCCACTAAGAGCCTCCTCTTACTTCCTTGGGCCAACCATACTCCACCTTCTCCATCTCTATTTTCACCACCAACACCATCACTTCTTTCTTCTCCATCTCCTCCTCCTTTTCCAACAACAACAACATCTCCATACCACCTTCTTCAACCTCTTTCTACCATAAAACACCAAAGAACCCATCCTCTCCACCAAAACTTCACCACCATCTCCACCACCACCTACATCTCCTTGGCCACCACCAAGTATACCATCTTCACCTCCTCGGCGAGCTCTTTCATTCTAGCCAACTAATCGCTCCCCGTGGCACCGTTTGCAAAATCCCATTTTGGTAACTTGAACTAGACTTGCACCTTCAACCTCTCCCCATCACTTTGTGAAGACCGGCCACTCCTCTTGGATTGAGGCCGCGTTCTTCTCCGGCGGCAAGACTTAGGGCCGGTACCCTCCTTTTGGATTGGGGCCGAACTTCCCTTCGTTGGATGCAGCAAAGGATCATCGTTAGGCGAGTGCTTTTCCTCGCCAAAGACTTGATTAACTTGTATTTGCGTATCAACAAACCATAACTTCCAAAGTTAGTCTTGCTCACTGTTTGGCAGTATTAGTCGACTTGACCAATTCATAAGTCGACTAGCCCCTTTGAAACGCAGTCCTATTTCTGAGAATGCAACTCTGTTAGTCGACTACATGTTTCCCCCAGTCGACTAACCCTTTTCTGAAACGCGCCCTTCTTGGAAACGCAGCATTCCTAGTCGACCTGGCAATCACCCCTAGTCGACTAACTTTTCTTCTGAAGACGCGGATCTTTGAGACGCGGACTTTATTAGTCGACTATCCATTGTTCCCAGTCGACTAACGCAGCTCCCTTGAGACGCAGTCCTCTGAGACGCGACCTTGACTAGTCGACTACCCACAATTTCCAAGTCGACTAACCTTTCTGCCTGAGACGCGGCTCCCTCAGACGCGGCTTTATCAAGTCGACTACCCCTAACGCTCTAGTCGACTAACCTTCCTCTTGAAACGCAGCTCTCCCAAACGCAGCCTAGCTAGTCGACTTGTCCCTTGTCTTTGGTCGACTAACTCCTTGATTAGTCGACTACCCATAAATTCCTAGTCGACTAACTTTGGCTGACTGCTGTGGTTTATTACCTTCTTGAATATGGACTTTATCCTCGGGACTTGCATTACATATTGTGTTATTACTTGACTTATTACTCTTATCTTCATGAACACTCGTCATTGGCATAATAAACCTGATACCTGTTATGAATAACTTTCCTCTCATGATTATCACGTTAAGGGAATGAAGTACCAGATCTCTTGTTATGTACACCAGTTATGCCTGACCCCTGTTATGACTCCTGTTATGATTCCCGTTATGATACCTGTTATGACAAGTTATGATCCTACTCATTCCCGAAATCTGATAATATTAACAAGCCATAAAAAGGACAACTTGCACGGGGAATGGGAGGAAGTGATGGATGCCGGAATGATGCCTTGCTTATAGTAGTGGATTACCTGAACTGACGATTCGTGTTAGAGGGATTTAAGGCCCTCAGAAGATACGTGTTAGGGGGATTTAAGGCCCTCAAGCTGGTCTCGGGCGTACGGGAACTACTATAAGAGGAGCTATCAGTTCTCCATCTGCTTCCAATAACAATCCTCGGCTTGCTTATATATGGATGTATGTGTGTTAGGATGTACACCAGGACACATACCTAGATATATGAGTCAGACGAGTAATAATAATATAAGACTCCTGTTATGCCCGTTATGACTCCTGTTATGATTCCTGTTATGTACTCCTGTTATGCCCGTTATGACTCCTGTTATGATTCCTGTTATGTACTCCTGTTATGCCCGTTATGACTCCTGTTATGATTCCTGTTATGTACTCCTGTTATGCCCGTTATGATTCCTGTTATGATTCCTGTTATGTACTCCTGTTATGCCTGTTATGTGTTCTTGTTATGACCACTTTGTAATTCGGGTTGTATGTGCTTGGATTACGATGATATGAGATAAAGGTATATAGATGAGGGTTTCCTTGTTTGGATTATTCCTTCGATGTACTAGTCTCATGGAGTCGTGACCTAAGCTTATACAATCGGTTTTGCCCGTAATGAGGTTTTATATCGGATTTCCTGTTTTATGATTATTATGCTATATCTGTTCATACCATGCTCTTTACTTGTATTCTAAACCGCCTGTCTCCTGTTCTTATCTGATCATATCATGAGTACTTCCTACTTGATATTATTTGTTATATACATTTGTGCTCGTCCTGGCTCGCCACTTGGCTTTTGCTTCACCATTCGCCTGGGGAGTTTCATCTGACTCCCCTGGATCCTCATGTCCAGGTTTTGGAGCTTGGAGCGTGTGGATTCCCTCTGTTGCTGATCAGAGTGGCGCAGCGGTAGCCTGGATCCCCAGCAGACCGTCCAGAGCTCCATCCTTCCAGGACCCCTGTGTGCCTCTCGAGTTTTCCTTTTGTAAACTCGTGAGTGCCTTTTGTACTGTTCATACTTGTACGTCTCTTTGTATTCCCGCAATTGCGCCATTCTGGTGATGTAATATTCATGTAATATTGGATCACCTCTGGTGATAACTTTGTAATTGTACTCATATGTTGGAATGTAAAATGCACCACTTGCTTCCGTACTTTGATTCTTGCCTGTACTGATGCTTAGCGTATATACGTGAGGGTATTTCTGACCTGCGTATATACGTTGCAGTAACGTCTCCGTACCCGCAGGATCGGGGCGTTACAGCGTGGTATCAGAGCCTAGGCTCTCACATCCTCAGTACGTCCAGATGGCAAATTAATGGTAAAGAAATTTGCAACTGGAATGCATGAGTCCTGGTTATACATTCCAACTACAAGTACAGAGTTATCTATTTTTCTTGATCATCTTTCCTTTGATTCCTAATCTTTTCCATCCTTCCCCTGTTTTGGTTTTTCGAAGCCTTATACCAACTTAAGATATGGATATACTAGAGAGGTAGTGGCTGGTTCTGGATGAAGCTATGAGATGATCTCTTCGGCCAACTCTATGAAGCTCGGATATTCTCAGGATTGATCTCGAACGGGTTATCTTTCAGAAGTCAGTAGTAGGGATTCGCTACGGATATTCTATATTCTCGGCTATATCTTTCAGAGTGATTGATGCCTGGTATTCGGAATTCTTAATTATCGGTCTTCTTTATTATGCTCAGGACTATCAGGGTTTTCATTATCTTCAGTATTCTGGCTCATTCGTGGAGCAACATTAAGTATGCAGTACAGCGGGAATTCTATTGCAAAGCTGTGTTATCAGTCAGTATTATTCGGCATCATTCAGAGATTTATACAGCCGGAAGTGCAGAGGACGTCTATATTCTGATTATTGTGCAGTCAACTTGGGAAGCCCTACCTGCAGTGATTCATATCTTGATTGGTATAATTCCTGTCCTTGTCCCTCTTGTGTTCATCTTCCCCTTATCGAAATTGCGAGGACGTAATTTTTTGTAAGGTGGATGGATTGTAACACCCCGCTCCCCGAATACGTACTTAGTTGCGTATTTAGATTTTTCGATCGTATTTTTCGATTTACTTCCTATATTTGTTTTGTATTATGAATTCTTTATATGATCGTTTTGCCTTGGATTTGGATTCGTGGACTCGGAGTCAGCCCTAGTCTGAACCGAGGGCCCGATCCTAGGGTATTACTCGATTTGGTCATTCTGGTATTCCGATTTAACCGATTTCAATTTTGAACATCGTTTTCCAATATTTTAGTTTTCTATGATTTTCTGGAATTTTCTGAATTAAATTGGAAATCTTCAAAACCGGTGTCGACCAGTGCCGCTGACCGATTCCCGGATTTTTAACTTGCAAACGGATTAGAATTTCAAGGAGTGTCTTTTTATACTATTTCTTAAAATCACATTTCCCATCTAAATACTTTTTCTGAGGATTTTATGAATTTATGAAAATCCGGCCAATCCGGTGTATACCGAGATTGACGGTTGACTTCAGGATTTTTATCTGGAAAATGAGATCTAATCTTTGAAAACCGATTTCACCAAAAATCATTTTATAATATTTATTATTTTTGAGAATTTTTGGAAACTTTCCGAACTATTTCATTTTTGGGCTTTTCCGGAGTTTTCAGTATTTTCCCAGATACCGAGGAGATTGCCCCATATATTCTACTCTTGTCTTTTCCCCATTTTCTCTCTCTTTCTTCAAATGCGGCATTCACCTACCTGGGATTCTGCATTTAATGCAGAGATCCTCTCCTCACCTCCCCATGCTGCATTTAATGCGCTGCTAATCAACTCCCATCAAGTCATCATGACTTTTGTCCTTTTGTGAAACGCAGCCTTTTTGCATCTCCTCCTGGACGCAGCTTTCATTCCCGCGTCCAATTCTTTGGCTTGAAACGCAGCCCATCTCCTTCCAATGAAACGCAAGTTTCATTCCTTGGCTTCCAAAGTCAAACTTGCAATCATTACTTCCCCACTATATAAATCACCCCACTCCTTCTCTCTCTTTCATTTCTCTTCTTCTTCTTCCTTGTTTCCTGCAACCACCAACAGAGAAGCCACTAAGAGCCTCCTCTTACTTCCTTGGGCCAACCATACTCCACCTTCTCCATCTCCATTTTCACCACCAACACCATCACTTCTTTCTTCTCTATCTCCTCCTCCTTTTCCAACAACAACAACATCTCCATACCACCTTCTTCAACCTCTTTCTACCATAAAACACCAAAGAACCCATCCTCTCCACCAAAACTTCACCACCATCTCCACCACCACCTACATCTCCTTGGCCACCACCAAGTATACCATCTTCACCTCCTCGGCGAGCTCTTTCATTCTAGCCAACTAATCGCTCCCCGTGGCACCGTTTGCAAAATCCCATTTTGGCAACTTGAACTAGACTTGCACCTTCAACCTCTCCCCATCACTTTGTGAAGACCGGCCACTCCTCTTGGATTGAGGCCGCGTTCTTCTCCGGCGGCAAGACTTAGGGCCGGTACCCTCCTTTTGGATTGGGGCCGAACTTCCCTTCGTTGGACGCAACAAAGGATCATCGTTAGGCGAGTGCTTTTCCTCGCCAAAGACTTGATTAACTTGTATTTGCATATCAACAAACCATAACTTCCAAAGTTAGTCTTGCTCACTGTTTGGCAGTATTAGTCGACTTGACCAATTCATAAGTCGACTAGCCCCTTTGAAACGCAGTCCTATTTCTGAGAACGCAACTCTGTTAGTCGACTACATGTTTCCCCCAGTCGACTAACCCTTTTCTGAAACGCGCCCTTCTTGGAAACGCAGCATTCCTAGTCGACCTGGCAATCACCCCTAGTCGACTAACTTTTTTTCTGAAGACGCGGATCTTTGAGACGCGGACTTTATTAGTCGACTATCCATTGTTCCCAGTCGACTAACGCAGCTCCCTTGAGACGCAGTCCTCTGAGACGCGACCTTGACTAGTCGACTACCCACAATTTCCAAGTCGACTAACCTTTCTGCCTGAGACGCGGCTCCCTCAGACGCGGCTTTATCAAGTCGACTACCCCTAATGCTCTAGTCGACTAACCTTCCTCTTGAAACGCAGCTCTCCCAAACGCAGCCTAGCTAGTCGACTTGTCCCTTGTCTTTGGTCGACTAACTCCTTGATTAGTCGACTACCCATAAATTCCTAGTCGACTAACTTTGGCTGACTGCTGTGGTTTATTACCTTCTTGAATATAGACTTTATCCTCGGGACTTGCATTACATATTGTGTTATTACTTGACTTATTACTCTTATCTTCATGAACACTCGTCATTAGCATAATAAACCTGATACCTGTTATGAATAACTTTCCTCTCATGATTATCACGTTAAGGGAATGAAGTACCAGATCTCTTGTTATGTACACCAGTTATGCCTGACCCCTGTTATGACTCCTGTTATGATTTCCGTTATGATACCTGTTATGACAAGTTATGATCCTACTCATTCCCGAAATCTGATAATATTAACAAGCCATAAAAAGGACAAATTGCACGGGGAATGGGAGGAAGTGATGGATGCCGGAATGATGCCTTGCTTATAGTAGTGGATTACCTGAACTGACGATTCGTGTTAGAGGGATTTAAGGCCCTCAGAAGATACGTGTTAGGGGGATTTAAGGCCCTCAAGCTGGTCCCGGGCGTACGGGAACTACTATAAGAGGAGCTATCAGTTCTCCATCTGCTTCCAATAACAATCCTCGGCTTGCTTATATATGGATGTATGTGTGTTGGGATGTACACCAGGACACATACCTAGATATATGAGTCAGACGAGTAATAATAATATAAGACTCCTGTTATGCCCGTTATGACTCCTGTTATGATTCCTGTTATGTACTCCTGTTATGCCCGTTATGACTCCTGTTATGATTCCTGTTATGTACTCCTGTTATGCCCGTTATGACTCCTGTTATGATTCCTGTTATGTACTCCTGTTATGCCCGTTATGATTCCTGTTATGATTCCTGTTATATACTCCTGTTATGCCTGTTATGTGTTCTTGTTATGACCACTTTGTAATTCGGGTTGTATGTGCTTGGATTACGATGATATGAGATAAAGGTATATAGATGAGGGTTTCCTTGTTTGGATTATTCCTTCGATGTACTAGTCTCATGGAGTCGTGACCTAAGCTTATACAATCGGTTTTGCCCGTAATGAGGTTTTATATCAGATTTCCTGTTTTATGATTATTATGCTATATCTGTTCATACCATGCTCTTTACTTGTATTCTAAACCGCCTGTCTCCTGTTCTTATCTGATCATATCATGAGTACTTCCTACTTGATATTATTTGTTATATACATTTGTGCTCGTCCTGGCTCGCCACTTGGCTTTTGCTTCACCATTCCCCTGGGGAGTTTCATCTGACTCCCCTGATCCTCATGTCCAGGTTTTGGAGCTTGGAGCGTGTGGATTCCCTCTGTTGCTGATCAGAGTGGCGCAGCGGTAGCGTGGATCCCCAGCAGACCGTCCAGAGCTCCATCCTTCCAGGCCCCCCTGTGTGCCTCTCGAGTTTTCCTTTTGTAAACTCGTGAGTGCCTTTTGTACTGTTCATACTTGTACGTCTCTTTGTATTCCCGCAATTGCGCCATTCTGGTGATGTAATATTCATGTAATATTGGATCACCTCTGGTGATAACTTTGTAATTGTACTCATATGTTGGAATGTAAAATGCACCACTTGCTTCCGTACTCTGATTCTTGCCTGTACTGATGCTTAGCGTATATACGTGAGGGTATTTCTGACCTGCGTATATACGTTGCAGTAACGTCTCCGTACCCGCAGGATCGGGGCGTTACAAAAAAGGTGAGACTTGTCTTTTGTAAATTTCAACAAGCTCGAAAGTAGTCCTTGTCAGACTAAAAAGGTGAGACTTGGCTATCTGCCGGTTCAGAGGTCGCAATGACGTAACCGGTTAAGAAGCCACCAAGCTCCAAAGTAGTCCTTGTCGGACTAAAAAGGTGAGACTTGTCTTTTGTAAATGTCAACAAGCTCGAAAGTAGTCCTTATCGGGCTGAAACTTGTCTTTTGTAAATGTCAACAAGTTTGAAGGTAGTCCTTGACGGACTGAAACTTGTCTTTTGTAAATGTCAACAAGTTTGAGGGTAGTCCTTGACGGACTGAAAGGTGAGACTTGTCTTTTGTAAATGTCAACAAGCTCGAAGGTAGTCCTTGACGGACTGAAACTTGTCTTTTGTAAATGTCAACAAGTTTGAAGGTAGTCCTTGACGGACTGAAACTTGTCTTTTGTAAATGTCAACAAGTTTGAGGGTAGTCCTTGACGGACTGAAAGGTGAGATTGTCTTTTGTAAATGTCAACAAGCTCGAAGGTAGTCCTTGACGGACTGAAACTTGTCTTTTATAAATGTCAACAAGTTTGAGGCTAGTCCTTGACAGACTGAAAGGTGAGACTTGTCTTTTGTAAATGTCAACAAGCTCGAAGGTAGTCCTTGATGGACTGAACTTGTCTTTTGTAAATGTCAACAAGTTTGAGGTAGTCCTTGACGGACTGAAAGGTGAGACTTGTCTCTTGTAAATGTCAACAAGCTCGAAGGTAGTCCTTGACGGACTGAAACTTGTCTTTTGTAAATGTCAACAAGTTTGAAGGTAGTCCTTGACGGACTGAAAGGTGAGACTTGTCTTTTGTAATTGTCAACAAGCTCGAAGGTAGTCCTTGACGGACTGAAACTTGTCTTTTGTAAATGTCAACAAGTTTGAAGGTTTGATGGGATTTGAAAAAAGGTCTCGTTTTCATTGCAAAAAGCGAGGAGATCACTGTCATAGGTTTAATGTTAACGTAACAGCGAAATGGATGGAAAGATCTGTATATGTGTTCTTACCATTCTATGGATGAGAATTGGTAAGTGATTTTGGAGAGGGAATCAAATGGGAATAGTTCCCTTAGAATTTTAGCAAATCCCCAGCTGTCAATGGGTTTGATATGCCTTTACCACCTACCGTTTGAGTCGGGCTAGCCATGCTATTCCCCTCAGCATAATGTGGATTCGAGGACTTATATTGGGCATAAAGGCCAACATTTTCCTCTATCTTTAACCGTTAAGGATGTTGAATCATTTGGTATGTGTAACCTTGATTCTCCTTTGAGACAAACAATGTATGACCAGGTTCCTACTGGTTTATGGTTGCATGATCTCGTTTGGAGGAAGAGAGAGGCTCTCTTTGCGTGTACCTTGGATATGAAGGTCTTGATCAGAGGTGTAGTGTTAACTTGATCATGAGAAGGATCCTTAATTAAGGATAATACTTCTTTAAGAACTTGCCATTGATCGGCATCATGAGTAAATCGCCATTTGAAGTCATAAGGCGGTATGCTCCGTTTGAATAGACTGTTTCTATTACAAACGGTCCTTCCCATTTAGGCTGAAATTTACCTTTGATTTTGTGCGTCATAATCATCAGTCATCTGACGGCTAAAACCAAATCTCCTTTCTGGAAGACCCTTTATTTGACCTTCTTATTGAAGGCTTTTGAGATTCGAGCTTGATACAACTCGATATGCTGCTGAGCTTGTAGTCGCTTCTCATCTAGAGCTTCGAGCTCTTGAAGACGCAACCGATCATTGTCTTCTGATGTGATTTTAGTGGTCAGAGCCACTCGTAATGACGTCATCTGGATCTCCAATGGAATGACTGCTTCACACCCGTACACCAGGAAAAAAGGCGTATTGCCTGTAGGGGTCCGAACCGTGGTTCGGTAGGCCCAAAGACATTCATCAAGCTTTTCGTCCCAATCTCGCTTATTCGAGGAGACAAACTTCTTGAGTAACTTGATGATTGTTTTGTTGAATGCTTCCGCCAAGCCATTAGCGGCGGGATTATAGGCAGTTGAAGCCACATTCTGAATTCGATATTTATCGCAGAACCAATAGAATACCTGGCTTATGAATTGGGGACCGTTATCATGGATGATCCGCCTAGGGACACCAAATCGATGGATGACATGGTGTTTGATGAAATTAACCATGTTAGAAGTTTTGACTTCAACCAGTGGTATGGTTTCTGCCCACTTTGAAAAGTAATCGGTTATTGCCAGGATAAACTGGTGGCCTCTTGTTGAAGAGGGGCTGATTGGCCCTGCGACATCGATTCCCCATGCTTCAAATGGCCATGAAGCAACAGTTGGGTGGAGCAACTCTGGAGGCTGGTGTATGAAGTCCGCATGAATCTGGCACGCTTTACACCTCCGTGCATATTGGATGGCATCGGCTATCATGGTTGGCCAATAGTATCCAAGCCTATGCAATCTGTCTTTAAGTTTTGGACCTGGCTGATGAGCTCTGCAAGTGCCATCGTGTGCTTCTTTAAGCACTTCCTGCGCCTCTGAATTGGAAAGGCAACGGACGAGGACACCGTCATATGGACGACGGTAAAGTGTCTTCAGAATTGGATCGTAGTAGAAACGGAGAGACCTTCGTCTGATGGATGCCGCTTCTTTAGGATCGTCTGGTAGCAGACCATGTAAGGCATAGTCGATGAGAGGAAATCGCCAATCTCTCAGCTCAAGATCCATCGAGACATTATAGGCTTATCGGGTTCTTAACATATGCTTAGAGCATACAAGGTGTCAAGTTGCCACTGTGAGGTGTACTCGGTGTCGACTGGCAGGGCTAGTGTTGTTGCTAATGCAGCAAGAGCGTACGCCTTGATATTCTGAGATCGAGACACGTGCCCGATGTAGAAACCTTCAAAGAGATTAGCCAATTCGATGACCGTGTGATAATAAGGTACCAAGTCTTCGTGACGGACCTTATATTCGCCTTTAACCTGATTGATAATCAGTTTTGAATCGTCGTAAGCTTCGAAGTAGCGTACCCCCATTCCATGGGCGAGCTGAAGGCCAATGAGCAGAGCATTATATTCCGCTACATTGTTGAAGCATGATTCTGTCAGAGAAAATGCTCTAAAAAGGACATGATTCTGTGGAGAGATAAACACAACCCCCACTCCGGCGATGATCCTGCCCTTAGGACCTATTCGTGATGCTCTATCGAAGAACATCTGCCAAACTTCATCCTCTGAAGTTACATTGGACTCGAAGACTTCATCCAGAATATCTTCGTGAAGTTTTGAGTTTTCTAGAATTGGATGAGCAGCTAAGAACTCTGCAAGGGTCTGGCCTTTAAGCGCCTTTTGAGGGATAAAGATCATGTCATATTGAGACAAAAGAAGCGCCCATTTGGTTAATCTTGAGTTCAATGATCCTGGCTTCGTCATGAGAAGATGCAAAGGATTCACTCTGGAGATGACATGTATGGTTTGGCCAACCAAATAATGTCGAGTCTTCTGAACAGCAAAGACAAGAGCTAAGCACTTCTTAATAGGATTATAGCGAGATTTCTCCCCTATCAGAGTCGCTGAGAGAGATTGCCATCATCCGGCAGGATGGAGATGACATTGCAAGATTTGCCCTTCGACTTGGACTTCTTTGAATCCCATTGTACGTCTTGGACAAGGTCTGGGTGTATCCACATGACTTTCCCTATCTCCAATGTCAAGGGAACAAGACCTCTATTATCCTGATTTTTAGCCGCAGGATGTTTGATTTCCAGTCGTGGCGCAGGGACTGGATAAATCCCGTCAGGAACTGTGACCTTTGGGGTTTTGCCGAACTCGAGGTTCACCATATTGGCAGTGACTTTCTTATGCTCTGATTTCAGTGTCAAGACTTCAGCGTCGATCAAGGCTTGAATTCTGTCCTTGAGGACAAAGCACTTGTCGGTAGGATGGTGAATCATCCTGTGGTAAAGACAGTATTTGGGATCGTTCGTGCGTCCTATCTCATTGGGACATCGAGCCTCTGGTAGCTTCATTTTATTCCCTTTGTGGAGCAAATGGAATATTGTGACCACCTTATCGTCTCTGAAGGAGTATTGTTTCGGAGGAAATTTAGACTTCTGATTATTGAAGCCGCTCTTCTTGGCGTTCGACTGAGCATCCCCTGACAATTCAACGGACATAGTCTCTTTCCCTTTGGCTTGAGAAGACTGCGCCATGTCGCCGCGTCCTTTATTACACATACCCCATTTGCCTTTAGGGGTGGATGGTTCAAACTTTTTAGCCGACTTTTCGGCTATCTCAGCTTGTTCGACCAATTCTTTCCAGGTACGGGCTTTGACAGCCCCTATGCGAATCTCTACTTGGTCTAAGAAGTTGTGCCTGCACGTCTGTAAGAGCATGGGTAATGGCTGTTGACACTTAAAAAAGACAGGATTCTTATTGGTTCGAACAATGTCTAAACTTGTTGACATTTACAAAAGACAAGTGACAGACGAGCTGAAGACCAGTTTTCACCCATCTCCGAGGGACAAGGAAGCAACTTGGACTCCACTGATCCAGCAAGCAGACAGTGAACCCAGATTGTTTCTAAACAGACCTCAGCAGATCTAAGATGCTAGCACTTAGCATCACATGAGCCCAAAGGGATAGCCTCGCTTGAGAGGCTAATATCACTCGACTTCGCCTCGAAGCCATCTAAAGCCTCGCCAGGAAGCTAACTCGCAACTTCGCCACAGAGGACTTCCAGCTCCGCCAAAGGGTTTCTTTCGGACTTCGCCAGAAGCTGCCTCTAGCTCTGCTACGAGTTCAATGCGGGCAGCTCCGCCATTGGTCTGCTATGGTCAACCTTTGACCAATCAAATCTCCGGATGGGATCGGATCCAATCAGATCAAATCCAATTAAGATCAAATCAGAGATCAAATTTGGTAGTTGATTGCCACAATCTCTTGACTCTCCTAAAACGAGTAAGAAGATCAGGGGAAATCCTCCAACGATATGGAAAGGATCAAGAAGATCAACCAACCTGCCAATTCTAGCTTCGCAGAAGCTGATCCTAGCCTCGCAGCAAGGCTACTTTCCAGATTTAAACAGAGTTGATTCAATCTGTTTCCATATTTTCAAGGGACAATTATACCCCTGTTCTCTCTATAAATAGAGGACCACCTCCAGAAAAGGGGAGGAGACACGCGATACGCAAGAGAGAAGACTCCACAAGCAGAGGCTTCTTCACGACGCACCGTGCGTTCTCGAATTCAGAGATCTTTTAGAGGATTGCTTTCTCTATCCAGGATGTTGATACCCTAACATCGTCCTTCTTCTCAAGGAATCTCCAGAACCAGGTGAGAAGGAATTCCTAATTGAAGGCGATTTTGAGAAGCAGCAAGAGGGTTCTACCAACCTTCTATTCTCTGATTCCCCGAACCAGGCGAGAAGGGAATCTCATCGCTCGCATCGTCCAAGGGACAAAGTGGTCGCGCGCTGACCAGACTCCTATCGGCACACTTCTCCAGAATCTCTGAGGAGATCTACTTGTAATCTTTTTAAGAATACTTGTAATTTAGCTCCTCAAACTTTTTATTGTAAGTTTTCCCCCTTTGCAAATCAATGGAAAACAAGATGGCGACTCCGCTGGGGACGAAATTCTCCACTGCCGAGAATCAAGTGTCGCAATGCGACGAACAGACCCTCGGGTCTAATTCTGAATTCAGAAAAGCCGGCGCAGCCAGAGCTTCTCTGGCTAAATCTTCAAGGAAAGTCTCTGCGGAGACAGAAAAGGTTCTCTGCGAACCTACTGCGGTTATTTGGCGCAACGAGGAAGCACGTCCGCAGTCTGATTCCTTTACTTGTGAGAGCTTGGTGGTTCAATTCGATCAAGAAAGATTTGAAGAAGTCCTCTCTGGGGGTGGCCCAATGCTTCGAGCATGGAAGCATAGGAAAGTTTCCACGACCAAGGTTCCAAAGCAGAAACCGGAAGCAGAATCTGCCAAAACCCCTCAGCCTCGCGTGTGGCTAATCAGGTTCCTTGCAAACCTAAGTCTCCTCTGTCAAGGCGGGTATGGAAACCTAAACAGAAGTCTCCAACCGAAGCTTCAGGCGTAGCTACGCCTAAACCGCGCCTCTCTCGCGAAGAAAAAGGCAAGATGCCTGTCTGCTCCAATCATAAAGTCAAGACGACAATCATACCGTCGCCCAATTCAAGAGCAGCAATGCCTTGTGCCAGCATCGTTCTTATGAGCGAAACTACTGTACCACAGCATACTCACTACGTCCATGGCCGCGAGGCTGGGGCCAGAGTGTTATCTAAGGCAAATCCCCTTTGCAGCAGCATAGTGGGTAAAGCACCACAGCGTGCTCCACTCTCCAGTTCGTCAAACATTAAGCTCGCACCTATTGGCGAAGCTAGAACTGAAGTACTATTCAGTGCTAATTCCTTCCGCAGGGATAACAGGAACGGAACATCATCCTATGTACGCTCTAGAAAGGCCTCTCCACAGGACTATGTAGGCTCCCATGGGCCTGACCTGCGGGAATTCTTGACGAACAAGCGGAAGTCGATGTCTTTCCGAACTACTTCCCCCTGTTGTCAACAAAGGGAATGCCAGCTGGTGACAATCCATTCAGCTCGCTGCCGGTCACGATGAATCCTCGCCACCCCTGCATGCCAGCAATCAGTCTTTGATCGGCTGTCTGTACATCTCCCTATGAAGCATCGCAGAAGGAGCACCTCACGAGATCCAGCCTCCTCATCCGTCAACATGACTGGGAGAGGACGAGAGTTACGCGGAGGAAGTCAAACATCTAACGACACCCGCAGCTTCCCAGATCCAGACTACAGCCCAGGCTTAGGCGAAGTCTTGGTGCATGAAGAAGGTGTCTTTCGAAACACCAGATCCAGGGTGGCGATATCCTACAGTTACGAGCAGCCTTCTTCCTCGACGGCCCTAGCCTCGTCACAGCCCAGGAGATCACTCCAATCATCGGACGAAGAAGATGAAGATAGTGGGTACGCCTCTTCGGCGACAGTTAGCTCGGTGCGAACAGACAGAGCATCAGTCAATATGGCTGATAACGTCAACGACGACCTTCGTCGGCGCCTGGAAGCTCAGGAACAAACTTCCAAAACCCAGCAAGAAGCCTTGGATAATATTCAACAGATGCTTGCTCGACTCCTCAGCAATCGGAATGACAACGACGCCGGGAGCAATCACGATGAGGAGGAACACTTTAGCAATGAGCAGCCAAAGCCGGAGAAATCCAAGGAGGGTTCTTCCTTAGACGCCGAAGTCCTTAAGGGCCTCCAAGCTCAAATCGCATCCCTAGCTCAGAGGGATGAATTAAAGAAGGTAGGGGCAGTCCGTCCTTATCCGCTGGAGTGGGATTCGGTGCCATATCCACCGAAGTTTAAACCACCAACGTTGCATACCTATGATGGAAAAAGCTCGCCAAATCAGCACATCTACTATTTCCGGTCTCAGACTAGTAATGTTATAAGCAATGACGCCATCATGGCTAGGCTATTCATTGGCACCTTAAAGGGGGTGGCATTTGACTGGTTCCGAAGTCTCCCCCCGGGCGCTATCAACTCCTGGATCGACCTGGAAACTCGGTTCCTCTCTCGTTTCTATGAGGACAATACCGAAGTGACCATGGACAAGCTCCTCTCCACTGTGCAAAGAAGGGGCGCGTCTGTCCGTGACTACATTGAACGGTTCAGAAATTTATCCTTGATGTGCCCAGCAGGGATGCCACTACCCATGCTCTTACAGACATGTAGGTACAACTTACTGGACCAAGTAGAAGTTCGTATGGGGGCTGTCAAGGCCCACACTTGGAAAGAACTGGTCGAACAAGCTGAGATAGCCGAAAAGTCGGCTAAAAAGTTCGAACCATCCACCCCTAGAGGCAAATGGGGTATGAAGAACAAAGGGCGTAGCGACCTACCGCAATCTTCTCAAGCTAAAGGCAAAAAGACTATGTCTGTGGAGTTATCCGGAGATGTGCAGTTAAAGGCCAAGAAGAGCGGCTTCAACAATCAGGAGCCTAAGTTCCCTCCAAAGCAGTACTCCTTCAAGGACGATCAGGTGGTCATGATATTCCATCTGCTCCACAAAGGGAATAAGATGAAGCTACCAGATGCTCGGTGTCCCAATGAGATAGGACGCACAAACGACCCCAAATACTGTCTCTATCATAGGATGATTCACCACCCCACCGACAAGTGTTATGTCCTCAAAGATAGAATTCAAGCCTTGGTCGACGCCGGGGTTCTGACATTGAAGTCAGAGCAGAAGAAAGTCACTGCCAATATGGTGACCCTCGAGTTCGGCAAAACCCCAAAGGTCACAGTTCCTGACGGGACCTATCCAGCCCCCACGCCATGGTTGGAAGTCAAGCATCCTCAGCTGTAGCTCAGGATAATAAAGGTTTTGTTCCCTTAACATTGGAGACAGGGGAAGTCATGTGGATACACCCAGACCTCGTCCAAGACAAGCAGTGGGATTCAAAGAGGCCCAAGTCAAAGGGCAAATCTTGCAATGTCATCTCCATCCTGCCAGACGACGGTAATCTTACGTCGGCTTCCCTCAGTGATTCAGAAGGAGAAAAGCATGCTTGCACAACGCAGGCCGACATACCTCAACTGAAGGGCACCCGATCTGGCAAATCATACTTAAGGCAGTATGAGAAGTCTACTGATGAGATACAACAGCAAACTATGTCAGTACAAATGCCAGCATCCACTCCAGCTCCAGCCAAGGGAAAAGAGAAGCCTAAGGAGGTACGGTTCGATCAGGTGTTGAAGAAACCTTCAGGCCAAGGGCTTGATACGCCCTTTCGTTTTGACATATTGGCCCAGCTGGCTAATATCCCAGCTCGTATTACCATACACGAGCTCCTTCGTCTCTCAAAAGAGATAAGAGAAGCACTTAGGGATGCCCTGGCTAATTCAGAATCATTCCTGACCTATATGCCAGAAGCCCCTAAAGATGACGCTCAGTCTTCTTGCCCGAAATGTCACCACATACAAGCAAAGGTGCTCGCTATTACCTTCACAGCGGAAGATATGCTTCTTAAAGATAACAAGCACGATCGACTTCTGTACTATACCGGATATATCGGTTCAACATGCATTGAAAGAGTACAAGTCGATCCAGGGTCCGCACTCAGCATCATCCCCAAAGGCTTCTCTATTTCCTCGGCATACCGCTGTATAGGTTATCCGCAACCACCACTACAATATACGGTTTTAACGCCGGGAGCAGTCACCCACTTGGGAAAATCTGGCTCCGTTGCAGAATCGAGAGCCTGAAGTCAGAAGTGACATGCTATGTCATTGACGCTGACACGTCATATAACCTGCTGCTAGGACGACCATGGATCCATGCCAACTGGATCGTTCCCTCTACTCTGCACCAATGCTTCAAATATGTTGAAGATGACGCGACAGTACGAACTGTCTTTGCTGAGAAGCAACCATTCAAAGGGGTGGAGAATTACTTCACCGACGCTCTCCTGTATCAAGAGACCGGTGAAGCATCCAAAGAACCATTGCTGGACGATGATGAAAGTGGCAATGAGGCAGATTCAGAATCCGAAGCAGGCATGCCAGCCATTTTGATTGGTGAACCAATTATAGCATGTCTCAATAATCCACAATGTAATACTCCTTCAGAGGATGAAGGTGAATGGGTAATTAATGATAATATTTCTTTCGATTATCCTGCGAGTATTGGGCTGTTTGAATCCATTACGGATGGCTCTCTGCACATGCCCTTACATAAGCCGAGTGCGGCTAGCACACCTATGGAAGCTATAAAAGGGGCCACGCTAGTGATCCCTCCGTCCAAACAAGATCAGTTACCGATAATCTTCGGTAGAACCCAACTACGGGGACCTACAACTACAGATTCAAGTCCAGATTCAGACACTCCACAGTTCTTCCATTACGCGCAGCCAGCGCGCCATATTATGAAGAAAATGGGATTCGACTTAAAGAATGGAGCGGGCCTGAATTTTGGAAAAGGAAGACGCAGTTTGACGCGTAACTTTGTGCCTAAAGGGAAGCCTGCAAATTACTGTGATAGTACACGCAGGGGGTTGGGATATGTTACACCCACATCGTCAGCAACGGTTCAATGCAAAAACGACGAACCAATCCCATCACATTCAGACTCATCCTCTGAGTGGGACTCAGACGTTAGTGTGGGAATGATGTTCAAAAACCTCACCGTTAATATGACTTCAAGCAGTCAATTGGAGCCCGCAGAAGCCGCTGAGCAGGAATCATGGGCCCAACATCTAGACCTCCAATGGGAAAAGCGATTCGAATCGCGTGAACCACCTACTGAAGACAAGGTGATGCAGGTCAACTTGGGTAGTCAAGACTACCCTAAGCCCATCTTTATAAGTGAAAGCCTATCACTTACAGAAAAGGAGGAATTGATAATACTCGTAAAAGAGTATATAGACGTCTTCGCATGGAGCTACGAAGACATGCCCGGACTTGACTCACAAGTAGCCGTGCACCGTCTAAATATCAAGCCCGACGTCAAGCCAGTCAAGCAGCAACAACGTCAGTTTCGCTTGAACATTATGGAAGCTATTGAAGCCGAAGTTCACAAGCTCATTGCATGTGGCTTCATCCGGGAAGAACAACATCCAGATTGGGTAGCTAACATTTTCCCCGTCCTCAAGAAGAACGGGAAAATACGGATCTGTATCGACTACCGTGATCTCAATACGGCTTGTCCTAAAGACGAATTCCCGCTACCCATCACCGATGTCATGATCGACAACACATGTGGATTCGAAAGAATGTCTTTCATGGACGGCTTTTCAGGGTACAACCAAATTAAGATGTATCCTGACGACGAGAAGCATACTTCGTTCCGAACACTATTGGGGGATACTGCTACACTGTAATGCCCTTCGGACTGAAGAACGCCGGAGCAACCTATCAGCGGCAATGAGCACAATCTTCCGCGAACGGTAGAATGCTATGTCGACGACATTACGGTCAAAAGCCGCAACAAGAATGAACATCTTCGCGACCTGAGAACGATGTTCGACATAATGCGGGCTCGTCAACTGAAAATGAACCTGACAAAATCCATCTTGGGAGTGTCAAGTGGCAAGTTCCTTGGGTTTATTGTCACGTCAAAAGGGATTCATCTTGACCCAGACAAAGTCAAAGCCATCCAGAGCATGTATCCACCAAGGAACCTCAAAGAGCTCAGGGGCTTGCAAGGCAGGCTGGCTTATATTAGAAGATTCATCGCAAATCTCTCAGGTCGCTGTCAACCGTTTACCCGACTCATGAAAAAGGGTGCTTCCTTCGTATGGGATCAAGCTTGCCAGGAAGCTTATGAAGACATCAAGAGGTACCTCACAAAACCTCCAGTCTTGGTGGCCCCTACATTAGGGAAACCATTTTTACTTTATGTAAAAGCTCTGGACTACTCCCTCGGTGCCCTCCTCGCTCAAAAGGATGACAATGGCCACGAGCAGGCCATTTATTATCTGAGCAGAACTCTCATAGGAGCGGAATCTCGCTATAATCCTATCGAGAAAGAGTGTTTAGCTTTAGTCTTCGCTGTTCAGAAGACACGACATTATTTGGTCGGCCAAACCATATATGTCATCTCCAGGATAAACCCATTGCGTCTCCTTATGACAAAGCCAGGATCACTGAATTCGAGGTTGGCTAAGTGGGCAATTTTATTGTCCCAATACGACATGATCTTCACCCCTCAGAAGGCGGTTAAAGGCCAGGCCCTTGCAGAGTTCTTGGCTGCTCATCCAGTTCCGGAGCATTTAAAACTTCACAAAGATATCCCTGATGAAGTCTTCGAGTCTTATGCAACCTCAGAAGAGGAAGTGTGGCAGATGTTCTTCGATGGAGCATCGCGAATGGGCCCTAAAGGCAAGATTATTGCCGGAGTGGGGGTTGTGTTTATCTCCCCACAGAATCATGTCCTTCCCAGAGCATTCTCCCTGACCGAGTCATGCTCCAACAATGTAGCAGAATATAATGCCCTGCTCATTGGCCTTCAGCTTGCCCATGGAATGGGGGTACGCTATCTTGAAGCCTACGGAGATTCAAAACTGATCATCAATCAGGTTAAAGGCGAATATGAAGTCCGCCACGAAGACTTGGTGCCATATTATCACACCGCCATCGAATTGGCTAACCTATTCGAAGGTTTCTACATCGGGCACGTGTCTCGATCTCAGAATACCAAGGCAGACACTCTTGCTACATTAGCAACAACACTAGCCTTGCCAGCCGACACCGAGTATCACCTCACAGTCACAACTCGACATCTTGTATGCTCCAAGCACATGCTAAGAACTAGAGAAGTCTATAATGTTTCTACGGATCTTGAACCAAGAGACTGGCGCTTTCCTCTCATTGACTATGCTTTGCATGGTCTGCTTCCAGACGATCCGAAAGAAGCGACATCTATCAGATGAAGGTCTCTCCGTTTCTACTACGATCCAACTTTGAAGACACTTTACCGTCGTTCATATGACGGCATCATCCTCTGTTGCCTTTCTAATTCAGAGGCACAGGAAGTGCTCAAAGAAGCACACGACGGCATTTGCGGAGCTCATCAGCCAGGTCAAAAACTTAAAGACAGGTTGCATAGGCTGGGATATTATTGGCCAACTATGATAGCCGATGCCATCCAATATGCACGCAGGTGTAAAGCATGTCAGATTCATGCGGACTTCATACACCAGCCTCCGGAATTACTCCACCCAACTGTTGCTTCGTGGCCGTTCGAAGCATGGGGAATTGACGTCGTAGGGCCAATCAACCCCTCTTCGACAAGAGGTCACCGGTTTATTCTGGCAATAACCGACTACTTTTCAAAGTGGGCGAAGCCATACCACTGGTTGAAGTCAAAACCTCTAACGTGGTGAATTTCATCAAACACCATGTCATCCATCGATTCGGTGTTCCTAGGCGGATCATCCACGACAATGGTCCCCAATTCATAAGCCAAATATTCTATCGGTTCTGCGATAAATACCGAATTCAGAATGTGGCTTCAACTGCCTATAATCCCGCCGCTAATGGCTTGGCGGAAGCGTTCAACAAAACGATCATCAAGCTACTCAAGAAGTTCGTCTCCTCGAACAAGCGAGATTGGGACGAAAAACTTGGCGAATGTCTTTGGGCCTACCGAACCACGGTTCGGACACCGACAGGCAATATGCCTTTTTTCCTGGTATATGGGTGCGAAGCAGTCATCCCATTGGAAATCCAGACACCATCATTGCGAGTCACTCTGACCACTAAGATCACATCAGAGGACAATGATCGGTTGCGCCTCCAAGAGCTCGAAGCCCTAGATGAGAAGCGACTTCAAGCCCAGCAACATATTGAGCTATATCAAGCTCGAATCTCAAAGGCCTTCAATAAGAAGGTCAGACAGAGGGTCTTCCAGAAAGGAGACCTGGTTTTAGCCGTCAGACGACCAATGATTATGACGCATAAGACCAAAGGCAAATTTCAGCCTAAATGGGAAGGACCGTTTGTGATAGAAACAGTCTATTCGAACGGAGCATACCGCCTTATGACTTCAGATGGCGACCTACTCATGATGCCGATCAATGGCAAGTTCTTGAAGAAGTATTATCCTTAATCAAGGGTCCTTCTCATGATCAAGTTAACATTACACCTCTGATCAAGATCTTCGTGTCCAAAGTACACACAAAGAGAGCCTTTCTCTTCCTCCAAGCGAGATAATACAACCGTAAACCAGTAGGAACCTGGTCGTGCATTGGCTGTCCCGAAGGAGAATCGAGGTTATGCATATATTAACCAGATAATCCGACATCCTTAATGATTAAGGATAGAGGAAAATGTTGGCCTGTAAGCCCAACATAAGTCCTCGACAACTCATCATGCTGAGGGGAATAACATGGTTAGCCCAACCCAAACGGTAGTTGGTAAAGGCATATCAAACCCGTTGATAGCTGGGGGTTTGCTAAAAATTCTAAGGGACCTTTCCCATTTGATTCCCTCTCTAAAATCACTTACCAATTCTCATCCATAGAATGGTAAGACCACATATATAAATTCCGCTGTTACATTAACATTAAACCTATGACAGTGATGCCTCGTTTCTCCCTGTGAAAACGAGACCTCCAAAATCACTTACCAATTCTCATCCATAGAATGGTAAGACCACATATACATTTCACTATTACGTTAACATTAAACCTATGACAGTGATTCCCTCGTTTCTCCCTGTGAAAACAAGACCTCCAAAATCACTTACAATTCTCATCCATAAAATGGTAAGACCACATATACATTTCACTGTTACGTTAACATTAAACCTATGACAGTGATTCCCTCGTTTCTCCCCGTGAAAACGAGGCCTTTCCCCAAACTCCATTACAGTCTTGAGCTTGGTGGCGTCTCAATCGGTTATGTCATTGCGACCTCTGAACCAGCAGACAGTCGAGTCTCAACTCCGAGCTTGTTGACATTTACAAAAGACAAGTCTTAACCGAGCCCTGTTGACATTTACAAAAGACAGGTCTCGATACTTATCGACATTTACAAAAGATAAGTATCACCAACCTTGAGCTTGGTGGCATCTCAATCGGTTATGTCATTGCGACCTCTGAACCAGCAGACAGCTAAGTCTCAACCCCGAGCCCTGTTGACATTTACAAAAGACAGGTCTCGATACTTGTTAACATTCACAAAAGACAAGTATCACCAATCTTGAGCTTGGTGGCGTCTCAATCGGTTATGTCATTGCGACCTCTGAACCAGCAGACAGCCGAGTCTCAATTTTGAGCTTGTTGACATTTACAAAAGACAAGTCTCAACCCCGAGCCCTGTTGACATTTACAAAAGACAGGTCTCAATACTTACTGACATCTACAAAAAATAAGTATCACCAATCTTGAGCTTGGTGGCGTCTCAATCGGTTATGTCATTGCGACCTCTGAACCAGCAGACAGCCGAGTCTCAATTTTGAGCTTGTTGACATTTACAAAAGATAAGTCTCAACCCCGAGCCCTGTTGACATTTACAAAAGACAGGTCTCGATACTTGTTTACATTTACAAAAGACAAGTATCACCAATTTTGAGCTTGGTGGCATCTCAATCAGTTATGTCATTACGACCTCTGAACCGGCAGACAGCTAAGTCTCAACCTTGAGCCTGTTGACATTTACAAAAGACAGGTTTCAACCATACTTGCTGACATTTACAAAAGGCAAGTATTACCCCCTTAGTCCTGTGAGGGCTAATCTTGAGATTGGTGACTTCTCAATCGGTTATGTCATTGCGACCTCTGAACCGGTAGATGGCCAAGTCTCAGTATTTAATCCAACAAAGACTATGTTATCAAACGGCTGCAATACAATTTGGAACCGACAATTCAGAAAGTGGAACAATTTGGAGATTCGACAGGGAGTCAAAACAAAAATTATTATTTTCATTGATTCCAAAAGGATGGGATACATGGAGGCACATATATTACGACCTACGGGCGTAGTTATAAGATCTGATCCGCTCTTCAAGGGAAGCCAACCTCGTCCTCCTATCATTAGCAGCCCGGACAAGTGCCTGCGACCTCAGCTCAGCCTCATTAAAGTTCGTCGCCTGGGCCAAACGAGTTTCGACCTCAACCAAGGTTGCCCTCTGAGCTAACTCCTGCCGCGAGAGTTCGTCACTCTGAGCCTTAAGCTGCTCAAGCCGCATAGTCTCTTCAAGACGTACTGGTTCAGTCCTGGATAGGAGAAGATTTGCCTTCCTGATCATCTCCTTGGCCTTCCCGACTTTATTTTCAGTGTCAAGACGAGCACTGGTGGAGGCATCAATAGCGTCCCCGAGCTCTATCCTCCTTGTCTCCAAGGATTTCAAGTCCGAAGAAATAGCCTTAGCGGCTTCCTCAGCAGCAAGACGGGCTTCTTGCATTTGAGCGACAAGGTGCGCAAACCGCTCATCAACCAAAGACTCCAAGTCCGAGCGGCTGAGACGGCGCCATTCCTCTACGTCCCCCTCGAATTGATCTACCAGGAGCTCCAAGGCAGCGGCCTGGTGGTACCCTTCAAGGTCCCGAATACTTCCAATATTGCGAAAGAGGACCACCTTCAAAGTTGAGAACGATATAGTCGAACCTTTCAAGACCAGATCGATGGATCGCCCTAAGCCTTTATAAAAGCTATCGACTATGTCACCTATAAAATCATTTTCCACCTCAGCCACTTCTGGTAGACGGACAGCCTCAGAAAAATTCACTAGCCTGGTTGATACCACCGTGGAAGGAGCAACAGGAACACTAACAGCAGCAAGAAAGGCCGTTGGTGATCTCGGTGGAGTCTTCATGGAAACCAGTACACTAGCCACCGCGGAGGTAGGACTAGTAACCATCTCCTGAACAGCAGGTTCAACCACCAGAGTTGGGGAAGTAGGGCTTATAATCACTCTCAGCTCCGCGCTTGACAAAACTGTCGGCACCTCACTCGTTGATATAGTTGGAGTGAAGACACCTCCGGGACTGCCGTCCCGTCAACCTCTGGTCTTTCAACCGCCTTGGGCCGATAAGAAGGCAGGTCGCCATATAGCGCATCCAACACAGCAGCTTCCGCCGCGGTCGAAGTGCTCATATCACCCCTGGACTCCCCAGGAAGATCAGCCAGTTCCCTTGAAGCTAATGCACCTTGAGGTGGAACACCTGCAATAAAATTGTGTTTAGGCAAGACACAGTAAATAGTAAAAGCCAAAAGGTCGGAATAATACCAAAGGATGATGTCGCCTCAAACATCTTGGCAGCAGCATCAGTTTCTATGGGCTCCATTGGAAAGTCCTTTGCGGAGTCAACACGAATAGCCGGTCCGCTTTCGCTTGCCGAGTCTTCCGTGGACCACCCAAAAGAGCTTGACGCTACAGGACTTCCCTTGAAAGTCCCAGTGCCCGAAGGACCAACGTCAGCTGCATCACCTCCGGATTCCTCCGGGACGGCAACATAGCCGGCCTCATCACCCTCGTTGTAAGCGAACAGAGGATCATAATGTTCCCCTTGTTCTCCGACGGCCTCAGCTCTCGGGCTCGTCATCGCCTCAGCTCCTGCATCACGAAGCAGATAATAAGCGGTCCGGAATACATAGAAGATATTACAAAGACGAAGCTGATCTTACCTAAGTCCGAAACAACTTCACCAGTAGTCGGTTCAGCAACCGACGGTTCAACTACTAATGGGGCAGCAGGAGGAACCACCACAGATTGTTTACCCTCTACAACAACCGTAGGAGCTTGGCGACGGGGCTTCTTCGCCAACTCCTTCCTACGAGACCCACCTGTCCGTTTGCGCTTGAGAGGGGCATCAGAACCTTCCTCCTCCACTTCTTCTACATGTCTTGGGGGAACTGTCCCCATTACGCCGGAACCAGCTGCAAGAGTCTCAGCACCTGCCTCCGCTTTGAAGCGAGGACTTTTCGCATCCGAGACTTCGCTGTCATCCACAGCAACGAATTCCTCCATGCCTGGGACGCGAACCCTCTTACCTTCCTTTTCTCAGAGACCTTTTACTTCAGCCGCTGAGAAATTAACTTCACACCAGAACTGTTAACCTTGAATCCAAGGGGTGTGGAGTTAGAAGTCGCATACCACTGGCAGAAGCACAGGGTCATTAGAAGATTGGGAGCCCTCAACGGCGTACGCAGCCGCGCCCCAGTACAGCCTGCAATGAAGAATCGCCAGGCACGGGCTCCATCAATGAGACTCCCCATGAAAGCCAGATGGAGATTTTGGTTGCCCACGTACAGTTGGTCATATCCAAACTGTCGAGCAAACTGACTTGGAATATAAGGCTCCAAATAGCAGGTGTCCCCGCTTCTATACAATAAATGCGAGGGCAGGATGCTGACCAGCCACTCAAAACTCCCCGGCTCAGGGACGACTGCCCCTCCCCCGCATCTTTGAATTCTTCCCCATAGCCTGCACCCCGAATACGGGGAAAACGGCGGAAGAGACTATAGACGTCATAGCGACGTACTAATTTACGGGCCTCAGTCACGTAAGTCTTCTGCCATGAGCATCCTTCGAATCGGCAGAGGAGCGCCATTCGAACATCTTGCGGGGGGTCCTCTCCAGCTTCAATCAAAGAAGGACAATGCAGGGCGAACCACGCCATCAGATAGGTGTAGGGCAGACCTATCCTAGGATTGGGTCCGTCACAAGGCAAAATGGCTCCCTTTTCACGCTTCGTTGCTGGCGGCCTGCAAAAAGCCTCCGTTAATGTACGAAGGCCTTTCTGGATACAGCATACCATAGCCGGAAGAAGACCCAGAGGACAACCATGAACCAAACGAACAGCAGGCAGCAAAACATTTGGATGAACGACGTCACCAGAAGAAGACGGCACCACGCACCTCTTCAGCCAGACTGTCAAGAAGCCAGCCAGTAGTGCCTTTCGAGACATCGGCCGGCGAGCCTGATGATGGAAACTTCGAAGGACATCACCCTTCTCATAAGGGCCATCATCCTACTTCACAACTAGATCCCCCTGGAAGTGCTTTTGCACCCGGTCAAGGATGTCTTCATCAGCAACTCTACAGTGAGCCGCCTCAGGAGTGTTCTCCATATCTGGGAACAAATAATCTCCCCAGCTCTTCAAGCTACAGGAAGTTCCCTTACTGCCCCCATACATACTGGAGCAAATGTATAAGTGGCACATTAACTCCCTGTAGGTCTCAAATAAAGCGGGTTCTTGCTTCTCCAGAAGCGCCAATTCTGCCTCGCACGGGAAGTATTCTTCATATGGAAGAGACCCAAAAGGCAGAGCAGAGACTTCCCACATCTCATGCAAGACCATACCCAATTCGCCAACAGGGGTGAAGAAAGTCCCTGAAGCTGGGCAATACAACTCAAAGATGGCGTAGAAGCACACCACGTTCATCTCAATACCGTAGCAGGTTGCCCTGACGGCCTCATAGAGGTTTACGCTCTCCAGATCCTCCTCGAAATGAGCGAGGATGTATACAGTTAAATCCCTCCACCATGCCTTCGGAGGGTGAATCCAGCCTGGAGTCCTGAAGTCATGGCTGGGTAGTTCCCATTGACCCTGCAGAATTAGTTGCCAAAGGTCAGCGCCACTGCGGGATTTTCTCCCACTGGGATCTCTCGCGACACATTCCCAGGATGTAGACCATTATGCAACAAGGAGGCCCCGCTCTTGCATAACCAGGAGACTGAAGCATCAATTTCCCTATATGGACAGAGTCAGTACTCTGGCTCACTTCCCACGACATCTTCTGAGCATGCGTCACGCATTCGAAGGAAGACAATGAAAAATGTCGCTTATTGGACGGAAGGTAGAACTTCTCACCATCCAACTGGAAAATCCACTGTACTTCCCCTGCCAGAAGTTGGTGATCAGGGTCTGGTGCGGCATCCCCGAACATAAAGTCGGGCTTCCCGTAAGTTCGACGGTCGATATCTTCAAGGGGAGCCGTAGTCAAAATACTCCTCGTGGTGTATTGATCACCACCATGAATAAGCGTATTTCGGACAAGAGAACTCCGCTCACTAAACAGAGAAGCCTGCCCTTGAAATTGCAGGCTGATATTGCCGTCCAATCCCCTGGTCATCCCGAATAAGCTGTTCAGAGGACCAGGAGTGTTATGCACTGCAGAAGCAAAGAAGAATCATGATTAGTTCATCAGCCAAGCGAACACAAAGACACAAGTTTCACCAAGGCATAACCTCGCCCTTTGAGCGAAGCTAGCAAGGCAACAGCTTCAACAAAGCTTAGCCTCACAGTCAAGTCCGCATTTCGCAGAAAATGTCCAAGTGTTAGCTTCGCTTCGAAAAGCTTAAGCAGAAGGCGGCACAGCCCTGAGGACTAACTTCGTCAAAAGGGCATTATGGTCAAAAATTGTCATTAGTCCTTTGCGGCCATGATTGAGGGGACAGACCCATATCCTGTTGTTCAAACAGGATGAAGACAGTCCAAGGGATAGCTTCGCCTAGAAGCTTAAAGAAGAACTCTTCAGTTCTTGAATTCCCGTTCAAGAAAATAAGGGAAATGCAGGGAAAAGATTCCCTAACAATACCAGATCATAATTTGATCATTTTTGGGTTCATCCAAAGACAGCCAGACATCGGTTTTAAAAGAGAGACGGCAGTCTCTAATCGAAAGGGAAAGATCCCTACCGGCGATTGGTCGTTCGATGACCAGAGGAGGAGAAGGACCCTCCGCTGCAGAAGTTGCCACTTCTTTCCCCGCTCGTCTCTTGGGCGCCATTGAAGAGCTGCGGAAGCTTTCAAACCTTTAAATGGAGAGGAAAAAGGAAGAAAAAGAGTCAAAGGTCTCTAAAAATTTCAAGAAAAAAGATCTGCTCTTTCTCAGCCCGATCGGGCTTTTATAGGCCGATGATCGCCTGAAACGACGCCTCGAAAAGAGTACAGGCTGTTATTTCAAATTAATTTGAAACGGCGCCTAAAGCGCCTTCTCGAGAAGCGCTACTTCAGCCACTAAGGGTTAACCTCGCCATGAGTCAAAGTGCGGACTTCGCACAAGTTCGTCAAGAACTTCGCCAAAAGGGTTGCCTTAGCCCGCTAAAGGCACAGTTCGCCGACATGCCAGTTTCGCGCGAAGCTCATTCAAAAAGGACCCTGTCCTTAACTCCGCATGGAGTTTACCTCCGATAGCCGAATTCAAGATGAAGGCAAGGCGAAAATCAAATGAGCAGAAAATGAACTTTCATTGATTTAAAAGCAAAGGTACATTGATACTACATCAAGGTTGTGTTTCATACAACAGATTCAGTTGCTCAATAGGATCATTTGCGCAAAAGGCATACAAGTGGTTTTATCTGCTTTCAAGTCAGACCAACTGGACACGAAAGGCCTTCCTCCCGCACAAGGCCGTAATCCTTCGTTTAATGGCAGATTTTGCTACCAAAAAGCTGGATGCCCTTTCATGAAAGTTGGCAAAGGACTGTTCGCCACCAGTCGGCCAGATCACCCATGATGAAATTGGCAATGATGTCAGTGATCTCACAGGTGACGTCCGCTTTCCCGAAGTGGATCATCTCCTGTAAGCGGCTACCAGCCTCACGTCAAAGTGGATCATCCCGGATAAGCGACTGCCAACAGCCTCTGGGACACACATCAGCTGCCCCAGTTTGTTCCTCCTGCTTAAAAGTAAAGCTTCAACTGGGGAAGCATAAGGCAACTTTTCGGTCTCTTTCATCAAGTCACAAGATTGGCGAACATAGCTCACTGCAGTGCAAATTGAAAGAAGTTAGCAGTTAAACACAGGAGAAGCTGCAAAGGCACTAAGTCAAATTCTTTGAGGCGAAGCAATCTGCTCCAGTCAAGCATTGGTTTCAGTTAAAGCAGAAGATAGCCTCGCGTGCACAGCAATGATGGGCTAGCTCAGCAAACGCCAAGTCTTAGCCTTACCTATATGGCAAGACTGGCTCAACTTTGAAGAGACTAAGTCCCAAGTTTTGCCTGTGTAGCGGACTTAACATGCAGTGACCTTTCTCTGATTAAGTCAAGATTATAGCTTCGTTGGAAAGTTATGTTGAAATCCTTCTCTGCAGATCAGCCAATTGTAAGACGAAGAACAAGGGAAACTAGTCCCCAAAGCAGCCGTTAAAGCTAAATTAAGGGAGATGAATTCCCTAAAATCGGTGAAGTTGTTGAATGATCAAGACTTACCGGTCCTTGGCCGGGTAATGACCAGAGTGGGCATTCCCACTAGTTCAGAGATCTGAGTATCTCTCTCAAACCAAGAGAAGAGGAGGAGAGCAGATCACTTCTCTTCAGAGGACTTCAAGTGTCCTATTTATAGGCCCCATGGCCTGACCGCTGTCGCCTCAAGCGTGGAAGCACGAGCGTATTTAAGGCATTTACTGCGCCTTGAAAAAAGGAACGGTTTCCCTTGGAACCGTGCAAAGGAAGAAACGTCTCCCTCATAAAAGCACTCATGGCGCCTTGGAGAAAGGGAATATCCTCCCTGGGAAACGCGCGAGGAAAGAATATCTCCCTCGATCAGTGCGAGAGAAGAAGTAATCCTTCTCGTAACCGGCCCACGGCGGTTGGCCTTGGGAAAGCAACAAATGTTCCAGAGCGAACCTACCTAGCCGCGAAGCTACCCAGACGCGAATCTACATGATTCCTCGGCGAATCTACATCCCAAAGCAGGATTCAAAGCGAAGCTGAACTCAACCATCATGGCGACGTTCATACTCCACACACCACCGGTCAAAGCAGTTCAAAGTGTTTCGAAGTCTGAGCTATTGCAGACTTTCTAAAACTTTGAAGGGGGTCTTGTTGACACTTAAAAAAGACAGGATTCTTATTGGTCCGAACAATGTCTAAACTTGTTGACATTTACAAAAGACAAGTGACAGACGAGCTGAAGACCAGTTTTCACCCATCTCCGAGGGACAAGGAAGCAACTTGGACTCCACTGATCCAGCAAGCAGACAGTGAACCCAGATTGTTTCTAAACAGACCTCAGCAGGTCTAAGATGCTAGCACTTAGCATCGCATGAGCCCAAAGGGATAGCCTCGCTTGAGAGGCTAATATCACTCGACTTCGCCTCGAAGCCATCCAAAGCCTCGCCAGGAAGCTAACTCGCAACTTCGCCACAGAGGACTTCCAGCTCCGCCAAAGGGTTTCTTTCGGACTTCGCCAGAAGCTGCCTCTAGCTCCGCTACGAGCTCAATGCGGGCAGCTCCGCCATTGGTCTGCTATGGTCAACCTTTGACCAATCAAATCTCCGGATGGGATCGGATCCAATCAGATCAAATCCAATTAAGATCAAATCAGAGATCAAATTTGGCAGTTGATTGCCACAATCTCTTGACTCTCCTAAAACGAGTAAGAAGATTAGGGGAAATCCTCCAACGATATGGAAAGGATCAAGAAGATCAACCGACCTGCCAATTCTAGCTTCGTAGAAGCTGATCCTAGCCTCGCAGCAAGGCTACTTTCCAGATTTAAACAGAGTTGATTCAATCTGTTTCCATATTTTCAAGGGACAATTATACCCCTGTTCTCTCTATAAATAGAGGACCACCTCTAGAAAAGGGGAGGAGACACGCGATACGCAAGAGAGAAGACTCCACAAGCAGAGGCTTCTTCATGACGCACCGTGCGTTCTCGAATTCAGAGATCTTTTAGAGGATTGCTTTCTCTATACAGGGTGTTGATACCCTAACATCATCCTTCTTCTCAAGGAATCTCCGGAACCAGGCGAGAAGGAATTCCTAATTGAAGGCGATTTTGAGAAGCAGCAAGAGGGTTCTACCAACCTTCTATTCTCTGATTCCCGGAACTAGGCGAGAAGGGAATCTCATCGCTCGCATCGTCAAAGGGACAAAGTGGTCGCGCGCTGACCAGACTCCTATCGACACACTTCTCCAGAATCTCTGAGGAGATCTACTTGTAATCTTTTTAAGAATACTTATAATTTAGCTCCTCAAACTTTTTATTGTAAGTTTTCCCCCTTTGCAAATCAATGGAAAACAATGGCATCCCGGCTGGACACATCAAAGACAAGTTTCTGAATCGCTCAATGTAATCACGGACAGATTCACCCTTCTTATGCACGGGGGAGAGGAGCTTGTCCATGGTTACCTCAGTATCGTCCTCATAGAAACGAGAAAGGAATCGGGTTTCCAGGTCGATCCAAGAATTGACAGAGCTCGGAGGGAGACTTCGGAACCAGTCAAATGCTACCCACTTTAAGGTGCCATTGAACAGCCTGGCTATGATGGCATCATTGTCTATAACATTACCGGTCTGAGACCGAAAATAGTAGATGTGCTGGTTTGGCAAGCTTTTACCATCGTACGTGTGTAACATCGGCGGTTTGAACTTTGGTGGGTATGGTACTGAATCCCACTCCAGCGGGTAAGGACGAACTGTCTCTACTTTCTTTAATTCATCTCTCTGAGCTAGGGATGCGATTTGAGCTTGGAGTCCCTTAAGGACTTCAGCGTCTAAAGAAGAACCCTCCTTGGACTTCTCCGTCTTCGGCTGGTCATTGCTAAGATGTTCTTCCTCATCATGGTTACTCCCGGTATCATTTATATTCCGGTTATTGAGGAGTTGAGCGAGCATCTGTTGAATGTTGTCCAGAGCTTCTTGCTGGATTTTGGAAGTTTGCTCCTGTGCTTCCAAACGTCGACGAAGGTCTTCGTTACCATTGTCAGCCATGTTTACTGATGCTCTGTTGTTGGCCCAAAGGCCTATCACTCTAGTTTTGATGATGATCAACTCATGTAGTTATGGTACTAATGATCTTGTGTTTATTTAGTCTCAGATTCATGATCAAGATCTTAGTAGGTGTGTAGCTTCAACAAAGGATTTAAAGTTAAGTTTTGGATCTAGCACGGTTTGATTCAAGAGCTTGTGCATCAAGACCACATCAAGTACTCAAGAGGAGTCTAGCTCTTTGGATCATGTTTGGACCAAGTCAAGAAGATGAGAAGACTTCAAGTGAAGACTTCAAGAAGATCAAGACTTGTGTCTAGGTTTGTTTTTAGAAGATTTTATTTTTAGATAAAATGTAAAGGATAGAATAGTTGGTGGATTGCTCAAGTATATCTATACACACACACACACTCTTGATTTAGTTGTTTTTATAAAAGAGATTTCTTTTTAGAAAAAGATTTTCATGTTAGAAAATACCGTTTGATTTTTGGTATTCTAGTTTACATGTTTTAAACTAAAACCTTATTTAGAGCTTATATGTCAAAAACATAGATATTTCACCATGTATGTGTAGTGGATCATATCCATACACACTATGCTTTAAAAGAGTTTAAATATCTTGTTTTTGTATTTGGAGAAGTTTGGAAAAATAAGTTTTGGAAAAATCAATTTTGGAAAAATACAGTTTTTATTTTTGACCAAAATTTTCAAGTTACAAAAATAGTCCAAATTATTTGTAACATGCCTTGATTTTGTGCAAGCATGTTTGTTTATCAAAGTATATTGGTAAAACTATTTTTGTAGATTTTTCATGATTTTATGGGATTTTATTTGAGCCAAAATGACCAAGTTTTCTTTCCCTAAAATCCCTGACCTGGCTTCAGCCGGTCGACCGCGCGACGTGCACAGCGTGCACGCCAGTATCTGGCTGGAGGTCCGGTCGACCGGGACGGTCGACCGACCAGAGAGCTTTGCTCTCTGGAAAGCCACGGTCGACCGGGCCGGTCGACTGGCAGAGAGCCTGCTCTCTGTTCCAGAGCCTCGGTCGACCGGGCCGGTCGACCGCTGCCGCAACGGTCAGAAATCTGACCGTTGGCGGTCGACCGGGCGGTCGACCGTCAGGCCATCTGGCTCCCAACGGCTATTTTTTCTAGCTCTATAAATTGGGAATTTGGGGGCTGTTTTCTCTAAGATTTTTAGTGGGTTTTGAGCCAGTTTTTCCTACTTCATTAAAAGAGTTTTCTCCACTAAATTGAGAGCTAATACTTCCAATTAAAAGGAGAGTTTATCAAGAGTGATTTTCAAAGTGATTTTCTCGAGTTTTCTTCCACACATTCCATCCTTGTTTTTCTCACAAACACTTGAGCTATCCATTGATATTTTCATCCTATAGGAGTATTTTTGTGAGAGTTCTTATTGGTGATCAAAGTGTTTAGATCACCAAGAGATCTTTCTTGTACTTTGAGGAGGCGGACTTGCGGGTTCGCGGTGTTTCGAGTTCGTGTGTGAACTCTTGTTTGAGGTGCGGCCTCGGCGAGCTAGAGAGCTTACGGTGTGTATGGACTAGGGAGTCCGAGAGCTTGTAGGTGTTGCGGTACGAGTGATCCGGTGGGATCGATTATAGTGGAAATCCTTCAAGTGTGAAGGCGGGGATGTAGAGCAAGGGTGCTCGAACCTCGAAACAAATCCCTTGTGTTTGCGATTGCTCACTCTCACTCTCTCTCCTTATTTATATCTTGCATGTTCTTATTGTGTTTACATTGATATGCTTGATATACATATTGTGCTTTATTGATATATGCTTGGGATTGTTTGCTAACACTTGTATTCAACCAAGAGAGCCAACGCGGCACCTCAACTCTTATCTAGAGGAATCTTGAGGAGTTAGTCCAGAGCCCTTCACGGAGAATTCGGCTACACTCTTGTGTATACGTGGTGTTTAGTGTAATAAGTTTAGTTTGCATCATAATAGTTTTTAATTCCGCATTTAGTGACCATTAGATTAGCCATCACCTATTCACCCCCCTCTAGGTGATTTTACAATTGGTATCAGAGCCAAGTGCTCTTGATTTGGGTCTTACAACCTAGAGTTAAAGATCCTCATTTTTAGGCTAATCACAATATTTGTACACACACCATGAATTTCATGTCACCTCCCACCTTTGACATTCTTAACATCCAAATTTGGAAGGTTAAGATGTCTTTGTAACTCAAAGGCCTAGGCATTCATGTTTATCTTGCTACAACTAAAGATTCATATGTTAATAATAGCAAGAATATTGAGGCTAATGCAAAAGCCCTACATGCTTTAAGATCTACCCTAAATGATGTTTATTTATCTAGGGTTGCTAATTTTGATTCGGCTTTTGTAGTTTGGAACACCATACTCTCCCTCGGCGAAAATGATCAATACTATGCGGGGAGTGACTCGGATGTTGGAAGCAACACCTCCAACTTGTGCTACATGGTCCAAGGGGATAACCCCCTTGAGGTAACTACCGAATCCGAGGTAGATGAAGATGTTGACATGACTTATGATGAGCTTACTTCTTTTTGTCAACAACTTTTAGAAAAATATGAATTGCTTAAGAAAGATAATAAAATTTTGAAAAAGAATTTTGATTGCACGCTAAAAGAAAATGATTCATTTAGAAATAAGGTTGCATGCATTGAAAAAGAAAATGAAATTTTAAAAAATGAAAATATTTCCTTGATGTCTAAATTGAATGATTTATGTGAAGGAAATATGTTTTTGAAAAATGAAATTATCTTGGTGGAAAAACAAAAGGAAATTGCTTTGCAAGAATATAACTCTTTAAAAAGAAAAATGATTGAAAAAGAAAAGGAAAAAAATTCTAAAAATAAGAAAAATGATTCTCATTCTCATCATGCTTTTCATGCTACCATAAATGAAAATGAGATTAAATTTTGAAAAATAAAATAAATAGTTTAAGCTCTACTTTGAGCTCATGTGCTTTTAACCACACTAGATTGGAGTCTTTGTTTTCAAAAAAACAAGCTCCACATATCCATGCACATCATCCTCATCATACATATGCTTATGTTGCACGTCATGCTCACACTCACACTCATATGCATACTAAGGTGTACAAGTGTACACATTGTGGCCGCAAAGGTCATTTAGCAAAATTTTGTTTTGATAGGATACATCATTTAAATTTTGCTAATAATAAAAATATTTGGGTCCCTTACAAAGCTAACCCCCAAGGACCCAAAAGAAAATGAGTACCAAAATCCCCACCTTGTGTATTTGATGTAGATGCGGGCTCTCACACGACGTGAGAGGGATGGTGCCTTGGTAGTGGATGTATGGACTTGATGGACACACATTTGATGCATCGCTATCAAGGAGGTTTGGTGGGACAACCACCATGTTTTGGAGAATTAAAGCATAGTTCTTTGGTTTAGTAACTATCTCTAAACTCCTAGTTTATTTACATGCCCTTTTTCATATGTGATATTTTTAGCATGTTCATTTGTTTTGTGCTTCATGTGGTAAATACTAGTTTAAATGTAGTTTTTATCAAAACTTGTGTATATACGTGTACAAGTAGTGAGCAACAAATTGATTCATATATGTTTGCACTTCATCGTTCATTTGTACTCACTGTATGCACATGTATAGCCTAGTTTTGATGATTATTTCATTTACACTTGTTATTGCCTATTTTCATGGTTTACTTCATGTATATGCATTTTTTTCAAATCTAATAAATATACATGTATACCCTTTTTGAGTCTCTTGCCTTCATGCAAACACTATTGATAGACTCTTTTATGTTTGGGATATGTATGCATATTGTTAGTTTTAGATAAAAACATACATATACCTTGAAGTTTGTTTTTAAGATAAAAAATGAATTTTCATGTTTTGTTTTGAAAAAAAATATAATAATATTCATGAGCTTTATTGATTAATTTCATGGAAAATGCTATGTACATGATTATTGAACACTCACACTTCATTTATTTTGTCATGACCTTATTTCATGAACATATTTTTGAGCTTTATCGATTTTGAGTGTCAACTTTTGTGTATTTGGTATGATTCATGAAAAACATATGATTTGGTTTCATATTTTTGAAGGATCTTTAACTAGTTTTTCAAAAATTAATTTTAACTAGTTATTATTCTTCATTTGGTAGTTATGAGTTATATACTTGATCTCAATTGGTATTTTCATTTTGTATATACTCATATTTTGTTTCCTATATATGTATGCTTCATTTCAAATAATATCAATTTTTATTGGTATTCTCTTTTCATACATATATATGACTTTAGTGTGCTTGCTTTACAATCGATTTACATATTTAAAAAACACAAAGTTTGCTTATGCTAAGCTTACTTCAAATCTTGTTTTTCAATTGATTTTTCAATTGATATTTTTATAATAACGCATAAGCTTATAAGAAAATTGATCATTATTTTTAAATTGGCATCAATATGTTTCAAATTTATTATAATTTCAATTGATATCAAGATGTTTTACCTATTTAAGAAAATTCAAAAATTGTAATGTTTATTTACAATTGTAATGTTTATTTACAATGATATTTTTAAAATTTGACTACAATTGGTATCTTAAAAAAAAAATTTTGTTTATAAGATATCTCAAAATTTGTTTTATTGAGAAAAATTCAAAATTTGTTTTTAATAAGAAACATTTAAAAATGTTTTGATTTGTATTGCATATAGCATATATGCAAGGAGAGCTTAACATCTCTTCTACATATAGATTCATGTTGAGTGTATTTTGTATTGAGGAGCTTGACAACTCTTCTTTATGTGATACACGTGTGTAGGGGGAGCTTCACATCTCCTCTTATGCATTACAGATTATGTGTTATGTGAATTAGGGCTTGTCATCCCTTCTTCATGTAATGCATATATATAGGGAAGCTAACTTAGCGTCTTCTTCTTCATGAATGTATATCGCATATAACCTTTTATTGATTTGTTTAAGATTACCCCTCTATTGATTCTATGTTTCAGACAAGAAGGGGGAGAAAAATTTGTTGATTTTGTTTTTACTTTAACCCCTTTGTTGATGATTGACAAAAAGGGGAGAAGTATTTTAGTATATATGCATGTTTTCCTTGCTTTATTCATAAAGGGGGAGAAGTATTTATGCTTATGCATATATGTTTTATGTTGCAAATAGGAGAAAAAGAATTTTATGAGTTTTATGCTTGATTGGCTGTTTATCTCCTAATATTTGCATACATGTTTTTAAGCTTTCATTGCATATTTATTGCTTGTTTGTTATGCATGAGTTAAGGGGGAGCTTCTTTGAAGCTTTACTTTAATCCATGCATATATAACTTCATGAGTTTTGTCATCATCAAAAAGGGGGAGATTGTTGGCCCAAAGGCCTATCACTCTAGTTTTGATGATGATCAACTCATGTAGTTATGGTACAAATGATCTTGTGTTTATTTAGTCTCAGATTCATGATCAAGATCTTAGTAGGTGTGTAGTTTCAACAAAGAATTTAAAGTCAAGTTTTGGAGCTAGCACGGTTTGATTCAAGAGCTTGTGCATCAAGACCACATCAAGTACTCAAGAGGAGTCTAACTCTTTGTATCGTGTTTGGACCAAGTCAAGAAGATGAGAAGACTTCAAGTGAAGACTTCAAGAAGATCAAGACTTGTGTCTAGGTTTATTTTTAGAAGATTTTATTTTTAGTTGGTGGATTGCTCAAGTATATCTATACACACACACTCTTGATTTAGTTATTTTTATAAAAGAGATTTCTTTTTAGAAAAAGATTTTTCATGTTAGAAAATACCGGTTTGGTTTTTGGTATTCTAGTTTACATGTTTTAAACCAAAACCGTATTTAGAGCTTATATGTCAAAAACATAGATATTTCACCATGTATGTGTAGTGGATCATATCCATACACACTATGCTTTAAAAGAGTTTAAATATCTTGTTTTGTATTTGGAGAAGTTTGGAAAAAATAAGTTTTGGAAAAATCAATTTTGGAAAAATACAGTTTTGTTTTTGACCAAAATTTTTAAGTTACAAAAATAGTCCAAATTATTTGTAACATGCCTTGATTTTGTGCAAGCATGTTTGTTTATCAAAGTATATTGGTAAAACTATTTTTGTAGATTTTTCATGATTTTATGGGATTTTATTTGAGCCAAAATGACCAAGTTTTCTTTCCCTAAAATCCCTGACCTGGCTTCAGCCGGTCGACCGCGCGACGTGCACAACGTGCAAACCAGTATCTGGCTGGAGGGCTGGTCGACTGGGCCAGTCGACCGACCAGAGAGCTTTGCTCTCTGGAAAGCCACGGTCGACCGGGCCGGTCGACCGGCAGAGAGTCTGCTCTCTGTTCCAGAGCCTCGGTCGACCGGGCTGGTTGACCGCTGCCGCAACGGTCAGAAATCTGACCGTTGGCGGTTAACCGGGCGGTCGACCGTCAGGCCATCTGGCTCCCAACGGCTATTTTTTCTAGCTCTATAAATTGGGGCATTTGGGGGCTGTTTTCTCCAAGATTTTTTAGTGGGTTTTGAGCCAGTTTTTCCTACTTCATTAAAAGAGTTTTCTCCACTAAATTGAGAGCTAATACTTCCAATTAAAAGGAGAGTTTATCAAGAGTGATTTTCAAAGTGATTTTCTTGAGTTTTCTTCCACACATTCCATCTTATTTTTCTCACAAACACTTGAGCTATCCATTGAATATTCATCCTATAGGAGTATTTTTGTGAGAGTGCTTATTGGTGATCAAAGTGTTTAGATCACCAAGAGATCTTTCTTGTACTTTGAGGAGGCGGACTTGCGGGTTCGCGGTGTTTCGAGTTCGTGTGTGAACTCTTGTTTGAGGTGCGGCCTCGGCGAGCTAGAGAGCTTGCGGTGTGTACGGACTAGGGAGTCCGAGAGCTTGTAGGTGTTGCGGCACCGAGTGATCGGTGGGATCGATTATAGTGGAAATCCTTCAAGTGTGAAGGCGGGGATGTAGAGCAAGGGTGCTCGAACCTCGAAACAAATCCCTTGTGTTTGCGATTGCTCACTCTCTCTATCTCCTTATTTATATCTTGCATGTTCTTATTGTGTTTACATTTATATGCTTGATATACATATTGTGCTTTATTGATATATGCTTGGGGATTGTTTGCTAACACTTGTATTCAACCAAGAGAGCCAACGCGACACCTTAACTCTTATCTAGAGGAATCTTGAGGAGTTAGTCCAGAGCCCTTCACGGGGAATTCGGCTACACTCTTGTGTTATACGTGGTGTTTAGTGTAATAAGTTTAGTTTGCATCATAATAGTTTTTAATTCCGCATTTAGTGACCATTAGATTAACCATCACCTATTCACCCCCTCTAGGTGATTTTACATCTGTCTGTTCGCACTGAGCTGACTGTCGCCGAGGAGGCATACCCACTATCTTCATCCTCTTCATCAGATGATTGGACTGATTCTCCCTTTAGTTTCAGCGAGGCTACTGCTATTGAGGAAGAAGACCGTTCATAACTGTAGGGTATCGCCACCCTAGATCTGGTGTTTTGGAAGACACCCTCTTCATGCACCAAGACTTCGCCTAAGCCTGGGCTGTAATCTGGATCTGGGGAACTGAAGGGAGTGTCGTCAGACACTTGTCTGCCCCTGCGCAGCTCTCATCCTCTTCCGGTCATGTTAACGGATGCAGAGGGTAAATATCGCGATATGCTCCTTTTATGATTTTTCACGGGGCTTTGTACCGACAGCCGATCAAAAACTGATCGTCGGCCTGGAGAAGTGGCAAGGATTGGTCCTAGCCGGGAATGGACTGAGTGGACTGTCACCGGCTGACATCCCACTTGTTAACAACAGGGGGGAGTAGTTCGAAAAGATTCCGACTTCCGTTTGTTTGTCAAGAATTCCCGCAAGTCAGACCCAGTTGGGCCTAAACGATCCAGCGCAGAGGCTCTTTTGGATCGCGCGTGGGACGATGTCCTGCTCCTTTTATCCCCACAGAGGGGATTAGCATTGAATAGTGCTTCAACTCTAGCTTCGCGGCTAAGAACCTTGGAAACGCCCTTGGGCGCTGAAGCTGCATAAGCAACGCTATCAGCACTTAGGGACAATCCCTTAGCTCCGTCACAAAGCGCGAGCTTAGCGCTTGACGAACTGGAGAGCGGAGAGCGCTGTGGTGCTTTATCCGCTATGCTGCTGCGAACATCATGCATACGCTGAGGTACAGTAGCTTCGCTCATGAGACCGAGGCTGGTGCGAGTTGTCGTTCTTGAGTTGGTCGAAGATATGGTCGCCGCTGTAACTTCGCGGCTGGCAGCATTGTTGGAGCAGGCAGGCATCTTGCCTTTTTCTTCACAAGAGAGACGCACTTGTGGCGTAGCTACGCCTGAGGCCTTATTCAGAGCCTTCTGCTTTGGTCTCCACATCTGCTTTGATAAGGAAGACTTAAGTTCGCAAGGAACCTGACTAGCCATAGGCGAGGTTGAGGGGTGTTGGCAGAATTCTGCTCCTGGTTTCTATTCCGAAACCCTGGTCATGGAGACCTTTCTATATTTCTGCGCGTGAAACATTAGACCACCCCCAGAGAGGACTTCTTCATATTTTTCCTGGTCGAAGTGGACGACCAGGTTCCCTAAAGTGTTGGACTTGGACTGCGGGCGTGCTTCCTTGTTGCGCCAGAGAACCGCAGCAGGCTCGCATGGAGCCTTATTTGCCTCCGTAGAGACTTGCATTGAAGATTTAGCCAGAGAGGCTCTGGCTGCACCGGCTTTCCTGAATTCAGAGATAGACCCGAAGGTCTGTTCGTCACATTGTGACACTTGATTCTCAGCAGTGGAGAATATCGTCCCCAGCGGAGTCGCCATCTTATTTTCCATTGATTTGCAAAGGGGAAAACTTATAAAAAAGGGTCGAGGAGCTAAATTACAAGTAACACAAAAGATTACAAGTAGATCTCCTCTGAGATTCTAGAGAAGTGTGCCGGTAGGAGTCTGGTCAGCGCGCGACCACTTTGTCCCTTTGACGATGCGAGCGATGAGATTCCCTTCTCGCCTGGTTCGGGGAATCGAAGAACAGAAGGTTGGTAGAACCCTCTTGTTGCTTCAAAAAATCGCCTTCACTTAGGAATTCCTTCTCGCCTGGTTCCGGAGATTCCTTGGGAGGAAGGAAGGTATTAGGGTATCAACACCCTGATTAGAGAAGCAGTTCTCTAAAGTCTCTGAATTCTTGGAAGTAAGAGACTAGATCTCTGTTTGTGCACGGTGCGTCCTCTTGAGAAGTCTGCCGTCTCTCTGGAGCGTATCGCATGTGTTCTCTCCTTGTGCCCCTGGTAGGCTATTTATAGGGAGAGCAGGGGTATAATTGTCCCTTGAAAATATAGAAACAGATTGAATCAAATCTGTTTAAATCTGGAAAGTAGCCTTGCTGCGAGGCTAGAATCAGCTTCTACGAAGCTAGAAATAGCAGGTCGATTGATCCTCTTGATCTGTTTTGATCCTTTCCATATAATTGAAAGATCTCCCTTGATCCTCTTACTCGTTTTAGGAGAGTCAAGAGATTATGGCTATCAACTGCCAAATTTGATCTCAGATTTGATCTTGATTGGATTTGATCTTGATCTTGATTAGATTTGATCTCATCTGGAGATTTAATTGGTCAAAGGTTGACCATGATGGACCCGCAGCGGCGCACCCGCGTCGATCTCGCAGCGGAGCTGGAAGAAACATCTGGCGAAGTTAGAAGACAGCTCTTCAGCGGAGCTAGATATCGTCTGTGGCGAAGCTACCGAACATCCTTCTGCGCGATTGCGTGTGACTTCAAGCGAAGCTAACTCTTTGCAGAGTTAACTGAGTACTTCAGGCGAAGCTATAAGTTAGCTTCCTGGCGGAGCTGTGAATGGCTTCAAGGTGAAGTTGGATGATCTTAGCCTCCCAAGCGAGGCTGTCTCTTTGGGCTCATGTGATGCTAAGTGCTAGCATCTTAGACCTGCTGAGGTCTGTTTAGAGACAATCTGGGCTTACTGTCTGATCAGTAGAGTCCAAGTTGCTTCCTTGTCCCTCGAAGATGGGTGAAAACTGGTCGTCAGCTTATCTGTTGCTTGTCTTTTGTAAATGTCAACAAGTACAGAACTGTCGTCAGCTTGTCTATCGCTTGTCTTTTGTAAATGTCAACAAGTTTAGACATTATTCGGACCAATCAGCCTATCTTTCACTTGTCTTTTGTAAATGTCAACAAGTTTAGACATTGTTCAGGCCAGTAAGAATCTTGTCTTTTTTAAAGTGTCAACACGCATCATTTGTCATTAGATTAGCCATACACCTATTCACACCCCCTCTAGGTGTACTTTCAATTGGTATCAGAGCCTACGCTCCTGATATTAGGTTTAACCACCTAGGAGTGAGATCTTAGTTTGCTAATCTATATTTGCATTTGCACACTTATTTGTTTACACACACTCATGGATTTCATGATCCCTCGTATATTTGATGTTTCTGACATCGATTTATGGAAGCTTAAGATGAGTATGTACCTCAAGACCTTAGGAATGCATGTTTACCTTGCTACTACTAAAAATCCTATCTTGATAATAACAAGCATATAGAGGCTAATGCACAAGCTCTTGAGGCACTTAGGAGCACTCTAAGTAAAGATTATCTTATGACTATTTCTCATTGTGATTTCGCTTGTGCGGTGGAACACTTTGACCCCTCCCACGCTACAAACGACGAAATATGTGGAGAAGGAATCTAGTGAGGATGAATCCGAACAAGCTTGCTACATAGTCCAAGGGAATGACTCCCTTGAGGTAAATTCAGAAACTCATCTAGATGATTGTGCTAGCTCTTCTAATGGTGATTATGATAGTATAGATGCCGATGCATTAAATGATGAGCTATCTATTGTTTGTGAAAACTTACTTGAAAAATATCAAGTTTTGAAAAAGAAAACTTTTAAAATAAAAAAGAAAATAAAAATTTTCTTCTAAACTTGATATTGTTTTACAAGAGAGAGATGAGATTTAAATTGAAAGGGACTCATTGAAATCCCAACTTGACCTTGCCTTAAATGAAAATAAAATTTTGAAAAGTAAAAATGACTGTGAGGATGTTGTGAAGAAAAATAAGGTCTTGTCTTCAAAACTTGATTTTGTTATAAAAGAAAACAATTCTTTAAAAAATAAAATTGATTTAATTTCAAAAGAATTGGAAGTTGTTTCTAATGAAAATAAATCTTTGAAAAATGATATTGATTCACATGTTTGTCATGCTACTATAGATTCATCCTCTATTAACAAACATGTTTCATGCTCCACTTCTTCTAACATTGAGAATGATATATGTATGTTAAAGAAAAGTATTGATTGTTTGGGCTCCACTTTGAGCCAATGTGCCATGAACCACAGACGGTTGGAATCCCTGTTTCACAAGAAACATGCTCCTCATATGCATGCACACAAACCACGGCATATACATGCTTCTCATGCTCACACACATGACACGATGTATGCTCATATGTACACATGTACACATTGTGGACGTAAGGGCCACCTTACAAAGTTTTGTTATGATAGAATACATAATGTAAATTTTGCAAATAGATTTGTTTGGGTTAGGAAAGGTGCTAACCCCATGGACTCAATAAGGTATGGGTACCAAAATTCACCCCTATTTTATTTGATGTAAGTGTGGGCTCTCACTTGTTGTGAGGGTATTGGTGCCTTGATGGTGGATGCTTCTGTGCTTGATGGACACTACTTTGGATGCATCACCTTCAAGAAAGTTTGGTGGGAGGATCACCATGATTTGGAGATACAGAGATGAACCCTAATATTTTGGTAACTATCTCTAACTCCTTATTAGTTTACATGCTTTTAGATTATTGATTTTTAGCATGTCATGTTTTAATGATCATTATGCTAAACGTCATGATAATTAGACTTATGACATACATGTATAGTAATTGAGATACACCCATGTTCATATAGATCCATATTTTGTATTCTCACTATAGTTTAACTATTGTGCATATCATAACTCTTAAACATGTGTGTTTACTTAATGATCATATTGGTTTATGTTTTTGTGCTTCATGTTTTTTATTACATGTTTAGATGTATTTTCATTAAAACTTGTGCATATACTTATACATCTAGTGAGCCACATTTGATTATTATATGTTTGTGCTTAATTGCTCATTTGTACCCATTAGATGCACTAGTATAGCCTAATTTTGATGATTCGTATATTTTAACTTGTATTCCCTATTTTTCGTACATGTTTTCTATGATAATGTGTTTAGCTTCATGTATATGTTAATTTTGTTTAAAACTTTAAATATACATATATACCCTTGAGTCACTTGCTTTTCATGCAAATTCTATTATGGACTTATTTATGTTTGGCATATGTATGTATACTTCTAGTTTTTAACTAAACATACATATACCATGAAGCCTATCTAGTTTTGATGATTTTCATGTTTATAAAGGAATTTTATTAAGCTTCATTGCCTATTTCCATGAGTGAGTTAATTACATGTCTTTTACACTCTATGTTTGATCTTTACTCATGATTTTTGTTTCATGAGGTTATATAAGCTTTATTGATATGGGAAGTGTTGATGATAATGTGATTTTCATATTTTCATGGATTCATTCATGTTTTATTACTTGCTTGAAGGATTTCGTACTAGTTTTCAAGATTATCATAAAACTAGTTGCGTATTTCTTCATTTTGGAAGAGTTTTCAATTATACTAAAATTATTTTCAAATACATATTTTGAAAACCCCTTTCTTCAAAGGGCGGTTGGATGGGCGACCATGCCTTGTATGCTCAAATTGAAAATCTCTTTAACATGTGCATGAAAGGGAGGTAATATGAGTTATACACTTGATTCTCATTATATTTTCAATTGATATCACAATTGATATTTTTTGTATACTCATATTTTGTTTTCTGTATATGTATACTTCAAACTTCAAATAGTATCAATTTCGACTGGTATTTACATTTTTTTACATATATATGTGATTTGATTGTGCTAACAATATCTTTACATCTTAAAGCACAAATTATGTTTATGCTAAGCTTGATTTATTCCTTAATGAATGTCAATTATTTTTCAATTGGTATCTTATACAAGTTTATGTATTGCTTTTATTAGTATTTCATAAAGGGGGAGAAAAATTCGTGTTTTATCTTACAATCGATTTTATTTTCAATTGGTATCTTACTTCCATTCTTTATGATGAAAAATACTTTATTTTGGTATATGCTAACATTTTCAATATTGGTATCATGTTTCATTTTAAATTGGTATCTATATTGATATGAGTTATGTTTACCTAAAACAATTGGTTTTTACTTTCAATTGGTATCGAGATTTCCAATATATATATTTTAATTGGTATCAAAAACATACAATGTTCATTTTCTATGGTATCAAAAATTTACAAGACATTTTAAATTGGTATCAAGATATTTTCAATTGGTATCTTTTAGTATCTTAAAAATTTTGTTTACTTTCAATTGGTATCTTAAAAATATTTTGTTTATTTTTAATTAGTATCATAATGTTTCGATGTATACCTTTATCATAAATTGATAAATTTTTCAATTGGTATCATAGTATTTTGATATGTATTGCTTGAAGCTTAATATTTTCTCTATATATAGATCTATGTTGAGTGTATCTCATATTAAGGAGCTTGACCTCTCTTCTCTATGTCTTACACTTACACGTGTGTAGAGGGAGCTTTACATCTCCTTTTATACATTGTATATTATGCGTTATATGATTAGGGTTTAATCATCTTTTTTCATGTAATGCATGTATGTAGGGGGATTTAACTTTACGTTTCTCCTCTTCATGAATGTATATCGCATATACATCCTTCTTGTTTGATTTGACGAAAAAGAGGGAGAATTTTTTTTTAGAGTTTATTTATGCCCCTTTATTGATGAATTGACAAAAAGGGGAGAAGTATTTGATGAGCTTGTATATGAATGTTTATTTCATTTCCTTTTTTTTTTACAACAAGGAGGGAGAAGAATTTTGAGAGTTTTATATATGCATGTTTATTTTCTTGTTTAATGCATATATGTTTTTGTTTATGCAAAAAGGGGAGAAGTACATATGCAAAAAGGGGAGAAGTATTTGGAAAGTTTATTTACGTTTATTTCCTCATTTATGCATATTTGTGTGGTTTCGTTTATGCATTTCATTAAATATCTTTATTGTTTGTTGTTATGCATGAGTTAAGGGGGAGCTTCTATGAAGCTTAACTTTAATCCATGCATATATAGCTCCATGAGTTTTGTCATCATCAAAAAGGGGAGATTGTTCCCAGAGGCCCATTACTCTAGTTTTGATGATGATTAACTCATGTAGTTATAGTTTACTAATAATCTTGTATTTAAATAGTTTCAGTGATTGGCCAAGATATTAGTAGGTGTTTTGCTTCAACAAAGAAGTTTTGGAGCTTTCACATGTAGATTCAAGAGCTTGGCGTCAAGATCGTATCTAGTACTCGATTGGAGTCAAGCTCGTTGCATCGCGTTTGGATCGTGTCGGCTTGGAGACAAGACGACTTCGATTTGTGTTTAGTTTAATATGTTTAGATCTTATGTAAAGGTAGATATTGTTGATATGCTCAAGTTCACATACACACACAAGTTTTAACAGTTAATTGGTTTCAGTTTTCAGTTTAATCGATTTTTAGATTTCATGTCAAAAACATAGATATATATATATATATATCTTATATGTATATTGGATTCCATCCATATACAATATGCTTTAAAGTTGTTTCAATATCATGTTTTTGTATTTACATGAGTTTGGAGAAAACGATTTTCTATTTCAAAAATTCAAGTTTTAGAAAATACCGATTTTTGTTTAAAGCCTAATTTCAATATCACAAAAATGGTTCAAATAGTTTATAATATGTGTTGAATTTTTGTCACACATATTTATATTTCAAAGATCTTATAAGAACTTATTTTTGTGAAATTTATGTGATTTTGTGGGATTTAATTGAAATTAAAAGATAAGTTTTCAACACCCTTAAATCCCAGTCAGACTGCTCTGGCGGTCGACCAGACGGTCGACCGGACCAGGAATCGGTCAACCGTCACGGTCGACCAATGTGCACGGGATGTGCACAAAGGCCAGCCTATTCGGCCGGTTGACCACGCGGTCGATCGACTGAAAGCACCCCACTCTCAGGTGGGGGCCGATTGACCGGGCGGTCGACCGTAGGCTCAACGGTCAGAAAAGTGACCGTTGGCCGGTCGATCGGGCGGTTGACCGGAAGGACATTTTTCCCTTTCCTGGCTGCCAACGGGCAGATTTTTGAGAGGGTATAAATACCCATCTCTTGAGTTGGTTTCTTTATGATTTTTGAGAGCAAACTTTTCCCATCTTCTTAAAGCAACAAGTTTTACAAGAGTTTTTGGGTTAAAAAGGATTTATCTTTATTTGTTTTCAAGGGTTGGAAAAATCAAAGAAAAATAGAGTATTTGGGATATTGGTTTTGATCTTCATTTCTATCTTATTCTAATTATTTTTCCAAGTATTTTTCTTTGTGTTTTTTCCAAACACCTTGTATTCTCACACTTGAGCTATCATATCTATCTTATCTATAGGATCTTGTTTTTGTGAGAAAATTGATTTGTGATCTTTGAGATCACCAAGAGTTGTAACCTTCTTTTCTTTGTGTTCATCCCTCTTGTGTAGAGGTGAATGTGAAGGTGATTTGGGTTTGTTGGTATCCCTCTAAGAGTAGAGGTGATTGAGATTGTTGTTTGGCTTTGAGCCTTATCCCTCTAGTGAGAGGTGATTGTGTTGGCTTTGTGCCTATCCATTTAGTGAGAGGTGATTGTGTTGGCTTTGTGCCTATCCCTCCATTGAGAGGTTGATTGTTGTGTGGCTTAGTGCCTTGCCTCTTGTGTAGAGGTAGTTGTTGTTTGAGAGAGGAGTTGCGTACTCCAAAGTTGTATTACCCAAATCCTCAGTGGAGGTTCCATGTGTGGGAAGTCCTGTGTGGACGCATTAGTGGAAATCCTTCTACGTGAAGGCGGGGACGTAGAGTAGTGGCTCGAACCTCGAAACATATCTTTATGTTTGCAATTGATCCACTATCTCTTAACTCTCTCTCTCTCTCTCTCTCTCACATCTTGCATTGATTTATATTGCTCATATCTTACATGCTTAGTATTGTTTGTGTGCCTCACTTGTGTTGAACCAAGAGAGCTTCATATAGCACCTCAACTCTTATTTAGAGGAATTTAGAGGAGTTAGTTCAGAGCCTGTCACTGGGAATTCGGCTACACTTTTTGGTTACACTAAGTGTGTTGCAATTAAGTTTTAATTTTACATCATTTGTCATTAGATTAGCCATACACCTATTCACCTCCCCTCTAGGTGTACTTTCACTTTTTACCAATTGATACCAATAGAAAACATGATACCAATTGAAAGTAAATTTTAAACCAAATATTTTAGGTAAATACCAAAATTATTTTGTAAATGTTGATACCAACTTGAAAATAATACCAATTGACGGTTATTGACACCAATATTGAAAACGTTAGCATTTTCAAAAAAAAAAAATTTTCATAAAAAGTGGGAGATATCAATTGAAAATAAATACAATTGAAAAATAAACAAGAATTTTTCTCTCCCTTTTGAAATACCAATAAAACTAATGCATAAGCCTGTAAAGATACCAATTATCAGTAAGAGTATAAATCAAGTTAGCATAAACTAATTTGTGCTATATAAAGAATATGTATAAACATTTAAAACTGGCACAAGAAATTATATATATATATGTATGTATGATTTAGTGTGATATTATATCAATTTAGATATGATACATACATATATAGAAATCAAATATGAGTATACAAAAATTGATTTTCATGATATGTATGCGGATAACTCATAATTATATACCACCCTATCATGCATATGTTTAAAAGATATATTCAATAAGAGCATATAAGGTATGGTCGCCCAACTAACCGCTCTTAGATGGGAGGAATTTCAAAAGTATAATTTGAAAATATTTTAATATAGTTTGAAAGCCTACCAATTGAAAAATAAAGAACTAATTTAAAGTAGTTTTCAAAATTAGTTTGAAATCCTTCAAGTAAGGAATAAAATAATATATATTCTATAATATATGAAAAATACATAATAAATGACATTCAAATTCTATAAAGCACAAAAAATTTTCATGAATCAAAAATCATGAGTAAACACAAATGATGTATAGCGCACAAAGATCATGTAATAAATATAATCATGGAGATAAATAATTGAAGCTCAATTAAAAAGTAATTCTTTTTCATAAACTCGAAATCATCAAAACTAAATAAATTTTAAGTTATATGTATGTTTTTTCAAACTAAAGTACTTCATACATATCCAAACATGAAAAGAGTCTATAGTGAAATACATGGCATGTAAAGAAAGTGACTCTAGGATAGACATGTATATCTAAGAGTTTCTGACAAAACTTACATATACATGAAGCTAAACACATTTTTGTAAAAAACTGGTAAATCATAGGAAATACATGTGTAAATGTAAGAATCATCAAAATTAGGTTATACAAATATATTTAATGAGTACACATGAGCAATAAAAGCACTTAAATATAATAATCAAGTGTAGTTTATTAATTGTATAGATATAAATACAAGTTTTAATAAAAGTCACATCTACATATGTAATCAAAACATGATATGCATAAGGCATCAAAACATGGTAAATGAACAAATATGATCATTACTATAAATGCAAGTGTTATTAGAACTAAGATATACACAATAGCTAAACTAAAGTGAGAACACAAAAATATAAATACATATGAACATGGGTGTATCTCAAATATTATATGTATATATCACAAGTCTAATTAAACACACATTTAAACAAAAGAATATGAAAACCAATACATGCTAAAAATCAACAATGAGAAAGTATGTAAACAATAATAAAGAGTTAGAGATAGTTACCAAAACCAATTGAACTAGTTTCTAAGTCTCCAAACCATGGTGATCCTCCCACCAAACTTTCTTTGAAAGTAATGCATCCAAAAATATGACCATTTAGCTTGGAACGCATCCACCATCAAGGCACCAATACTCTCACGTCGTGTGAGAGCCCACACCTACATCAAATACAATAGGAGTGAATTTTGGTACTCATACTTTCTTGAGTCCATGAGGGGTAGTACCTTTCCTGACCCAAACAAACTTACTTATAAAATTTAAAGTATGTATCCTATTATAAAATTTTTGTAAGGTGGCCCGTGCGACCACAATGTGTACAAGTGTACACACTAGCATACATAGAATCATGTGTGTGAGCATGATGAGCATGTATATACCGTAATTTGTGTGCATGAATATGTGGAGCATGTTTCTTACGAAACATGAATTCCAACCTTGTATGGTTCATATCACATTGGCTCAAAGTGGAGCCCAAACAGTCAACACTCTTCTTCAACATACATATATCATTATTAATACTTGAAGAAAAAGTGAAGCAAGCAACATATTTATCATAAGAAGATGAAGCAATAGAAAACATGACAAACATGAGAATCAAAAGCACTTTTTAAAGAAATGTTTTCTAAAGAAATACATTTTAATTCTTTAAAAATTAAAATAATTTTTTTTCAAAGAATTATTTTCTTTTAAAACAAACTCAAGTTTTTGTTGGCCCAAAGGCCTATCACCCTAGTTTTGATGATGATCAACTCATGAAGTTATGTTTACTAATGATCTTGTGTTTAATTAGTGACAGATTCCTTATCAAGATCTTAGTAGGTGTGGAGCTTCAACAAAGGATAAAATGTCAAGTTGGAAGCTAGCACCGGTCGATTCACGAGCCTATGCATCAAGACCACATCTAGAGATGAGCTCGGTGGATTGCATGTGGACCAAGTCAAGAAGATGAGAAGACTTCAAGGGAAGACTTCAAGAAGATGAAGACTTGTGTCTAGGTATAAGATTTTGTTTTTGTTTTAGTTAAAATATAAAGGATAGAATAGTTGGTGGATTGCTCAAGTCATATCACACACACACTCTTGATAGAATTATTTTCATGATAAAAATTTCATTTCATAAAAGATTTTCTTGTTAAGAAAAGATTTTCATTGTGACAAAATTCTATTTGGTTCTTGGTATTTCAAGTTTACATATCTTATATCCAAAACCATGCTTAGAGCCTATTGTCAAAAACTAGATATTACATCTTAATCGTGTAGTGGATCATATCCAGACACACTATGCTTTAAAGTATATCTTGTTTTTGTATTTGATGAAAATTTGGAAAAAATGTTGTTTTAGAAAAACAGTTTTTATTATGAGCCAATATTTCCAAGTTACAAAAATAGTCAAATCTTTAATAACATGCCTTGATTTTGTGCAAGCATGTTTCTATATCATAAAACTATTTTTTGTAGAATTTATATGTATTTTTGGGATTTTATAAAATGATTTTTATACCAGTTTTCCAGACCAGAACTGGCCTGACAGGCTGGTCCGGTCGACCGGGCGGTCGACCGCACCAAGGACCGGTTGACCCACGGTCGACCGGACGTGCACAGACGTGCACGCCTGTGTGCACTGGAGAACGGTCGACCGTGCCGGTCGACCTCTTCAGAGAGTCTGCTCTCTGGAAATCCCGGTCGACCGCACCGGTCGACCGACAGAGAAGTAATTCTCTGCTCCAGGTGCTCGGTCGACCAGGCCGGTCGACCGGAGGCTCCAACGGTCGGATTCTTGACCGTTGGCGGTCGACCGGACCGGTCGACCGGCAGTACTGACAGATTCCAACGGCTAGTTTTCTGGCAGCCTATAAATTGGGGTTTTTGTCATTGTTTGAAGCCAAGTTTTTAGGAGAGCTTTTGTCCAGTTATTCCATTCTTTTAGCAGAGTTTTCTCACAAATATAGTGCCAATATTTCCTATCAAAAGGGATTTTATCAAGAGATTGTTTAAGTGATTCTTTGAGTTTTTCACCAAAGTTTCTTCCTTGATTTCTCACACTACACTTGAGCATCCATAGTTATATCTATCCTATAGGAGTGTTGTAGTGAGAGTTTTGTTAGGTGATCAAGTATTAGATCACCAAGATCTTTCTTTGTATTTGAGGAAGCGGGCTAGTGTGCTCGCGGTGTTTTGAGTTCGGGTGCGGACTTGTTGTACGAGGTGCGGCCTCGACGAGCCGGTGGGCTTATGGTGTGTAAGGGACTTGGGAGTCCGAGGGCTTGTAGGTGTTGCGGCACCAAGGAGAGATCCGTTGGGATCGTGCATAGTGGAAATCCTTCGTGTGTCGAAGGCGGGGATGTAGAGCAAGTGTGCTCGAACCTCGAAACATACCCTTGTGTTTGCGATTGCTATTCTCTCTCTCTCTCTCTTTGTCTCTTGTTATATCTTGCATGTTATTTATTGTGTTCATCTTATATGCATGATATATTCCTTGTGCTCATTTTGATATATTGCTTGGGATTGTGACTAACACTTGTATTCAACCAAGAGAGCCAACGCGGCACCTCAACCCATTAAAGGGGAATCAAGAGGTTTAGTCCAGAGCCCTGCAAAGGGAATTCGGCTACACTCTTGTGTTATACATAGTGTTTAGGGTAAAAGTTATTTATTTGGTCATCTTAGTTTTAATTCCGCATTATTTGGCATTTAGTGACCATTAGATTAGCCATCACCTATTCACCCCCCCCTCTAGGTGAACTTACAATTGGTATCAGAGCTAGTGCTCTTGATATTGGGTCTAACAACCTAAGAGTTAAAGATCCTCTTTTAGGCTAATCATAAGATTTGTACACACACTATGGACTTCATGTCACCACCCACCTTTGACATTCTTAACATCCAAATTTGGAAGGTTAAGATGTCTTTGTTCCTCAAAGGACTTGGCCTTAGTGTATATCTTGCCACAACTAATAAAGAATATTGCTTAAATTGTAAGAACATTGAGGCTAATGCAAAAGCCCTTCATGCTATTAAGTCAACCCTAAATGATGATTATTTATCTAGGGTTTCTAATGTTGAATCGGCTTTTGTAGCTTGGAAACATCATCACCTCCCTTGGCGAAAAGGACCTATACTATGCGGGGAGCGATTCGGACGTTGGAAGCGACATCTCCAACGTATGCTATATGGTCTAAGGGGATAACCCCCTTGAGGTAAACTCCGAATCCGATGATGAGGACATGTCATATGATGAGCTCACTTCATTTTGCCAAACAATTCTTGAGAAATATGACATGATTAAAAAGGAAAATAAAAATTTGAAAAAGAAAATTGCTTGCATGCATATAGAACAAGATTCTTTTAAATCTAACATTGCATGTTTAGAAAAGGACAACAACAATTTGAAAAAGAATTTTGATGCCATGATTAATGAAAAAGATTCATTAGAAAATAAAATGGCATGCTTAGAAAAAGAAAACAAAGATTTAAAAAATGAGAATGTTTCCTTGCTTACAAAATTGAATGATTTATGTGAAGGGAACACTATTTTGAAAAATAAGATTGATTTGGTGGAAAAACAAAAAGAAGTTGTTTTTCAAGAAAATAAATCTTTAAAAAGAAAAATTTGTGAAAAAGAAAAGAAAATGTTTGTAAAAGAAAAAGAAAATTGTTCATATATCTCATCATGCTTCTCATGCACACATTGATCAAAATGAGATTAAAAATTTGAAAAATAAAATTGATAATTTGAGCTCTAATTTGAGCTCATGTGCATTCAATCATACTAGATTGGAATCCTTGTTTCAAAAGAAACAAGTTCCTCATACTCATGCACATTCACATCATGCATATGCTTATGATGCACATCATGCTCACACTCCCACTCATAAGTATGCTAAGGTGTACACATGTACACATTGTGGCCGCAAAGGCCATTTAGCAAAATTTTGTTATGAAAGGTTAAATGTTCTTATTTTTGATAAAAATAAAAATGCTTGGGTTCCTTACAAGACTAACCCCATAGGACCCAAGAAAATATGGGTACCAAAATCCCCACCTTGTGTATTTGATGTAGGTGAGGAATCTCTCAAAACGTGAGAGATTTGGTGCCTTGATGGTGGGTGCATTTGAACTAAAATGACACATACTTGGAGCACCGCTATCAAGGAATTTTGGTGGGTCAACCACCATGCTAGGAGCTTTGGAGTTGGTAACGATTTCTAAACTCCTATTTCATTTATGCACATGCTTTTAATTTCATGTAGCATGTTCATATTTTTTTTTTGGTGCTTCATGTGGCATTTACATGCTTAAATGTAGAATGTGTCAAAACTTGCATTTATACATATATGAATAGTGAACTACAATTGACTCATACATATTTGAACTTCATGCTCATTTGTATCCACTATATGCATGTGTATAGGCTAGTTTTGATGATTCGGTCATTTATACTTGTTATGCCTATCTTTGATCTTACTTCATGTATATGTGTGTTTAATTCAAATCTAATAAATATACATGTATACCCTTGAGTCATTTGCCTTCATGCAATATATATTGGACTCTTTTCATATTTGAGATATGTATGCATATTGTTAGAATTGGATAAATCATACATATACCATGAAGATTAGTATTTTAAATAAATAATAAAAAAAATGATTTTTCATGTTTTTGATTTGTATTAAAGATTAAAACATGTGTGAAACAAAATGTGATTTATGATCTTTTTGAGCTTGAATGACTATTTTCATAAGAATGCTATTTACATGATCTTTTGAACACTCATCTTTATGATACAAAATATTTTGAGCTTATAGACCATGAGTGATTAAATCTTTATGTATTTAGCAATGCTTTATGAAAAATATATGATTTGTTTTAAGATGAAAAATAAGATTTTCATGAGATTCATGCTTCACTTTCTATTTTCATGAAAATACCATTTACATAACCTTTGAACACTCATCTTTTATGATAAAATATAATTTTTGAGCTTTATGGACTATGAGTGCTTAAACTTGTATGTATTTAGTATAATTCATGAATAACATATGATTTCATGTTTTTTGAAGGATCTTTAACTAGTTTTTCAAAAATTATTTATAACTAGTTATTTATTCTTCAAATTTGGTAGTGCTTAGACATAACTATCTTTTAAACCTACCAATTTTTGGTTATGAGTATATACATGATTTACAGTGTTAATTTTACAATTGGTATATTACTCACATTTGGTTCCTATATATGTATGCCCTAATTTTCAAATTGGTCTTATCTATTCACATACATATATATGATTTCCATGTGCTTGCTTTACAATTGATTTACATTCTTAAAGCACAAAAGTTTATGCGAAGTTAAGTTAACACCTTATATTAACTATGCATAAGCTTATGGAAAATAAAAAGATTTTATTTAGATTTTCATTTGGTATCTATATGCTTCAACTTCAAATTTGCTATATAATTACAATTGATATCAATATGTTTGAAACAATAAAAGATTTTGCAATGATAACTTGATATCACACATCTTCAAGTGCTATTTTTATTGGTATCAAAATTACAAATTATGATTGGTTCAAAATTTGTTTTATGAGAAAAGTTCAAAATTTTGTTTTGATAAAGAAAAAATTAAAAATGTTTTGTTTTGTATTTCCTATATGCAAGGAGAGCTTAACATCTCTCTTACATATAGATTCATGTTGAGTATATTATAAATTGAGGAGCTTGACATCTCTTCTTTATATGATATACGTGTGTAGGGGGAGCTTCACATCTCCTTCTATGCATTACATAGTTGTGTTGTGTGAATTAGGGCTTCACATCCCTCTTTCATGCAATACACATTGTAGGGAAGCTAACTTAACGTCTTCCTCTTTATGAATTTATATAGCATATAAATCTTTATCGATTACTTTGTATTACCCCTTCTTGATCTTTTGTTTTTAAAAAAAGGGGGAGAAAAATTTATTTTTGATTTGCTTTTACTTTGAACCCTTTGTTGATGATTGACAAAAAGTGGGAGAAGTATTTGTGATATATGCATGATTTCCTTACTTAAGGTTGTATAAGATTTGTATTTATGCATATATATTTTGGTTTGCAAATAATAGGAGAAAAAGATTTGTTTTTGTGTTATCTCCATTCATTTGCATACATGTCATGTGCTTCATTGTCATATCTTTATCATTTATTTGATATGCATGAGTTAAGGGGGAGCTTCTTTGAAGCTTTACTTTAATCCATGCATATATAACTTCATGAGTTTTGTCATCATCAAAAAGGGGGAGATTGTTGGCCCAAAGGCCTATCACCCTAGTTTTGATGATGATCAACTCATGAAGTTATGTTTACTAATGATCTTGTGTTTAATTAGTGACAGATTCCTTATCAAGATCTTAGTAGGTGTGGAGCTTCAACAAAGGATAAAATGTCAAGTTGGAAGCTAGCACCAGTCGATTCACAAGCCTATGCATCAAGACCACATCTAGAGATGAGCTCGGTGGATTGCATGTGGACCAAGTCAAGAAGATGAGAAGACTTCAAGAAGATGAAGACTTGTGTCTAGGTATAAGATTTTATTTTTGTTTTAGTTAAAATGTAAAGGATAGAATAGTTGGTGGATTGCTCAAGTCATATCACACACACACTCTTGATAGAATTGTTTTCATGATAAAAAATTTATTTCATAAAAGATTTTCTTGTTAAGAAAAGATTTTCATTGTGACAAAATTCTATTTGATTCTTGGTATTTCAAGTTTACATATCTTATATCCAAAACCATGCTTAGAGCCTATTGTCAAAAACTAGATATTACATCTTAATCGTGTAGTGGATCATATCAAGACACACTATGCTTTAAAGTATATCTTGTTTTTGTATTTGATGAAAATTTGGAAAAACATGTTGTTTTAGAAAAACAGTTTTATTATGAGCCAATATTTCCAAGTTACAAAAATAGTCAAATCTTTAATAACATGCCTTGATTTTGTGCAAGCATGTTTCTATATCATAAAACTATTTTTTGTAGAATTTATATGTATTTTTGGGATTTTATAAAATGATTTTTATACCAGTTTTTCAGACCAGAACTGGCCTGACAGGCTGGTCCGGTCGACGGGGCGGTCGACCGCACCAAGGGCCGGTCGACCCACGGTCGACCGGACGTGCACAGACGTGCACGCCCGTGTGCACTGGAGAACGGTCGACCGTGCCGGTCGACCGCTTCAGAGAGTCTGCTCTCTGGAAATCCCGGTCGACCGCACCGGTCGACCGACAGAGAAGTAATTCTCTGCTCCAGGTGCTCGGTCGACCAGGCCGGCGACCAGAGGCTCCAACGGTCGGATTCTTGACCGTTGGCGGTCGACCGGACCGGTCGACCGGCAGTACTGACAGATTCCAACGGCTAGTTTTCTGGCAGCCTATAAATTGGGGTTTTTTGTCATTGTTTGAAGCCAAGTTTTTAGGAGAGCTTTTGTCCAGTTATTTCCATTCTTTTAGCAGAGTTTTCTCCACAAATATAGTGCCAATATTTCCTATCAAGAGGGATTTTATCAAGAGATTGTTTAAGTGATTCTTTGAGTTTTTCACCAAAGTTCCTTCCTTGATTTCTCACACTACACTTGAGCATCCATAGTTATATCTATCCTATAGGAGTGTTGTAGTGAGAGTTTTGTTAGGTGATCAAGTGTTTAGATCACCAAGATCTTTCTTTGTATTTGAGGAAGCGGGCTAGTGTGCTCGCGGTGTTTTTGAGTTCGGGTGCGGACTTGTTGTACGAGGTGCGGCCTCGACGAGCCGGTGGGCTTGTGGTGTGTAAGGGACTTGGGAGTCCGAGGGCTTGTAGGTGTTGCGGCACCAAGGAGAGATCCGTTGGGATCGTGCATAGTGGAAATCCTTCGTGGTCGAAGGCGGGGATGTAGAGCAAGTGTGCTCGAACCTCGAAACATACCCTTGTGTTTGCGATTGCTATTCTCTCTCTCTCTCTCTTTGTCTCTTGTTATATCTTGCATGTTATTTATTGTGTTCATCTTATATGCATGATATATTCCTTGTGCTCATTTTGATATATTGCTTGGGATTGTGACTAACACTTGTATTCAACCAAGAGAGCCAACGCGGCACCTCAACCCATTAAAGGGGAATCAAGAGGGGTTTAGTCCAGAGCCCTGCAAAGGGAATTCGGCTACACTCTTGTGTTATACATAGTGTTTAGGGTAAAAGTTATTTATTGGTCATCTTAGTTTTAATTCCGCATTATTTGGCATTTAGTGACCATTAGATTAGCCATCACCTATTCACCCCCCTTCTAGGTGAACTTACAGTTTTGAAAACAAAGCATCATTGTTCTTCAAAACAACATCAAAATTATTTTATTTTTTTAAAATTTTATTTTCTTTTAAAGTAAGGTCAAGTTGGGTTTTAAAGGAATTCCTTTCACTTGAAATCTCAACACTCTCTTTCAAAACCACATTAAGTTTTGAAAACAAATTTTTATTTTCTTCTTTTAATTCAAAATTCTTGCTTTTCAAAAAGTTGTATTTTGAAAGCATGTTTTCACAAAACATGAAAATTCTTCATTTAAAGCATGAGCATCCATAGCATTATACATGAAGAACTAGCATAATCAACTAGTTGAGTGTCCGAGTTTACTTCAAGGGAGTCATTCCCTTGGACTATGAGGCAAGCTTGATCGAACTATCTTATTAGATTCCTTCTCCAAAACGGTTGTTGTTTGTTCTTTGGGAGAAGTCAATGTGTTCCACACTGCAAAATCAGAATCATAATAAGAAACAATAGATAATATTTTTCTAAGTGATTGCCTAAGTGCAATCAATGCTTGTGCATTAGCCTCTATATGCTTGTTATTACCAACATACGATTTCTTGGTAGTGGCAAGGTAAACATGCAATTCAAGGGCTTTGAGGTAAGCACTCATCTTAAACTTCAATATATCGATGTTAGAAAACATGACACATGGGAGGAGCAAGAAAATCCATAAGTGTAAACTATATGCGTGCAAAGCAACAACTAGATTAAGCAAATGAGGATCTCACCCTAGGTGGTTAAACCGAATATCAGAAGTGCTAACTCTGATACCAATTGAAAGTACACTAGAGGGGTGAATATGTGTACTAGCTAATCTAGGATAAATGATGCGAAATTTAAAAACTAACTGCTAACACACAAAGTGTAATTAAGAGTGAATCTGTATTTTCCATGAAGGGCTTTTGAACTACTCCTCACAATTCCTCTGAATTATGAGTTGAGGTGTTTTAAAGCTCTCTTGATTCAACACAAGTGTAGGCACACAAAACAATACCAAGCATATAAGATATAGCAATAAAGATAATGCAAGATATAAAGAGAGATGGAGTAAAGAGAAAGATCCAAATGCAAACATGAGGATATATTTTGAGGTTCAAGCCACTGCTGTAGGTTACCGCCTTCACGCAGAAGAATTTTCATTATGTCTACACAGGACCTTCCAAAAAGGGACCTCCACCGAGAAATTACAAATACAAACTTAGAGTACACAACTCTAACTCTCACTCCTCTACACAAAAGGGAGCAACAATCACCTTTACAAAGAGGGAGCACAAAACAAAGATGAAAATACAACTTGGTGATCATAAAGATCATAAACAATCTATTGGTGATCACAAAAGATCATAAACACTTTCTTATAAAACAAAGATCCTAAAGATAGATTTGAATTGAGTGGCTCAAGTATGTGAGAAATCACAGTGTTTGAAAAAGAAACTACAAAGAAAATACTTGGGAAAAACTTCTTAATAGATATGAAAAAAAAGAACAAAATAGAATTTCCAAAAACTTGTATTTCTTTGACTTTTCCAAAACTTTGAAAAAAAATAAAGATAGAGATTTTTAGCACTAAATTTTTTTTAAAAACTTGTTAAAAACTCTGTAGAAGATGAAAATTTGGCTCTCATAAATCTTATCTAAAACTGGCCTCAAAGACCCCAATTTATAGGGGATATAGACTATAGCCGTTGGGGCTCAGAACCAGGCCAGAAGGCCTGTCAGTCGACCGCCCGATCGACTGGCCAACGGTCAGATTTCTGACCGTTGGGGTTGCCTGTTGACGACTTGGTCAAACGCCCCCAAGGGTAAGCCTATCGGTCTGACCGTTAGGGTTGCCGGTCGATCGCTCGGTCAACCGCCCCCAAGGTTAAGCCTATCGGTCGACCGCTCGGTCAGCCGCCCCCAAGGTTAAGCCTATCGGTCGACCGCCCGGTCGACTATGGCCAAAACTAGAGAACCCCCTCTCTGGGTCGGTCGACCGAGGCCAGATCCAGAGAGCAAGCTCTCTGGATCGGTCGATCGTGCGGTCAACCAGCCCAATGGCCAAGGCCTTGTGCACGTCTTGTGCACATCGATCAACTGATCAGTCGATCGAGCTCTGGTTCGATCGACCAATCGATCAACCGCTAGAAGGTTTAGAACGGGATTTTTAGGGTATGAAATCTAACTTGTTAAATACCTAAAAAATTCCCATAAAACTCCATAATTCAATTCAAAAAACAAATTCATGTATATATTTGAAGTATAAATATGTGTGATCAAAATTCAACACATTTCAAACTATTTGAACTATATTTGAGGTATAGAAAATAAGCTTTAAACCAAAACCGGTATTTAACAAAACCAAGTTCTAAATGGAAATTCGATTTTTCCAAACTTGTATAAATAAAAAAAATGATATTTAAAATCATTTGAAGCATAATGTGTATGGATAGAATCCAATACATATATAAATGATATATCTATATTTTTGACATTAAATCCAAAAATAAGTTTTGATAAAAACAAAACTTAAAATACATGAACTAAATACACATCAAAACAAGTTTTTCTAAACAATATGAATTATTAATGTACGTGGATGAACTCCAATATACACAAAAACCATGTAAACTTGTAATCATGTAAATCGAAAACTCAAAACCGAAACACCATAACACAAAACTTGAAAACTAATTCTATGAGTTTTGTGTAAACCAGATAGATATAATCTTTTGAAACTAAAACGGTTAAACTAAAATCAAAACTATTGAACTTGTATGTGTATATACTTGAGCATATCAAAATTAACTATCCGTACACAAGATCTAAATAAACTAAACAAGCCTAAATCGAAGTCTTCTCATCAATCTTCATCTCCAAGATGACTCGATCCAAACACAATCCATAGAGCTTGACTTCATCTTGAGTACTAGATGCGATCTTAAAAAGTGAGCTCTTGAATCAATACGTGCTAGCTTCAAGACTTGACTTTAAAATTTTGTTGATGCTAAACACCTACTAAGATCTTGATCAATAACTGAAACTTTATAAACACAAGATCATTAGTAACTTAACTTCATAAGTTAGTCATTATCAAAACTAAGGTGAAGAGCCTTTGGGATAACATAAAGGCCATTGTATCCTAGGTATATATTATTCAACTTTTAATCAATATATTTTGAGTTTTTCTCATATTTGCTCGCAGACTCGAGTTGTTCTCTTTGGTTCATGGATTAGGGTTGTTCTTACTCGTGGATTCGAGTATTTATCCCTAATCTGAGGCTTCTTCAGGGTTCGTTAGCGCTAGAACGAGATCTAAACCATGTTGATCATTTTCTTCGCTTTTCTGTCTGCGTCAAGTGGTATCAGAGCTTCAGCGAATGCTCCGACAATGGTCAGAAATGATGACGAGCAACCAAACTTGTCTGCAAGGATGGATAATTTTGAAGGAAGGCTCAACACTCTTGAATTAACCATAGACGTTATGGTCAAGAAATTAAGAAGATCTCCCTCAAGTTTGACGATTGAAATCTAGCAGATGGTATGCATCGAAGCGAGTTGAATCGTCCAGCAAGCAACTCTCCACCACCACCTCTACTTTTATTAGATAATCTTCATCCACCACCTCCACTTTCTTAAACAATCCTCGCCATATGACCCTTACCACTAACTCACCCCCCTCTAATTCAACCACCCAAACTACTATCACCCCCATATCAAGCACCATCATATCAATCATACCCAAATCAACCACCTCCAAACCACCCATTTCAATACCGTACATCACCAAATTACCCTCTACGACATTCCCAAATTGATGACTTCTCCGACAAGAAGTTCAACAATCCCGCTTATCAGTATGACAAGTTGGAGATAACTGATTGGTAGTGAAAAGTGCATTTTTATCATCATATTTACCATCACATTTCATATTTATTCATTTAATTCTGCACATTTATTAATAATTGTAATTTATTGTGTGCAGGCCTCGAATTATTATTTTATAATAAATAAAGCTTAATGAAGCCCAAAAGCCCATATTTGAAGCCCAAGAGTCAAAGTGCAAATATCAATTGTCAAGATGCAATTATGCAAGGGCTAAAGTTGCAATTATTAAAGATGAGGGAAGGATAGAATTCTACCCAACCCTAAACTCTTGCAGGATGAGGATAAAAGCCAAAGAGAGTGCAAAGATAAAAATTCAAAGAATTCGGATTTAGACTGTACACGTTTTAGTGTTTTAAATCATAACTTTTTCTACAGTTATGCAAATCCGATGATTCAAGATGCGTCAGAAAGAAGACTTGAAGACCTACAACTCTTATGTTGATCAAACTTTCCAATTCAATCCGCAGATAAGCTAATTTCGGCGATCAACATGATAAGAAGTTGCAGGACAGATTTGAATTTCTATGGATAAGTGCAACAAGTCTGGAGATAAGATCTTTTGGGAGAGTTGTACTAGGACTCTACATCTTCCAACTCCTATAAATATCCCTGCAGATGCAACACAGAAATCGTCCAGCGAAGAGCCAAGGGCCAAAATTAGGGTTTCTTCTAGGGTTTTCTTCTTAGTTAGGTTTTTGTTTTTTTTATTTAAAGAGAGAGAGGATATATTGAGCGTGACACCGATGTATCTTCTCTCTCTGCCATTGATTAAAGCAATAAAGGTAATAATTTTCTTTTGTTCTTTATTCTTATGTGTTACTTTTATTTTGTTTTTCTTTTCTTTTTCTCTGTGATCTTGTGGTTGTTGATGAACATGCAAGTGGATTCCAAAAGCACGTATAACTAAGCTCTGTGAGAACCAGCGATAGTTCATGAAGACGTCTCCTCCAAGCTACGCATCACTTCGTTCTTGATACGCTTGACGATATAATGTGCACAGGGATTGAGCTCGAGTTTATGATCTATTCGTGGAACGCCTCCTAAGCAAGGTATAGAACATGTAAGGTTTTCATGTTCTTTCTTCAACCAAACTCAAGTAAGTTTTCTTTTCTTTTCGTTTCTTTTCTTTTCTTTTTTTTTTGTAGAATAAATACAACTCATCTCCATATTCTTTTCTATCACCCATTGTAAATACCACTAATAATAATAAAAAGATAATTTTTAGAGATAACTTGCTTAACGCTTCCATCGCAGTCCCTCCTTGAGGATCACGACCCGCATAGCCCTGCTACCGCGGATTAGAACTGAGACTTGCACATCATATTCTTACAACTAAAATATTATCTTTTGTGTGCAGGAAATCTCAGTCAACAAATTGGCGCCGTTGCCGGGGAGGGACGGTAAGTTATCTCTAAAACAAAAATTTAATTTTTAACTAATTCTTTATTCTTTTCTGTTTGCAGGTTGGGAACAGGAAACAGAAACATAGCAGCAGCAGTGGACATATTGCTATTCTGTGCCTCTGCCCTCGAAGGCAGAGCACCAGAACCCACTGTTTTGCCGCAGATCCGCGGCCAGAGCCGGGAAACGCGGCAACAGTGGTGAATTACTGATCCAATTTTTTTTGTAGGGTGCTTCAAGTTAAAAATTCTGCTTTCTGCTCTGTTCTGATTTGTTCTGTGATATACCTGTAAATTGCTAATAATTCAACAGTAAATTATTGGTTGTTAAAAATAAAATTTGATTAGACGTTTGCATATAGGCACGTGTCTTTTCAATTATTTTTATTTACTGTTGAAGAGTGCTGGAGGAGCAAGGTACGTATGCATTGCATGTAGAATAGGATTCATCTCTTGGTTGATTTTCTGCTTTGAGTGATTCTTATCTATTTATCTTGTACACTTGCACTAATTCATCTTAAGGGCATAACCCATTAACAAGATAAGGTGGGGATTTCATCACCCTTCCTTAGCCCAAAAATCATATCCCAAGCACTCACTAACCCAAGCCTAACTTAAAAATTAGTAGACATTGGCCCTAGGGACACTCGGACTCAATTAGGAGATTATCCTAAGGGGGAACGGTGTTGGAAGTTGACTCCTGCCAAATCAGTGTCTAGGAAGGGGATTGAGGGCGAAAGCCCGAAGTGTGGTGGTTATTTAATTAAGGAACTTCTTTGACGGAAAACCTCCCACCACTTGCCCGACCTGGCTGATTAACTTGTGGTCAAAGTCTACACCCTACCTCCCGTGGACAGTCTAACCAGTTAGGAGTCGTCTAGGTCTAGGTCTACCCTAACTTAGGTTAGAAATTTTTCTTTTTTTGTTTGTTTTTTTTCTTTTGTTTGCTTTGTGTGATATGGCCTATAACAACAATTTTTTTAATTTTAATGAGGATCCATATTACACACCAACCTCTTATTCGGATATTACCAACCCGGCATATCATAACTTTGACCAACCTAGTGTGCCAGATTGGTCTTATCCGAATCATTACAGCCCCAGTCCCAATACTATGAACAAGATTGGAATAATCATCACTACTCTTCACTGAGTCAATGGGGATTCAATACCCCTGAGCCATATGGTCAACCACCTGTTCAACCCATTATCTTCATATACGTCTTTTCCCACATCACCAAGGTTTCAGTCCACCATTGATCTATTTGATGGGTTAGAAGAAAAAGTGGATCGGTTGCAAGATACAATGAATGATCAAATTTCTAGACTTTCAAACATTCTTGAGCGAACCAACCAAGTTGATAGGAACCAAGAATCATTCTGTCTAGAAGACCTTGATCAAAATTCAATTTCATCACATCAATATGAACTTGCTCAACCCCAATCCTGGACAAGTGGCTAGTTTTAATTTCAATGAGATTGAATTAGATTGTGAATGTGAACCCGATCCCCAACTTTGCGATTCAGTTTCCATTTTCGAATCTATGTTGACTCCGGTATCCTTACCCAATTTGGACCAATTTTCTGAGCCAACATTTATTCCCATACCCATAGATCATGAAATGAATCACCCATTTTTGATGATCATTTTGAATTTGACCAATTGTGCAATTTTGAAAGTCCCATGGAAAAATTGGCAAGTTCCCATTTTTATGAGATTGAAACTAATGAGATATGTGACCTAGATTCCCAATCTATGATCAAGTTCAAATTCCCGAATCATTATTGACTACTGTTTTGTTACCCGACTTAGGTAATATTTTAGAGTCAGTTTTGATTCCCACACCTATCATTCCTGAACTTGAATCACCAACATTGAGTCACATTCCATTGTGGGAAAATGATTGTAGACTTGAGTTTCAATTTCTCGACTTGGACCCACTTCTTGATCCTAGCCCGACTCCTGAACCTTTACTTGATTTGAGTTTCTTTCCTGAGTCGGTATTAGATCCTGAACCTATCATTCTTGAGTCCAAGTCAACCATTTTACCAAGTCACATTCTTTTGTTGGACATAGGTATAGACCTGACTCTGTGATGATTTTCCAGGACTGGTCATGTAAAGGGAGTAAGTTTCACGAGAGGATCTTCCATGATCCTATTCATTCTGGGAACTGTAAATATGTAAATAAAAAAGAGGTCAATAAAGGTAGGTCCCGTGAACTACCACGTTATCTTGATTGGGCCGCATTTCGTGGACCAATTAGACACCACCGGAACCACCCCTAAGGTAATTTTCTGCCTTCCCTTGTTCTTTTTCATGCATATATGCATTCATTCATACATTGAGGACAATGCATGAGATAAGTGTGGGGGTGGGCTTTACTAACATACTAACATAGGTAGAAACTAACAAAAAAAATTGCTAAAAAAAAAAAATTAAAAAAACAATTTTTTAAAAAAAAAATGTTATAAAAAGGACAATATTTTGACTTATCTTTTGAAAGAAATCTAAGTTAGTTTTAAGAATTAGGAAAATCATGATTAGGATTTCTAAAAACTTGGTCAAAATAAATAAATTGTTGAATTTTTAAGTATAGGAGAGAAATTGAATAAGTAGTTAGTCTTAATTTTTACCTAATGAAATGTGCATACCTAATGCATATCTAGGATTCTAAGACAAAGACCCTTATGCCTCATATATATATTAAAAAAAAAAAATCACCAATTAAGCTGGATACATGTGCCTCAAGAAGCATGAGTATTCACGCCTAAAGGTGAGTTCAAAAAAATATATATATAAAATTAAATCCTTAGTTTGGGGCCTAGTTCACTCGAATTTGAGTCCGCGGGATGTTTTCTCACCTGGTGCCCTAAAGCCGACCGGTTTGAGAGTCATCGACTTTAAGTTCGTTACATGGGTGGATTAGAAAGCCTAATAAAAACTAAGAAAAATATTATATATGTATTAACACATCTAATAGTCAATTAGTTAGGTATGAGGGCCTCAAGAAGCCTTGATACTTACACGAAAGAAAATTAGATGAGTTATACATATTAAAAAAAAAAAGAAAAATAAATATATAAAAATAATAATAATAAAGAGGCATGAGAGTCCAAGTTAAGGAATTCCTAGTAAAATTCATAAGGATGCATATGATTTTTTGGTAACGAAAAAGACTATACACAAATTCGATTTTGATCCTTACTTAAAATGAATAACAATTCACTTTATAAAGACTAAGTTTGAAGAATGAATAAAAATGAGGATCCTAAAAACTTATAGACTACTTAGTCTTTTCAAAAGTATTTCAAATATTTTTCCTTTTTATGGATTTTGTGGGTGTAATCCGCTGAAAACCTCACGAGACAACACTCGTCCTCTAGGGTAACCTAGAGGTTTAACGGCTTGTTGCACGTGCTAAGTGCAACCGTGATTCCTACGAAAGTGAGTTAGGTTAGATTAATTTTTCTTTCTTTTTCTTTTTCTTTGTTTTTACTCGAGGACGAGCAAAAAGATAAGTGTGGGGGTGTGATTGGTAGTGAAAAGTGCATTTTTATCATCATATTTACCATCACATTTTCATATTTATTCATTTAATTCTACACATTTATTAATAATTTGTAATTTATTGTGTGCAGGCCTCGAATTATTATTTTTATAATAAATAATGCTTAATGAAGCCCAAAAGCCCATATTTGAAGCCCAAGAGTCAAAGTGCAAATATCAATTGTCAAGATGCAATTATGCAAGGGCTAAAGTTGCAATTATTAAAGATGAGGGAAGGATAGAATTCTACCCAACCCTAAACTCTTGCAGGATGAGGATAAAAGCCAAAGAGAGTGCAAAGATAAAAATTCAAAGAATTCGGATTCAGACTGTACACGTTTTAGTGTTTAAATCATAACTTTTGCTACAGTTATGCAAATCCGATGATTCAAGATGCGTCAGAAAGAAGACTTGAAGACCTACAACTCTTATGTTGATCAAACTTTCCAATTCAATCCGCCGATAAGCTAATTTTGGCGATCAACATGATAAGAAGTTGCAGGACAGATTTGAATTTCTATGGATAAGTGCAACAAGTCTGGAGATAAGATCTTTTTGGGAGAGTTGTACTAGGACTCTACATCTTCCAACTCCTATAAATATCCCTGCAGATGCAACACAGAAATCGTCCAGCGAAGAGCCAAGGGCCAAAATTAGGGTTTTCTTCTTAGTAGGTTTTTGTTTTTTTTATTTTAAAGAGAGAGAGAGGATTATATTGAGCGTGACACCGATGTATCTTCTCTTCTCTGCCATTGATTAAAGCAATAAAGGTAATTAATTTTCTTTTGTTCTTTATTCTTATGTGTTACTTTTATTTTGTTTCTTTTCTTTTTCTCTGTGATCTTGTGGTTGTTGATGAACATGCAAGTGGATTCCAAAAGCACGTATAACTAAGCTCTGTGAGAACCAGCGATAGTTCATGAAGACGTCTCCTCCAAGCTACGCATCACTTCGTTCTTGATACGCTTGACGATATAATGTGCACAGGGATTGAGCTCGAGTTTATGATCTATTCGTGGAACGCCTCCTAAGCAAGGTAGAACATGTAAGGTTTTCACGTTCTTTCTTCAAACCAAACTCAAGTAAGTTTTCTTTTCTTTTCGTTTCTTTTCTTTTCTTTTTTGTAGAATAAATACAACTCATCTCCATATTCTTTTCTATCACCCATTGTAAATACCACTAATTAATAATAAAAAGATAATTTTTAGAGATAACTTGCTTAACGCTTCCATCGCAGTCCCTCCTTGAGGATCACGACCCGCATAGCCCTGCTACCGCGGATTAGAACTGAGACTTGCACATCATATTCTTACAACTAAAATATTATCTTTTGTGTGCAGGAAATCTCAGTCAACAATAACAGTCTAGCCTATGGAAGGTATGAAATTTCACTAATCCTAATCCAAATAGGATTTTCTCACCCCAATAGGGAGGATAGAAACTCTTACCGTAATCATGGTAGGGAAGGAGGATACCCAAATCCTCAGGAGTATAGGATGAAGGTTGACATCCCCTTTTTTAGCGAGAATCTTGATATAGAATCCTTCCTGGATGGATCTATGAGGCAGATAAATTCTTTGACATGACTTATGTTTCTATGGAGAAGCAAGTTAAACTTGTGGCATACAAACTCAAGGAAGGAGCCGCCGTATGGTAGAACCAATTGTAAATCTTACGAAGGTGTAAGGAAAGCAACTCGTGATGACATGGAGGTGTATGAAGCAACTCTTATAAGGTAGATTTCTTCCACCCGGCTATCAACATATCCTCTACAATCGATTTGAGCAATGCAAGCATCGTACGCGGACTGTGATAGCATACACGGAGAAGTTTTATCTTCTCGGTTGTTGTGTGATTTACCAGTAACAGAGGAGCAACAGACTGCAAAGTACATCCACGAATTAAAATACCCCATCTAAGAGCATGTGGCCCTACAAGAATAATACTCTGTTGACGAAGCCCAAAACAAGGCCATGAAGGTTGAAAAGTTATAGAACAAGGCCATACCCTTCAAGAACGCAGTAGAAAGAACATTCGATGGTGCAAGAACTCAGCAAGGTTCCATATTAAGTGAACGATCTCCAGCTTGTAAAGTGATTGACGCCCATCCAACAAACCCAATGACAACATATGCCACACTACAAAGGGTAAGGAGAATCCATATGCCAAGCCTGAGATTGGCAAGTTACAGGTGTGGCAAACCCAGACACAGGTCTAATGAATGGCCGAAAAGGAGGCCCATCAACATAGTAGACTATGACGATGAAGACGAGGTGCTGATCGAGTCTGAGCCGAAAGATTCAGATTTGTCAAAGAAGAAGGAAAAGCAGCCACTTGCATGATCCAACGGTTGTTATGCAACCAAAAGAACCCTGAAGCCACACAAAGGCATCAAATTTTTACTCAAGGTGTTCGATAAAGAACATGGTGTGCAATCTCATCATCGACAATGACAGTTGTAAAAAATATTATCTCTATCATATTGGTGAACTATTTGAAGTTAGAGACAGAGTCACATTCTTCCCATACACTATTGGGTGGATCAAGAAGGGTCTCAACATCCAGGTAATGAATCTTTGTCATGTCCCTGTTTCAATTGGCAAGTTTTATCAAGATTCAGTTACTTGTGATGTTATTGATATGGATGCGTGTCACATACTATTAGGATGTTCATGGCAACAGGACGTCAAAACTATCCATCAAGGTAATAGGAACATTTACATGTTTACTTGTGAGGGTAAAAGAATTTCCATGAAGCCAATACCTCTACCACAAAAGCCGATTAAAGGAGGAGAGCCAAAGTTCATATCCTTATGCAATTGAGGCGAGTTCTTGGTAGAGTCCAAGGAGGAAAAGCAATGATTTTCCTTGGTAGTCAAAGAAGAAGTAGGCCCAACAATTGACATTGGTGAGAAGATAAAGCCGATGCTGGAAAAATTTCAAAGAATAGTTCATGACAAGCTTCCGGACGAACTGCCCACCCATGAGGGATATCCAGCACCACATTGATCTGATCCCCGAAGCAAGTCTACCTGACCTCCCACACTTCTAGATAAATCCAAAAGAGAGTGAAGTTCTAAGAGATAAGGTCGAAGGGATGACTCAAAAGAGACACATTAGAGAGAGTATGAGTCCATGCGCAGTACCGGCTCTTTTGACAGCAAAGACATGGAAGTTGGTGCATGTACGTGGACAATTGAGCCATCAACAAGATCACCATCCGATATCGATTCTCGATAACTTGTCTTAATGATATATTGGATCAATTAGGAGGATTTTGCATGTTTTCGAAGATTGATTGAGGAGGAGTGATTACCATCAGATTCACATTAGGTCGGGAGATGAATGAAAGACGACGTTCAAGACTCCGCAAGGACTGTACGAGCAGTTGGTTATGCCTTTTGGACTATCCAATGCACCAAGCACTTAATAAGGGTGATGAACCAAGTGCTTAAATATTTCTTGGCAAGTTTGTGGTTGTCTATTTTGATGACATCCTTATCTACAGTTCTAACAAAACTGAGCGTCTGCAGCATCTACGAGAAGTGTTTACCATTCTCTAAGCAAATGAGTTGCAACTTAAAGAAGTGAAACTTTATGACTACAAGCCTGATATTCTTAGGATTCGTCTGTTGGCGCAGAGGCCCATCACTCTAGTTTTGAAGATGATTAACTCATATAGTTATAGTTTACTAATAATCTTGTATTTAAATAGTTTCAGTGATTGACCAAGATATTAGTAGGTGTTTAGTTTTAATAAAAGAGTTTTGGAGCTTTCACATATTGATTCAAGAGCTCGACCATCAAGATCGCTTCTAGTACTCGGTTGGAGTCAAGCTCGTTGGATCGCGTTTGGATCAAGTCGACTTAGAGAAGAAGTTCTACAAGAAGATCTCAGTTTGTTTAGTTTTATTTTTATTTAGATCTTATGTAAAGGTAGATAGTATTGATATGCTCAAGTTCACATACACACACAATTTTAAAGTTTATTGGTTTTGGTTTTCGATTTAATCAATTTTGGATTTCATGTCAAAAACATAGATATATATCTTATATGTATATTGGATTATACCATATACAATATGCTTCAAATTTGTTTCAATATCATATTTTTATATTTACATGAGTTTTGGAGAAAACGATTTTCCATTTCAAAATCCAAGTTTTGGAAAATACAGATTTTTGTATAAAGCCTAATTTCAATATCACAAAAATGGTTCAAATTGTTTATAATATGTGTTGAATTTTAGTCACACATATTTGTATTTCAAAGATCTTATAAGAACTTATTTGTGTGGAATTTATGTGTATTTTATGAGATTTAATTGAAATTAAAAAGACAAGTTTTTAATACCCAGAATCCCAGCCAGACTGCACTGGCGGTCGGTCGGACCAGTGGTCGGTCGACCGATGTGCACGGAATGTGCACAAAGGCCAGCCCATTCGGCCGGTCGACCGCGCGGTCAACCGACTGAAAGCACCCCACTTTCGGGTGGGGGCCGGTCGACGGCGCGCGGTCGACCGATGGCTTTGGCCCAATCGACCGGGCGGTCGACCGGAGGCACAACGGTCATAAAATTGACCGTTGGCCGGTCGATTGGGCGGTCCACTGGAAGGGCAATCTTGCCCTTTCCTGGTTATCAACGGGCAAATTTTTGAGGGGTATAAATAGCCATCTCTTGAGCTGGTTTCTTAATGGTTTTTGAGAGCAAAAATTTCCTATCTTTCTAAGTGTTTAACAACTAGTTTTTAAAGAGTTTTTGGGCTAGAAGATTTTAACTTTATTTGTTTTAAAGGGTTGAAAAAATCATAGAAAAATAGAGTATTTGGGATATTGATTTTGATCTTCATTTCTATCTTATTCTAGTTGTTTTTCCAAGTATTTTGATTTGTGATTTGTTTTCCAAACACCTTTTATTCTCACACTTGAGCTATCATCTCTATCCTATCTGTAGGATCTTGTTTTGTGAGAAAATTGGTTTGTGGTCTATTGTGATCACTAAAGTTGTTTGTGATCTATGTGATCACCAAGAGTTGTAATCTTTCTTTGCTTTGAGTATCCCTCTTGTGTAGAGGTGATTGTGGAGGAGTTTGAGTTGGTTGTTATCTCTCTAAGTGTAGAGGTGATTGAGGTTGGAGTTTTGGCTTTGTGCCTATCCCTCTAAGTATAGAGGTGATTGAGGTTGGAATTTTGGCTTTGTGTCTATCCCTCTAAGTGTAGAGGTGATTGTTATTGTTTGGCTTTGTGTCTATCCCTCTATTGAGAGGTGATCTTGTGTGGCTTAGTGCTTGCCTCTTGTGTAGAGATTGTTGTTGTTTGAGAGAGGAATTGTGTACTCCAAGTTTGTATTACCCAAATCCTCAGTGGAGATTCCCTGTATGGGAAGTTCTGTGTGGACGCATAGTGAAAATCCTTTTGTGTGAAGGTGGGGACGTAGAGCAGTGGCTCGAATCTCGAAATATTTCTTTATGTTTTCATTTGATCCACTATCTCTAACTCTCTCTTTTATATCTTGCATTGATTCATATTGCTCATATCTTGTATGCTGGGTATTGTTTGTGTGTCTCACTTGTGTTGAACCAAGAGAGCTTCATATAACATCTCAACTCTTATTTAGAGGAATTTAGAGGAGATAGTCCAGAGCCCTTCACCGAAAATTCAGCTGCACTCTTTGGTTACACAAAGTGCGTTGCAATTTATTTTTAATTTCACATCATTTGTCATTAGATTAGCCATACACCTATTCACCCCCGGTCTAGGTGTACTTTCAATTAGTATCAGAGCCTACGCTCCTGATATTAGGTTTAACCACCTAGGAGTGAGATCTTGGTTAGCTAATCTACAATTGCATTTGCACACATATAGTTTATACACTCAAGGATTTCATGACCTCTCCTATGTTTGATGTTTCTAACATCAATGTATGAAAACTTAAGATGAGTATGTATCTCAAGACCCTAGGAATGCATGTGTACCTTGCCACTACCAAAAAATCTTATCTTGACAATAGCAAGCATATAGAAGCCAATGTACAAGCCCTAGAGGCACATAGATGCACTTTAAGGAAAGAATATTTATGTATAGTTTCTCATTGTGATTCCGCCTTTGCAATGTGAAACACTTTGACCTCTCCAAAGCTCCAAACGTCAAACATTGTGGAGAAAGAATCTAGTGAGGATGAATCCGAACAAGCTTATTACATGGTTCAAGGGAATGACTTCCTTGAGGTAAATTCGGATACTCACTAGATGATAGTGCTAGTTCTTTCGGTGATGACCATATGGAAGCCGATGCTTTAAATGAAGAACTTTCTTTTGTATGTGAAAAATTACTTCAAAAATAAAGTTTTGAAAAGGAAAAGCTACGGATTAAAAGAAGAAAATAAAAAATTATCTTTCAAAATTGACTTAGTTTTGCAAGAGAGGGATGAGATTTTAAATGCAAGGGACTCATTGAAATCCCAACTTGACCTTGCCTTAAAGGAAAATGACTTTTTAAAGAATAAAAATGATTGTGATGATGTTGTGAAGAAAAATAAAATTTTGTCTTCAAAACTTGAAATTGTTTCAAAAGAAAACCAATCTTTGAAAAACAAAATTACTTCTATTTTAAAAGAATTGGATTTGATTTCTAATAAAAATAAAACTTTGAAAAATGATTTTGTTGGCCCAAAGGCCTTTCACTCTAGTTTTGATGATGATTAACTCATGTAGTTATGTGTACTAATTACCTTGTGATTTTAGTTTCAATTTATTTAATCAAGATATTAGTTGGTGTTTAGCTTCAACAAGATGTATTGGAAGCTTGCACATGTTGATTCAAGAGCCCGCGCATCAAAGATCATACATTGTACTTGCTCGGTGAATCAAGAGTTTTTGGATCGAGCCGACTTGGAGATTGCGCTCTAGCTTGGAGATTGCGCTCTACAAGAAGACTTAGGTATCCATAGTTTTAGTTTGGGTTTAGATCCTAATTGTAAAGATTAGAATAGTATGATAAGCTCAAGTTCACAACACACACACCTTTCATGTTTCGATTTTCGGTTTTAGGTTTAACCGATCTTGGTTTTCATGAATAGATTTTTTATCAAAACAAGTTTACTTGGTTTATGTATATTAGATTTGTTCTATATACATGCATGCTTCAATTGTTTAGACAAACTTTGTTTGATAATCTATTCCATGTGTTTTATGTTTTGGTATTTACAACAAAACATATTTTGGACTTAATGACAAAAATCATGATATATATATGTTTCTTGTATATTGAATTTCTATTCATATACAATATGCTTCAAAGTGTTTAAATATCATATTTTTGTATCATGGATAAGTTTTAGACAATGTGTATTTTCTATTCAAAATACAAGGTTTTAGAAAATACAAGTTTTGGTTTTTGATAAATATGATAAGATACAAAAATAGTTTTAATTGCTTGATATTTGAGTCAAAACTTTTATCACATGTTTATATATCAATGCAAAATGCTAAAACTATTTTTGGGATTTTTAGTAATTTATAAGAATTTATTTGACATTAATTTTCCTCAGATTTCAGACCTGACTTTTGTCTGCCAGGCTTGGCCGGTCGACTGGTACGGTCGACCGCACCAAAGAAGCCAGTCGACCGTTCCGGTCGACCGACGTGCACGGATACGTGCACGCTGGCTGACTCTGTATCCGGTCGACCGAAGCGGTCGACCGACGGAGAGCTGTTGGCTCTCAGGAATTCTCGGTCGACCGAGGCGGTCGACCGGTAGCCACAACGGTTCAGAATTTGACCGTTGGGCGGTCGACCGGGCCGGTCGACCGGCAGGGTAAATCTGGCAAATATTCTGTAAACGGCTAGTTTTCTAAATTGCCTATAAATACCCCATTTGAGAGAGTTTTTCTCTAAGAATTTTTGGGCTAAAATTTTCTATCTCTCTGGTGTTTTTGCTGCAAGAAAAAAAATAGGTTTTTGGATTCAAAGTGAACAATCTTTTGTGTTTTTGATTAGGGTTTGAAAAACCAAAGAAAAGGGATTTTGGAAAAGCTTTTGTTTGAACTTCTATATCTTGATTTCATTTGTTTCCCAAAGGTTTTTCTTTGAGTTGCTGGTTTCATATCCCTTGGTTTTCTCCACACTTGAGCTAAATATCTACTATCTATATCTATAGGTTATTTGTGTGGAAGAAGAAGTTGTTTGTGGTTGTTGTTGTGACCACCAAGTTGTAACCCAATCTTTTCTTAGCTTTGTGCTTTGGGTTGTATCCCTCTAGTTGAGAGGTGATCCTTGTATTGGTTGGTGATTGGGAGTTTGTTGTATTGGTTTGAATTTTTGCCTCAAGGAGGAGGTTGTGATTGTTGGAGTTTGCCTCAGGGAGGAGGTTGTAAAGAGAGGAGTGTTGGGTACTCCTTGTAAAGGGTCCTAGGTGGACGAGCTAGTGGAAATCCTTCGTGTGTCGAAGGCGGGGATGTAGAGCTGGGTGCTCGAACCTCGATAACATATCTTGTTGTTTGCGCTTGATCCATTGGCTCTCTCTATCTCTCTCTTTACTTTGTGCCTTGCCTTATTCATATTGTGCATTCATTTTTGCTTGGCTTGTTGTGTGTGAATCATTTGTTGATCACATTTGAGTGTAATTTGCATTAAGTTATTAAATTCGCATTTGAAATCATAGATTAGCATTGTCACCTATTCACCCCCCCTCTAGGTGACTTTTCAATTGGTATCAGAGCTAGTGCTCCTGATATTTAGGTTTAACCACCTAGGAGTAAAATCTTGGTTTGCTAATCTTCACTTGCATTTTCATTTGCACTCATACTAGTTTGCACTCATGGCTAGCCCTCCTATGTTTGACCATTTTAGATTTGACTCTTGGAAGGTTGACATGATTAGACATCTAAAAGGACTAGGACATTTAGTTTATCAAGCCATCACTATAGAATCCCTTCCTAATAGTAGCAAGCATAAGAAGGCAAATGCATTAGCCCTTAGGACACTTCTAGCATCTCTAAATGAACATCTTTTGCCTATTTTTGATCGCTATGATTCAGCTTTTGCAGTTTGGAGCATCTTAACGTCTCCCGAGCTTCCAAGGATCATCAATAATTTGAGGAGATCCAAGAGAGACATGTCCAAAGATAAATGCTTCATGGTCCAAGGGAAAGACTCCCTTGAGGTACACTCGGATTCCCCTCTTGATGATAGCTCTAATTCTTATTGCCATGGTTGTTTTGAGGTTCAAACTTTAAAGATGGAACTTACTCAAAAGCTTGAAAAATTCTTAGAAAAACACAAACTTTTGAAACAGAATAATCTTGTTTTGAAAAATGAATTAAAGGATTTATGTTCTAATTTTGAAGTGATTTTGCAAGAAAAAGAAGAGATCACTAGTGAACGTGACTCACTACAATCTCAACTTGAACTTGCACTTAAAGAGATTGAAGATTTGAAAAACAAAAATGGTTTTGATGATGTTGTAGAACACAATGAGATTTTGTCTTCTAGATTGGATCTTGTTTTCAAAGAAAATCTTACTTTGAAAAATAAAATTGATTCAATTACAAAAGAATTGGATTTGGTTTGATTAAAAATAAATCTTTACAAAATGAGATTGATATTCATGTTTGTCATGCTAGTGTAGCTTCTACTTCTTGCACTCCTATAGCATGCTCCACTTTATCTTCTAACATTGAAAATGATATACTTGTTTTGAAGAAAAGTGTTGATAGTTTGGGCTCCACTTTGAGCCATTGTGCCATGAATCACACACGATTGGAAACCTTGGTTCGCAAGAAACAAGTTCCAACCTTGCATGCACACCCATCTAGGCATACACATGCTTTTCATGATCACCACCATCATATGTATTGTCACGTGTACACATGTACACATTGTGGTCGAAAAGGCCACCTTGCTAGATTTTGTTATGATCGCATTTATCATGAAATTTAGCAACTAATTATGTTTGGGTTAGAAAAGATACTAACCCCCGTGGACCCACAAAGAAATGGGTACCAAGATCCACCTCTTTGATGTTTGGTGTAGGTGGAGGCTCTCGCATCACGTGAGAGATTTGGTGCCTTGAGGTGGATGCGTTCTAAGCTTAAAAGAGAATTATTTGGATGCTTCACACTCAAGGGAACTTGGTGGAGAGGACCACCATTGGTTTGGAGAACTAGAGAAGAACCTTCATTACTTTTGGTATCATTCTCTAACTCCCACTTATTTGCATGCTTTTCATGTTATCCTTTTGTAGCATGTTATGTTTTATTGTTCATTATGCTTGTGCTATGCTCATTAGACTAATGTTATACATGCTTAGTTATTTGAGCACCCATGTTTCATATGGATCTATATTTAGTGTTCACACCTTGTTTAAACTAACATGTATGCCCTAGATCTAATGCACATGCATATGCATAAAGATCATATGATTTTCATGTTTCTATGATTTTTTTTTTGTTTTAATGATTCGTGTTTTTGATTATCATAATCATATTGATTGTTGACCGTTTCATGCTTCATGTTTTGACAACTTGCTTGAATGATAGTTTTCATTAAGACTAGGATTTATACTTGTACAACTAGTGAGCTACAAATAAACCTTTATATATTTGTGCTTGAACGCTCATTTGTATTCACTTGATGTACTAGTATAGTCTAGTTTTGATGATTATTACATTTGACTTGTATTCACTATCTTACATGTTTTGTTTTAACTTTATGTATATGTCCATCTTGTCCAAACTATCATTTATACATATACATCCTTGAGCCACGTGCCTTCATGCATATACTTTTGTGGACTCATTGTGTTTAGGATATGTATGTATACTTTAGTTTGTACATGACATACATATGCCTTGAAGTTTAAATCGTTTGGATGAATTTCATGTTTGCTAAGCGATTTCACATGTATGATGAATCTCATATTTTTAAGATGATTTCAATTAGTGATTTCACATGAATTTCATGTTTTTAATTTTGAGCTTGATTGTCCATTTTCATGTTAATATGTTTCTCACAACACTTGTACACTCACTCTATTTATGTTTTCTCATGACTTAGTTTTTATGAGTACAAGTTATGCTATATGGATTTTGAGTGTTTTAGTGCCATGTGGTTTACATGTGTCTTCATGAAAATTTTTTTTTGGATCTCATACTAGTTGATTCATATAACTAGTTATGATATTCTTCCTTGGTAGAGATTTTCAAACATACTACATTTTCAAACCTATTTTTGAAAACCCCTACCATCTAAGGGTGGTTGGATGGAGATCATGTTCATGTATGCTTTATAATGAAAATCATTTTAAACTTGCACATGATTGGGTGGTAGTTGATATGAGATATACACTTGATCTTATTGTTGTTTCAATTGGTATCACTGAATTCTTTCAATTGGTATCAATCTTGACATCCTTTTGTATACTCATATATGTTTTGTTTTATATATATGTATGCATACACTTCATATAGTATCAATTTACAATTGGTATCTCTGTATCAAATTTTAAATTGGTATCTATTTCTTACATACATATATAGATGATTTATTTGTGCTTCAAGATATATGCACTATTTTTGCTTATGATAAACTTGATTTTTTTTAATGACCATCATTTTCAATTGATTCAATTTTCAATTGGTTTCTTTATACAAGCATTATCATTATCTTGCTTATGCTAAGCTTGAGCTTTAACATTATTTCAATTGACTTAGTTTTCAATTGGTATCTTATTTCTAGCTTAAGCATATGTTTAGTTGGTATTTCATAAAGGGGGAGAAAACTCACATTTCAATTTTTCAATTGGTATTTAGTTTACCATTGGTTTTGTTTCCCACTCCCTAACTTTATGAGAAAAAAAAATGATTTAAGAATGATTATTGATTTTTAATGGGTATCATATGCTTATAAAGATATATATCTTCAATTGGTATCAAGATGCATTTGTTCACTCAAATTGGTATCAATGTGTTTTTCAATTGGTATCATGTGTTTTATTTTCAATATGTTTAATTTCAATTGGGATCATATTTGTTTTCAATGCCCCTCTTACCTTCAATTGGTAATTGGTAGGCATTTCTTAAATGTTTTTATGATCACTTTCTATTGATATCATAATGCACTTCTTTGACACTTTTTTAATTGGTATCATTTTTTGTTTCACCCCTTGAAGTAGTTTGTTTATTCTTTGTTTCATATATTTAGGGGGAGAAGAATTCATATCTTTTTGTTTTTACCCCTTTGTTGATGATTGACAAAAAGGGGGAGAAGATTTATTGGAGTTGATATGCATGAGTTTTCAGTTTTATGTTCATTTCATCTCCATTGGTATTGGTATCAAGAGCATTATGAGTTTTGTTTTTATTAGTATCCATTGGTATCAAGAGCATGTTTTGGTAATTTAGTTGTTTTTGTTTTAATTGGAATCAATAACATGTTTCATATGCATATTCATTTTATGTCAAGATAATTTAGTTGTTTTTGTTTTAATTGGAATCAATAGCATGTTTCATATGCATATTCATTTTATGTCAAGAACCTTTTTATATGCATCTTATTGTTTGTTTATTCCTATGCATGAGTTAAGGGGGAGCTTCTTTGAAGCTTTACTTTAATCCATGCATATATAACTCCATGAGTTTTGTCATCATCAAAAAGGGGGAGATTGTTGGCCCAAAGGCCTTTCACTCTAGTTTTGATGATGATTAACTCATGTAGTTATGTGTACTAATTATCTTGTGATTTTAGTTTCAGTTTATTAATCAAGATATTAGTTGGTGTTTAGCTTCAACAAGATGTATTGGAAGCTTGCACATGTTGATTCAAGAGCCCGCGCATCAAAGATCATACATTGCACTTGCTCGGTGAATCAAGAGTTTTTGGATCGAGCCGACTTGGAGATTGCGCTCTAGCTTGGAGATTGCGCTCTACAAGAAGACTTAGGTATCCATAGTTTTAGTTTGGGTTTAGATCCTAATTATAAAGATTAGAATAGTATGATAAGCTCAAGTTCACAACACACACACACCTTTCATGTTTCGATTTTCGGTTTTAGGTTTAACCGATCTTGGTTTTCATGAATAGATTTTTTATCAAAACAAGTTTACATGGTTTATGTATATTAGATTTGTTCTATATACATGCATGCTTCAATTGTTTAGACAAACTTTGTTTGATAATCTATTCCATGTGTTTTATGTTTTGGTATTTACAACAAAACATATTTTGGACTTAATGACAAAAATCATGATATATATATGTTTCTTGTATATTGAATTTCTATTCATATACAATATGCTTCAAAGTGTTTAAATATCATATTTTTGTATCATGGATAAGTTTTAGACAATGTGTATTTTCTATTCAAAATACAAGGTTTTAGAAAATACAAGTTTTGGTTTTTGATAAATATGATAAGATACAAAAATAGTTTTAATTGCTTGATATTTGAGTCAAAACTTTTATCACATGTTTATATATCAATGCAAAATGCTAAAACTATTTTTGGGATTTTTAGTAATTTATAAGAATTTATTTGACATTAATTTTCCTCAGATTTCAGACCTGACTTTTGTCTGCCAGGCTTGGCCGGTCGACTGGTACGGTCGACCGCACCAAAGAAGCCAGTCGACCGTTCCGGTCGAGCGACGTGCACGGATACGTGCACGCTGGCTGACTCTGTATCCGGTCGACCGAAGCGGTCGACCGACGGAGAGCTGTTGGCTCTCAGGAATTCTCGGTCGACCGAGGCGGTCGACCGGTAGCCACAACGGTTCAGAATTTGACCGTTGGGCGGTCGACCGGGCCGGTCGACCGGCAGGGTAAATCTGGCAAATATTCTGTAAACGGCTAGTTTTCTAAATTGCCTATAAATACCCCATTTGAGAGAGTTTTTCTCTAAGAATTTTTGGGCTAAAATTTTCTATCTCTCTGGTGTTTTTGCTGCAAGAAAAAAATAGGTTTTGGATTCAAAGTGAACAATCTTTTTGTTTTTTGATTAGGGTTTGAAAACCAAAGAAAAGGGATTTTGGGAAAAGCTTTTGTTTGAACTTCTATATCTTGATTTCATTTGTTTCCCAAAGGTTTTTCTTTGAGTTGCTGGTTTCATATCCCTTGGTTTTCTCCACACTTGAGCTAAATATCTACTATCTATATCTATAGGTTATTTGTGTGGAAGAAGAAGTTGTTTGTGGTTGTTGTTGTGACCACCAAGTTGTAACCCAATCTTTTCTTAGCTTTGTGCTTTGGGTTGTATCCCTCTAGTTGAGAGGTGATCCTTGTATTGGTTGGTGATTGGGAGTTTGTTGTATTGGTTTGAATTTTTGCCTCAAGGAGGAGGTTGTGATTGTTGGAGTTTGCCTCAGGGAGGAGGTTGTAAAGAGAGGAGTGTTGGGTACTCCTTGTAAAGGGTCCTAGGTGGACGAGCTAGTGGAAATCCTTCGTGTGTCGAAGGCGGGGATGTAGAGCTGGGTGCTCGAACCTCGATAACATATCTTGTTGTTTGCACTTGATCCATTGGCTCTCTCTATCTCTCTCTTTACTTTGTGCCTTGCCTTATTCATATTGTGCATTCATTTTTGCTTGGCTTGGTTGTGTGTGAATCATTTGTTGATCACACTTGAGTGTAATTTGCATTAAGTTATTAAATTCCGCATTTGAAATCATAGATTAGCATTGTCACCTATTCACCCCCCCCTCTAGGTGACTTTTCAGATTTGAACTCACATGTTTGCCATGCTTTACCATCTAGTATACCTATTGCATGTTCCACCTCTTCTTCTATTATTGAAAATGATATATGTGCTTTAAAGAAGAGTGTTAATGTTTGAGCTCCACTTTGAGCCAATGTACCATGAACCACACAAAGTTGGAATCCATGTTTCACAAGAAACATGCTCCTCCTATGCATGCACACAAATCACGGCACACACATGCTTCTCACGTTCAAACATATAATACCATGTATGCTCAAGTGTACACTTGTACACATTGTGGACATAAAGGTCACCTTACAAAATTTGTTATGATTGGATACGTACTTCAAATTTTACAAACAAGTTTGTTTGGGTTAGGAAAGATGCTAACCCCCATGGACCCAATAAGGTATGGGTATCAAAATCCACCCCTATTTTATTTGATGTAGGTGTGGGCTCTCGCTTGACGTGAGGGCATTGGTGCCTTGATGGTGGATGCTTTTGTGCTTGATGGACCCCACTTTGGATGCATCATCTTCAAGGAAGTTTGGTGGGAGGACCACCATGGTTGGAGATATAGAGATGTACCCTAATGGTTTTAGTAACTATTTGTAACTTCTATTTAGTTTACATGCTTTCATATTATTGATTTTTAGCATGTTTTAGTTTTTCATGATTGTTATTAAATGCCATGTTATTTAGACTTATGACATACATGTATAGTAATTGAGATACACCCATGTTCATATGGATCCACATTTTGTGTTCTCACTATAGTTTAACTATTGTGTATATCATTACTCTAAAATATGTGCATTTACATAATGATCATATTGGTTTTTATTTATAATTTTATGCTTCATGTTTTGATTACATGTTTAGATGTAGTTTTCATTAAAACTTGTGTATATACTTGTACAACTAGTGGGCAACATTTGATTTTTGTATGTTTGTGCTTAATTGCTCACTTGTACCCATTAGATGTACTAGTATAGCCTAGTTTTGATGATAAGTACATTTTGACTTGTATTCCATATTTTTTCGTACATATTGTTCAAGATCATGTGTTTAGCTTCATGTATATATTAATTTTATTTAAAACTTTTGATATACATGTATACCCTTGAGTCACTTGCTTTTCATGCAAATTCTATTATAGACTCATTTGTGTTTGGGATATGTATGTATATACTTTTAGTTTTAACTAAACATACAAGTACCTTGAAGTATATTTAGTTTTGATGATTTTCAATAAAGAAATTTCATTTGAGCTTAAATGCCCGATTTCCATGATTTTGTTGATTACATGACTTTTTACACTCTATGTTTGATGTTTACTCATGATTTGTTTCCATGAGATTATATGAGCTTTATTACTGAGTGTTGATGATTGTGTGATTTTCAATGTTGCATGGATTTATTCTTATTTTATTCCTTACTTGAAGGACTTCGCACTAATTTTCAAGATTATCATAAAACTAGTTGTGTATTTCTTCATTTTTGGAAGATTTTTCACCTATGTTAAAATTATTTTCAAATCCTATTTTTGAAAACCCCTTCTTTTTAAGGGCAACTGGATGGGCGACCATGCCTTGTATGCTCAAATTGAAAATCTCTTTAACATGTGCATGAAAAGGGAGGTAGTGAGTTATACACTTGATCCTCATTGTATTTTCAATTGGTATCACATTGATATTTTTTTGTACTCTCATATTTATGTTTTCTATATATGTATGCTTCTAACTTCAAATAGTATCAATCTCGATTGGTATTTATATTTTTATACATATATATGTGATTTGATTGTGCTTACAATATCTTTACATCTTAAAGCACAAATTATGTTTATGCTGAGCTTGATTTATTCTTTAATGTCAATTATTTTTTAATTGGTATCTTATACAAGTTTATGCATCGTTTTTATTGGTATTTCATAAAGGGGGAGAAAATTCGTGTTTTATCTTTCAATCGGTTTTATTTTCAATTGGTATCTTACTCCCATTGTTTATGATGAAAAATACGATGTTTTGGTATATGCTAACATTTTCAATATTGGTATCATGTTTCATTTTAAATTGGCATCTATATTGATATGAGTTATGTTTACCTAAAACAATTTAGTTTTTACTTTCAATTGGTATCAAGATTTTCAATATATATATGTCAATTGGTATCAAAAACATACAATGTTTCATTTCTATTGATATCAAAATTTACAAGACATTTCAAATTGGTATCAAGATATTTTCAATTAGTATCTTTTAGTATCTTAAAGATTTTGTTTACTTTCAATTGGTATCTTAAAAATGTTTTGTTTATTTTCAATTGGTATCATAAGTTGGTATCATAATATTTCGATGTATACCTTTATCATAAATTGATAAACTTTTCAATTAGTATAATAGTGTTTTTTATATGTATTTCTTATATGCAAGGGAAGCTTAATATCTTCTCTATATATAGATTCATGTTGAGTGTATTTCATATTGAGGAGCTTGGTCTCTCTTCTCTATGTCTTACATGAAATCACCTGGGGGGGCGAATAGGTGATAATGCTAATCAATGCACAAATTTAAAATGAGATGATGCAACGATCACTCAAAGCAAGATTAGAAGCCGAATACCCCGTGAAAGGCTCTGAACTCCTTCCTCGTGATTCCTCTAAATAAGAGTTTGAGGTGCGCAATGCAATCTTGTTGTGAGAGTATTGATCGACAATATAAGGATGAATGGGAAGTAAGTAAATAACACAAGTAAACCAATCGCAAACACAGAGATTTGTTTCGAGGTTCGAGTACCCAGCTCTACGTCCCCGCCTTCACCCAGAAGGATTTCTGATCCACTAGAACTTCTACAAAGGATTACAACCACTATGGAATACCCAACTCCTCAATCACACTCCTCTAGTCCAGAGGTAGTGGAGTCACAAATACAATAATCACTTGGTGATCAAAAGACCACAAACTCTCTTTTGAAAAACTTTTCTTTATAAAACCCTAGAGAATAATGTATAGGATTGAAGCTCAAGGTTTATAAGTGAAAAATAAAATAAAGTAGAAGAGAGTTTTGAATTAAAAACTTCAGAGAAAAATCAGAGATTAGAGCACAAAAACTAAGAGCAAAAACTTCTTTCAAAAAAACTCAAGCTTGAATTTTTTTGCAAATGTTGTTGTGAAACTCCTCAACCCCATCCACCCCTATTTATAGGATACAGGTAGGGATTAAAAGGTAAACAATAATTTTGATTAATTAGGAAAGATAAGACCCAAAACCAGCCATAAAACTCGTTTGGAGAATAAAATCACGTTTTAAAACAAGTTTAAAAAACTAGCCGTTTGGCTGTTAATACACTCACGGTCGACCGGCCCGGTCGACTTGTTTTCAAAATTAATTGACCGTTGGCAGGCCCCGGTCGACCGCCCGGTCGACCGTCCCAAATAGAGACTTGGGTGCAGTCAGTCGGTCGAAGCTCGGTCGATCGATATGGGGTCCGGTCAGCCATCCGGTCGATCGGATAACGTGCACACATGCACGCACCCAACGGTCAGAACTGCGGTCGACCGCTCAGTCGACCGTTCTGACCTGAAACAGAGCCGGTCAACCGTCCGGTCGACCGCAAAAAGTCAAAACATATAATTTTGTAAAAATGTTTTTGAGGATATGAAAATTTTCAAAAAATATTTTTGTCAAGACTTAGTACCCTACAATAAATTAAGTTTGCAAATACTAAAATAGGCATAATAAAATATTTTATACAAGAGACAAAAATAATCTTTTAAAAATCATGTGCAATTTTGTGTGTGTGGGAAATTTGAGCTTCAACACTATATACTATCCTTTAACAAACTAAAGTATAAAAATTATACAAAGAAGTCTCTGAACCACATTGCCGAGCTAGAGCCTTCTCTCCTATAAAAGAGTTCTCTTGCGTCAACAACCTATCAACATGCTTTTAGCGTCATAAACCTTGCAATATGCTTAAAGCCATCAAGACTTGTAACAAACCTGAAATTCATTCTAAAATAACTTATTAGTACCAAATAGCTTTTATATGTTTTGTTATCATCAAAACTTATATAAATAGAGAGTGTAATCTTTTGGGCCAACAATCTCCCCCTTTTTGATGATGACAAAATATATAGGCTATAACATAAGATATAAAAGAGACGTAAAAACTCCCCCTCAAATAATGATATATTAAACAAGTATAAAACAATTTATTATGAGAGAATTTTTGATTTTTGAAAATTTGAAAGCAAGAGAGAATTTTTGAAAAGTTGAAAGCAAGCACCAAACCAAAACATAAACAAACAACATATTTCTCCCCCTTTTTGTCATACATCAAAAAAAGATATGTTAGCAAGAAAACTTCCTTATTTAACAACACAAACATTTATTTCACCACATATAAAAGAAAATATATTATAGTCAAGTGGTTTAGTAAAATTATTGACAAGTTGAAAATCGGAAGAAACATAATCAATATCAATATCACCTTTCTCAAAATGATCTCTAAGGAAGTGATATCGAATCTCAATGTGCTTGGTCTTACTATGTTGATTTGCATTCCTAGTCATATGAATAGTACTAGTATTATCACAAAATATTTTTATATGGTCATAATGCAAATCATAATCAAGGAGAGTATGTTTCATCCAAAGGACTTGAGCACAACAAGCCCCCGCCGCAACATACTCCGCCTCGGCGGTTGAGAGGGCTATCGAGTTTTATTTCTTGGATGACCATGAAGCAAGACAATTTCTAAGAAATTGACATGTTCCACTAGTACTCTTCCTATCCACTCTACAACCTGCATAGTCGGCATCCGAAAAAACTCATCATTGAGAATCTTCCAGTTTTCGGATACCATAGACCCATTCCAATAGTGCCCTTAACATAACGAATAATGCGTTTTACCGCAATTAAATGAGATTCTTTGAGACAAGATTGGAATCTAGCACAAAGACACACACTAAACATAATATCCGGCCTACTAGCCGTTAAATATAACAAACTACCAATCATGCTTCTATATAATTTTATATCAACACACTTACCTTGGTCATCCTTATCAAGCTTGGTGGTGGCGGCCATAGGAGTGTTGTGAATTTTTGAGTCTTCAAGCCCAAATTTCTTGATGAGTTCCTTGGAGTACTTGGCTTGACATATGAAAATCCCATCACGCATTTGCTTGATTTGGAGTCTAAGAAAATAGTTCAATTCACCCATCAATGACATCTCAAATTCACGTTGCATACATTGTTCAAACTCCTTGCAAAGTGACTCATTAGTAGAACCAAAGATTATAACATCAACATATATTTGAAGTATAAGAATGTCACTACCAAAATTTTAGTAAATAATGTGATGTCTACTTTGCCTTAACAAAATCATTTGAAAGAAGAAAACTAGAAAGCCTTTCATACCAAGCTCTAGGAGCTTGTTTTAAACTATATAATGCTTTATCTAATTTGAAAACAAAATTTGGATGTACATGATCCACAAAACTGGGAGGTTGTTCAACATAAACTTTCTCATCAATTAAACCATTTAAAAATGCACTTTTTACATCCATTTGAAAAAGTTTAAAATTTTTATAGGATGCATAAGCTAGTATGATCCGTATGGCTTCTAGCCGTGCTACGGTGCAAAGGTCTCTTCAAAGTCGATTTTTTCAACTTGAGTGTAACCTTAGGTCACTAACCTAGCCTTATTCCTAACAACATTTTCAACTTGTTCCTAAAAATTCACTTAGTACCAATTATTGGTCTATCATGGGGTCTAGGAATAAGGTGCCAAACTTAGTTGCGCTCAAATTGATTGAGCTCTTCTTGCATAGCAAGCAACCAATATGAGTCACCCTCGGCTTCGAGGATGTTTTTGGGTTCAAAATGAGATATGAATGCATAATTCTCACACAAATCATGGAGTTTGGAGCGAGTGGTTACCCCCTTTGAGACATCACCTATGATGAGATCTTTGGGATGATTTGAGGCGTATCTCCAATCTTTAGGAAGTGGTTGTGATTATTTCACTTCATCCTTTTGAACTTCACCAATAGGTTCTTACTTGTCTTCTTGGATGGGTGAGTCCTTCAAGGATATTTTCTCCATGTCCTCACCTAATGAGTCAATCTCTACAACATTCTCAACAATAGCATTAGTTTCTTCAAATTTAACATGCATAGATTCTTCAATAGTATGAGATGATTTATTGAACACTCTATATGCTTTGCTAGTACTGGAATAGCCAACAAAGATTGCTTCATAAGTCTTAGCATCAAATTTATCCAAATTATCTTTAGTGTTCAAAACAAAACACTTGCATCCAAAAACTTTAAAGTATGAAACATTTGGTTTTCTTAAATGATAAATTTCAAAAGAGGTTTTGAAAGTATTTTTACACAAATAAATACGGTTGGATATGTAGCATGCGGTGTTTATGACCTCGGCCCATAAGTATTGAGGGATCCCATATTCACTTATCATAGTCCTAACCATTTCTTGAAGAGTTCTATTCTTCCGTTCAACTACTTCATTTTGTTGTGGAGTTCTAGGACATGACATTTCATGCTTAATTCCTTTTTCATCACAATAAGTCATGAAGAGTTGGTTGACAAACTCACCACCTCTATCACTTCTTATCCGTAAAATCGAAAATTCTTTTTCTTTTTCAACCCTTTTCGAAAAATCTTAAAATGCAAAAAAGTTTGATCTTTATGCTCCAAAAAGAAAACCCAAGTGAAACGAGAGAAATTATGACTAAAACAAAAACATATCTATTTTCATTTAAGTTTTTAGTTTTAGTTGGTCCAAAAAGATCCATGTGAATCAATTCTAATGGCCTAGATTACATGATATCCTTGATTGGTTTGAAAGAAGACTTGGTTTATTTCCCAAGTTGGCACGCACCACAAATGCGGTCTTTTTCAAACTTCAAACAAGGAATACCCTTCACCAATTCCTTAGAATTTATTCTAGCAAGGTTATCAAAAGATGCATGGCCTAATCTTCTATGCCATAATCATGAAATCTCATAAAAAGCATTTAAACATTTTGTAGAGTAATCCAAATTAAGCATATCAATAATATAGACATTATTTTCATGAAATTCAGTGAGAATATAATCATTGATTTTACAATCAAAAATTTTGCAAGAAGATTCATCAAACACAACTTTGAGACCACAATCACATAGTTGACTAATACTAAGCAAATTATGTTAAGCCCATCAACAAGAACTACATTTTCAATTAAAGGAGATGCACCAATCTTAATGTTACCTATACCGATGATGGTGCCCTTAGAGTCATCTCCGAAGGTGACGGTGGCACCTCCAACGTACCTTGATAGGGTTGTGAAATTGTTGATGTCTCATGTCATATGCCTTGAATAACCACTATCAAGGTACCACCGCTCCTTACGTCTTAGAGTCTTGGTGTGTACCTATATAAAATAATTTAAGGCTTGATTTTGGTACCCAAATTTTCTTGGGTCCTAATGCGTTAGTGTTTCGAACCCAAACAAGATTATTTGTACTATTTATGTGATCATAGCAAAGTTTAGCTAAATGACCATTCCGGCCACAATAAGTACATTTATAAATTCTTCCATATTTAAAGCATAATGAGCATGTGGTTTATGAGCATGTGATTTGTGAGCATGGGGTGTTTTAGCATGATTGACATGTGATGTGTTGGCATGATGAACATGTGGAGTTTTGGCATGAGATGTTTTATCATATTTAGCATGAGGAGTATGCATATGCCTTTTTGAAAATATTTCTTCTAATTTAGTATTGTTAAAAGCACATTTTTAAAACATTTCCCAAATCATTTATTCTATTTTTTAACATGGAAAACTCATTTTCATCAATTTTAGGATATTTAGCTTTGCAAGCAACTCTATAGGCATCAAAATCTCTTTGTGTTGAAATAAGAATAGAAGATAACTCATCCTTTTCTTTTAAAGAAATAGCAATTTGATTTTTAAGCATTTCATTTTCCTTTTTCAATTTTGAACAATCTTCCTTTTTAGCATCAAAACTCTCTGAAAGTTCAATGAAAGCTTGTAATAACAATTCTTTACTTATTTCACTTTCATCATCAAGTGGTTGGGTAGTTACCTTAGGTGTGTTTGCCATGAAACACACATTTGCCGTGTCGACTTCATCTTCGGATTCACTTTCCGAGCCCCAAGTGGCTTTATACACCTTCTTTTCAACCGGCTTCTTTTGCTTCAAGGAGGAAGATATCTTTTTCTTAAAATCTGGACAATCAGCCATGATGTGTCCGGGTTTCTGACAGTTGTAGCATATGATCTTTTTCTCCTCCTTCCCTTCCCATCGCCTTCTATAGTTGAGCTTATTCTTGCGGTACATTCTCTTTACATTTCTCACAAGAAGAGATAACTCTTCATCATCTTCTTCATCTTCTTCATCATCGTAGTTGGTGGAAGAAGACTTGAAAGTTATAGACTTTTTCTTTTGAGTTACCGCTCCTTCTCTAGCCTTTTTCTCCATCTCATGAGTCTTAAGATTTCTAATAAGACTTATGAGCTCCATATCGTCTTTGTCATTCAATTCCTTCAAGGTGATAGCTTTGATTTTCCATGATGAAGGGAGAGCACGAATCACCTTACGCACCTTTTGGTCATTGCTTATTTCATCACCTAGAGATGCAAGAGCATTTGTGATCTTAGTAAACTTTGTAATCATATCATCAATAGATTCATTTTCTTGCATTTTAAAACTTTCATATTGGGAACGCAAAAGATCTATTTTAGCTCTCTTGACTTGTGATGTTCCCTCATGAGTGACCAATAAGTGTTGCCAAATCTCATAGGCGGATTTGTAATGGATAACCCGTGTTAAGTCATCCTCATTCAAAGCTAAAAGTAGGGCATTTTGAGCCTTTGAATTAGCATCAAATTCCTTGGAGGTAAGTTCGGACCAAGTGTCCTCCTCACCTTCGGGTTTACTAAAAGGCTTGATCAAAGACTTAGGAGATTATAGAAAAATGTTCATCCTAACTTTCCATATGGGAAAGTTGAGCCATCAAATTTAGGAGGGGTCTTAATGTTATTGGCCATCTTTACTAGTGTATGAATGAAGATATGAAAATAGTGATTAGAAAATTATAGGATTTCTCTAAGGATGTGAAGCCAAAAACTAGAGTCCTAGCTCTGATACCAATTGAAATCACCTAGAGGGGAGTGAATAGGTGATAATGCTAATCAATGCACAAATTTAAAATGAGATGATGCAACGATCACTCAAAGCAAGATTAGAAGCCGAATACCCCGTGAAGGGATCTGAACCCTTCCTCGTGATTCCTCTAAATAAGAGTTTGAGGTGCGTAATGCAATCTTGTTGTGAGAGTATTGATCGACAATATAAGAATGAATGGGAAGTAAGTAAATAACACAAGTAAACCAATCGCAAACATAGAGATTTGTTTCGAGGTTCGAGCACCCAGCTCTACGTCCCCGCCTTCACCCAGGAGGATTTCTGATCCACTAGAGCTTTCACAAAGGATTATAACCACTATGGAGTACCCAACTCCTCAATCACACTCCTTTAGTCCAGAGGTAGTGGAGTCACAAATACAATAATCACTTGGTGATCAAAAGACCACAAACTCTCTTTTGAAAAACTTTTCTTTACAAAACCCTAGAGAATAATATATAGGATTGAAGCTCAAGGTTTGTAAGTGAAAAATAAAATAAAGTAGAAGAGAGTTTTGAATCAAAAACTTTAGAGAAAAATCAGAGATTAGAGCACAAAAACTGAGAGCAAAAACTTCTTTCAAAAAGACTCAAGCTTGGATTTCTTTTGCAAATGTTGTTGTGAAACTCCTCAACCCCATCCACCCCTATTTATAGGATATAGGTAGGGATTAAAGGGTAAACAATAATTTTGATTAATCAGGAAAGATAAGACCCAAAACCAGCCATAAAACTTGTTTGGAGAATAAAACCACGTTTTAAAACAAGTTTAAAAACTAGCTGTTTGGCTGTTAATACACTCACGGTCGACCGGCCCGGTCGACCGGTTTTCAAAATTAATTGACCGTTGGCAAGCCCCGGTCGACCGCCCGGTCGATCGTCCCAAACAGAGAATTGGGTGCACTCAGTCGGTCGAAGCTCGGTCGACCGATATGGGGTCCGGTCAGCCGCTCGGTCGACCGGATAACGTGCACACATGCACGCACCCAACGGTCAGAACTGCGGTCGACCGCTCGGTCGACCGTTCTAACCTGAAACAGAGCCGGTCGACCGTCCGGTCGACCGCAACAGGTCAAAACATATAATTTTGTAAAAATGTTTTTGAGGATATGAAAATTTTCAAAAATTATTTTTGTCAAGACTTAGTACACTACAATAAATTGAGTTTGCAAATACTGAAATAGGCATATTAAAATATTTTATACAAGAGACAAAAATAATCTTTTGAAAATCATGTGCAATTTTGTGTGCATGGGAAATTTGAGCTTCAACACTATATACTATCCTTTAACAAACTAAAGTATAAAAATTTTACAAAGAAGACTCTGAACCACGTTGCCGAGCTAGAGCCTCCTCTCCTATAAAAGAGTTCTCTTGCACCAACAACCTATCAACATGCTTTTAGCGCCATAAACCTTTCAATATGCTTAAAGCCATCAAGACTTGTAACAAACCTGAAATTCATTCTAAAACAACTTATTAGTACCAAATAGCTTCTATATGTTTTGTTATCATCAAAACTTATATAAATAGAGAGTATAACCTTTTGGCCAACATTACACGTGTGTAGGGGAGCTTCACATCTCCTTTTATATATTGTATATTGTGCGTTATGTGATTAGGGTTTAGTCATCTCTTTTTCATGTAATGCATGTATGCAAGGGGAGTTAACTTTACGTCTCTCCTCTTCATGAATGAATATCGCATATACATCCTTCTTGTTTGATTTGACAAAAAAAAGGAGAGAAATTTTTTTTGAGTTTATTTATACCCCTTTGTAGATGATTTGACAAAAAAGGGAAGAGAGATTTTGAGTTTTATATATGGATGTTTATGCATGATTATTTCATTCCTTGTTTTATACAAAACGGGAGAAAAGAATTTTTGAGAATTTATATATGCATGTTTATTTTTTAATTGGTATCAGAGCATATATGTTTTGTTTATGTAAAAAGGGAAGAAGTATGTTATTTGGTTTATGCATTGATTAAATATCTTTATTGGTTATTGCTATGCATGAGTTAAGGGGGAGCTTTTATGAAGTTTAACTTTAATCCATGCATATATAACTCCATGAGTTTTGTCATCATCAAAAGGGGGAGATTGTTGGCTCAGAGGCCCATCACTCTAGTTTTGATGATGATTAACTCATGTGGTCATAGTTTACTAATAATCTTGTGTTTAAATAGTTTCAGTGATTGACCAAGATATTTGTAGGTGTTTAGCTTCAATAAAGGAGTTTTAGAGCTTTCACTTGTTGATTCAAGAGCTCGAGCGTCAGTCAAGCTTATTGGATCGCGTTTGGATCGAGCCGACTTGGAGAAAGAGTTCTACAAGAAAATCTCAGTTTGATTAGTTTTGTTTTTATTTAGATCTTATGTAAAGATAGATAGTATTGATATGCTCAAGTTCACATACACACACAAGTTTAAAGTTTATTGGTTTTGGTTTTCGGTTTAACCGATTTTGCATTTCATGTCAAAAATATAGATATATATCTTATATGTATATTGAATTCTATCCATATACAATATGCATCATATTTGTTTCAATATCATATTTTTGTATTTACATGAGTTTTGAAGAAAACAATTTTTCATTTCAAAAATTCAAGTTTTGGAAAATACGGATTTTTGTATAAAGCCTAATTTCAATGTCACAAAAATGGTTCAAATTGTTTATAATATGTGTTGAATTTTAGTCACACATATTTGTATTTCAAAGATCTTATAAGAACTTATTTTTGTGAAATTTATGTGCATTTTATGGGATTTAATTGAAATTAAAAGGACAAGTTTTCAATACCCAAAATCCAAGCCAGACTGCACTAGCGGTCCACCAGACGGTCGACCAGACCAGTGGTCGGTCGACTGTCATGGTCTACCGATGTGCACGAGACGTGCACAAAGGCCAGCCCATTCGGCCGGTCGACTGCGCGGTCGACCGACTGGAAGCACCCCACCTCAGGTGGGGCCGGTCGATCGGGCGGTCGACCGATGGCTTTGGCCCGGTCGACTGAGCGATCCGACCGAAGGCACAATGGTTATAAAAATGACCGTTGGCCAGTCAACCGGGCGGTCAACCGGAAGGGCAATTCTGCCCTTTCCTGGCTGCCAACGGGCAGATTTTTGAGAGGGTATAAATATCCATCTCTTGAGCTGCTTTCTTAATGGTTTTTGAGAGCAAACATTTCCTATCTTTCTAAGTGTTTAACAACAAGTTTTTAAAAGAGTTTTTGGGCTAAAAGATTTTATCTTTATTTGTTTTAAAGGGTTGAAAAAATCAAAGAAAAATAGAGTATTTGGGATATTGATTTTGATCTTCATTTCTATCTTATTCTAGTTGTTTTCCCAAGTATTTTGATTTGTGATTTATTTTTCAAACACCTTGTATTCTCGCACTTGAGCTATCATCTCTATCCTATCTATAGGATCTTATTTTTGTGAGAAAATTGGTTTGTGGTCTATTGTGATCACCAAAGTTGTTTGTGATCTTTGTGAACACCAAGAGTTATAATCTTTCTTTGCTTTGAGTATCCCTCTTATGTAGAGGTGATTGTGGAGGAGTTTGAGTTGGTTGTTATCCCTCTAAGTATAGAGGTGATTGAGGTTAGAGTTTTGGCTTTGTGCCTATCCCTCTAAGTGTAGAGGTGATTGAGGTTGGAGTTTTAGCTTTGTGCCTATCCCTCTAAGTGTAGAGGTGATTGTTGTTGTTTGGCTTTGTGCCTATCCCTCTATTGAGAGGTTGATCTTATGTGGATTAGTACCTTGCCTCTTGTGTAGAGGTTGTTATTGTTTGAGAGAGGAGTTGTGTACTCCAAGTTTGTATTACCCAAATCTTCAGTGGAGGTTCCCTGTGTGGGAAGTCCTGTGTGGACGCATAGTAGAAGTCCTTCTGTGTGAAGGGTAGAGCAAGGGTAGAGCAATGGCTCGAACCTCGAAATATATCTTTGTGTTTGTGTTTGATCCACTATCTCTAACTCTCTCTTTTATATCTTGCATTGATTCATATTGCTCATATCATGTATGCTTGGTATTGTTTGTGCGCCTCACTTGTGTTGAACCAAGAGAGCTTCATATAGCACCTCAACTCTTATTTAGAGGATTTAGAGGAGATAGTCCAGAGCCCCTCTTTGGTTACACTAAGTGTGTTGCAATTTATTTTTAATTCCGCATCATTTGTCATTAGATTAGCCATACACCTATTCACCCCCTTCCAGGTGTACTTTCATTGTCATCTGTTCACAAGGGATAGATACATATGGACGAAGAGATGGTGAGGGCAATCCTAGATTGGCCCGCACCAAAGAGTGCTACTGAAGTAAGAAGCTTCTATGGGTTAGCCACTTTCTATTGAATTCATTCGCAATTTCAGTACCTTAATAGCTCTTATGGCAGACTGTTTGAAGAAGAAGGGTCTTTTTTTTGGACTTACGAAGCCGAAAGAGCTTTTGTACTTATCAATGGGAAGCTTACAAACGCCCCCCATCTTTGTTTTTCCAAATTTTGATAAGGTTTTCGAGCAAGAGTGTGATACTTGCGGAGTAGGCATTACTCTCATAAGAAAAGAGACCTATTGCCTTCCTCAGTGAAAAGTTATATGAGGCGCGATCGTGGTCTACGTATGAACAAAAGTTATATATAGTGTATTGTTCATTAAAGTCATGATAGAGCTATCTTATAACTAGTGACTTCGTGCTGTTTTGGATCATCAATCACTCCAAAACTTCAAGAACTAAAAGCACATAAACAAGATGCATGCAAGTTATCCTACATTTAGCAATTTAACTTTGTAATCTATCACAAATCTAGAGTAGTTAACAAAGTTCTGATACTTTGAGTTGAAGAATTTCGCTGTTGACCTCATTACAAAGAGAAATCTTTGGGTTCGAATGTTTGAAGGAGCTATGCAAAGAGGATGAAGACTTTGCTAAGATTTGGGAGAAGTGTTCGTCACGACAACCTGTACAAGATTTTCATATGTTGGATGGATTTCTTGTTAAAGGTAGCTGGTTATGTGTACCAAGGACTTCGTTGAGGGAGAAAGTTATTAAAGACTTGCATGGAGGCGGGCTTGCAGGACATTTTGAGAGAGAAGATGATGGCAAGTTTTGAAGAAAGATACCATTTGTCCCAACTGGGCAAGGATGTAACTACAATTGTGAAGAGCTGCCCAGTGTGTCAAGTCGCTAAAGGCCAAGCTCAAAATATGAGCTTGTATACACCTTTTCCTATCCGAATCCCGAAGGATATTTGGGAAGACTTGAGTATGAATTCATGTTAGAACTTCCTCACACACAAAAAGGAGTAGATTTTATCTTCGTGATAGTTGACTAATTCTCCAAGATGGCATACTGTATTTCTTTCTGAAAGACATCCGATGCACCACATGTAGCCAAATTATTTTTCCAAGAGATAGTGAGACTGCATGGCTTACCGAGTTCCATTATTTCGGATCAAGACAACAAGTTCTTGGCAACATTTTGAACTACCATATAGAGGAAGTTTGACACATATTAAAGTACAGTAGCACGACGCACCCACAAACTGATGGCCAAACAAAAGTTGTTATTCATACCCAAGGCAACTTATTGAGGAGCATATGTGGAGATAGACCAAGATCATGGTATCAAGCTCTGCCTCAAGCGGAGTTTGCTTACAACAGCACAACCTACAGTTCAATGGGTATGTCACCTTTTTCTATTGTCTATTGGAAGGTACCTCATCATCTCCTAGACTTAGCCAAATATCCATTGGCGAGAAGTTTAGTAATGCAGCTAATACCATGGCTAAATAAGCCATAGATGTTCAAAAGGAGGTTAGAACAAGGTTGGAGAAATCCAATGTAAGATATAAAATCGTTGCTGACAAAAAAAGGAGAGAAAAAGTCTTCGAAGAAGGAGACATGATGATGGTATATTTGAGAAAAATTTAATGTGGCAGATCTTTATGATTATCACCCAGAAGAGCAGCTTTATCCAGATAATAACTCAAGGACGAGTTCTTTTAAAGAGAGGACTGATGTAGGAGAATAAGCAGCAAGGCGAGGAAATCAACATGCTGAAATATCTTCACCTGTCGATAGCCATTCAACTAACCTGTCGATAGGCTTTTCCCGAGAGCCCGGGTTTGTCAATTTTTTTGACTTGTCAACTGCCCCTTCATATGGCATGTCGATAGGCCTTTACAAAGAGTTCGGGTTTGATAATTTTTCCTTACCTGTTGACAGTCCCCTTCAGCTGTCGACAAGCCTATTACGTATCAGTATTTCTGATTCTGATTAGGAGTTATTTTCTAGGTCTGTTTTGGATTCCAATTTATTTTATTTCTATTTTTTTATTTTAGTTTTCTAGTTAGAGAAGTACTCTTATTTTATTTGCCTATATAAAGGCCATTGTATCCTAGGTTTATATTATTCAATTTTTAATTAATATATTTTGAGTTTTCTCATATTTGCACGTTGACTTGAGTTATTCTCTTTGGTTCATTCATAGATTCGGGTCGTTCTTACTCGTGGATTCGAGTTATTTATTACTACCTGAAGGCTTCTTCAGAGTTCGCTAGCGTTAGAATGAGATTTAACCCACATCAATCATTTTCTTCACTCCCCATTTGCATAAGACAGAATTGTGTAGTTTCGGAGGGATTCGTACCTGAATCCTTCCCACTCAAATACTAACATTCGATAATATCAACATCTGATATTCAAATATAAGATCCACTCTGTTGAAGCTGATTTATATTATTTAAAGTAACTAAAAATAAAAAATCAAGTGTTTTGAATACTTTTTGCCTATCCATCAAGTGGGGCAAAGTGGATAGCTGAAAGTAGTGAGTTGGTTAGATCTATGTCTTTAGACTTACAAATTCTCGATCCGACCATTTGATTATGATCTAAACATTTAAAAACCCCTACAGACCAATTTTTGTTAGGGTCAAATATTCTATGCCGTTAAACTAACCAACTCATTATTTAGGTCATTCGTTTTTCTCCTACTTGATGCATGGGCAAAAAGTATTTAAAATACTTAATTTTTGGTTTATAGATATGATCATACACGTGAGTTACATATTTTAATTTTGGTTTATAGGTATGATCATACACGTGAGTTACATATTTTCATATCATATGTGTCATATTTATGTAGTTATATTTAAATAAAACTCTGCTATTAATGTATTTTCATGTCCAGTAGCGTGTAGGGTAATTAAGGAAGAATAGAGAGAGAGTGACAAATTTATCCAATTTAATCAAAGTTCAAATCAAAGAGGATCGATTCAAATCTAAAGGTTCTAGAAGCTATTTTATCCGAAAACTGGGTATATCAGATAAGATAATATCATCTAAATTCAAGAAAAAATAGATTGTTTAAAAATCCTATCGATTTTGCTGAAGATAAATGAATATCTTATCAATTCTGAAAGACAAATTGAAAATTCAATAGGATAAATGGATAGAGAGAAGATCAACGGATGAGATGAAGCAATTTAGATTCGAATTTAGGCTGGATACCATTCAGTATTATAATCATAACTTTCCTACCGAAACTCAAATATGATGGTGCAAGATGCTCAAGAAAGAAGACTTAAAGGGCTACAATTCTTCTGTTGATCACTCTTTCCAATTCTATCATTTAATAAGTGATATTCAGCAATCAACACGCCAACAAGGTGCAAATCAGAATTGAATTTCTGAATAAATCAAATCAAGTTTGAAGATAAGGAGAGAATTCAAATTCAGAAATATCTAGCTCTTCCTATCTTCATGCACTTTCTATCTCTCTGGTTTTCTACTATAAATATCCTCATACCTCGAAGACAGAAAGGACATCATCTCAGAGAGAGTTGTAGTTTAGGTTTTTCTTTTCTTCTTTAATGTAATTTTTATTTTTTTATCTTATTTTATTTTTAGGCTAGAGAGAGTTACATGAGAAAAAAGAGGAAGAATTATTGTAGAGTAACACTATAGTAATTCTTTTTCAAGAGACTTATATTGAAAGTGACATCAATGAAGTTTTCTCACTTTTCTTCATCGTACTCAATCTAACCATACACTGTGTTCAAGTTACTCTTTCTATTTGCTTTGCTTTACTTCATGCTGAGGTAAGTCTTTGTTATGATTCAACAGTAGAGGTAAGTACTCTATTTGTTTTCTTTTTCAGTTCATTTATAATTCTCTTTTTTTAGTCTTTCCTTTTTTTATAAATAAAACAACAACACCACAATCTCTTCTTCTACCGTCTACTTCTTAATTTAACATAATAATTTTATTTTCTTTTTATAAAATTGAGAAGATAAATATTAACTAGTTTTGATAAATTAAAAGAGAGAAACTTACACAACGCTTTCATCGCTGTCCCTCCCTGTGAATCACGACCCGTTAGCCTTAAGCTACACGGTAGAATTGAGGACCTAGTACTGTTTTAAAAGTCTGTATTTTTCTTGTGCAGGTTTGGCTCGATCAAAATTTTTGCGCCGTTGCCAGGAAGGAATGGTAAGTTTTCTTTCTTTTTAATTTACTTTAACAAATTAATCCCTTTTTCTTCTTTATTTTGGTGTATAGGGGCTAATTATAGAAAACTAGGAGCTACAGTGGACATATTACTACTCTGTGCCTCTGTTTCAAGAAGGTAGAGTATCAGAGCCCACAACTGTAGTGAACTACTAACTGTAGTCTATTGCAGGTTACTTTTCAGAGATTAGCTCTCTACACTTATTAATTTATCTATTTAACTCATTCTGTACATATTTCTAATCAACAGTAACTTGTTGCTTCGTAAAAACTAAAAACGCTTAGACTCTTGCATCTTAGGGTATCTGTCTATTTCGTTTTTTTACATTACTATTGAAGAGTGTTGGAGAAAAAGGTACGTCTGCATTGCAAATAGCTTGAAAAACACACTTGTATATTATATTGCTTGGGTGTTATTTTTGCTATATACTTGCACACGAGCACGAAAATGATATTAGGGCATATCCTTAAACAAGATAAGGTGAGAAAGTCATTACCCTTTCTTAGCCCAAAAATCATCTCCTCACTCACTAACCCATCCTAACTTAAAATTAAGTAGAGTTTGACCCTAGGGACATCTCAGACTCAATAGAGATTGACCTAAGAGAAAAATTGTTAGAAGTTGACTCTTGCCAAATCAATGTTTAAGGTTAGGGATTGAGGGGCAAACCCCGAAGGCTGATAGTTTGGCATAATCAGGCTCGTTACTTTTAAGCGCGGATATCTCTCACCTATCTTGCCCCTACCTGGCCGATTAATTTGTGGTCAGGTTCTGCAATATATCTCCTGTAGATAATCAACAGTTAAGAGTCGTCTAGGTCTAAGCTCTACTCTAATATAGGCTAGATTTTTCTTTATTTTCTTATTGTTTATTTGTTTGTTTTTTTCTTATGAAAATGGATTATAATTACAATTATTCTGATTATAACTCAAATCCATATTTCACTTCAAATTTTTTTAATTCGGATATTACCAACCCGGCATTACATAAATCTAACCAATCAAGTATGCCAGATTGGTCTTATCCGAATCAATTTATGCCCCAATTCCAGTACTATGAACAAGAATGGGACAATCATCACCACTTTTCACCGAGTTAGTGGGGATACAACTCTCCCGAGTCTTACTATCAACAACCTTACCAACAAACAGTTTCATATAATTCATACCAAGACCAACCTATAAAAGAGAAATCTTCTTTAGAAAAACTTTTGAAGCCTTCCTTGAGTCCATACGACAAGTACAAATCATAATGGACTCAATTCTTATAAACAATTCCCAAATTCAAGATCCTTACTCTAATTTTCAAGTCCAACCACAACAAGAAGAATCTGTTGACTTAAAAAAGAATATGAAATTCAGGATTCAGTCCCAAAATGATTGTATTCAATTCCAAACGGATTGTCTCAAATCTCTTAATAGGATAGAAGAAAAGGGGAGTCATTTGGTTAACACAATTAATGATAGGAATGAGGAAACTCTACCAACACATTTTCAACCACTCCTGATTCTCCTAACCATATTGATGAAGAATCATGGTATCTTAAAGATTTTAATCAAGATTCAATTTAACCACAAAACTTTGAACTTGACCAATATCAACCAATTGATAAATTTACAAGTTTTCATTTTAATGAAATTGAACTTGAAGATGAATGGGACACCGATTCCCAATATTATGATTCATGTCCACTTTTTGAATCTATGTTGACTCCGATATTCTTACCCGGTTAGAACCTAATTTCAAAGCCAACACTGATTCCTATCCCTATAGAACTTGAACATGAACCACTTATTTTGGATAGTCACATTCCATTGTTGGGAAATGAATGTGAACTTTAATTCTATGATTTGGACCAAACTCATGAACCAACTCTGACTCTCAAACCTAAACTTGATTTGAGTTTTATTCTCAAGTCAGTTTCGGTTTCTATTTCTTTCATTGTTGAGCCCAAATCTTCCATTCTACATTGTTGGACCAAGGTTTAAATCAACATGATTCTGTGATGATATCCCAAGACTGGTCATATAACCGAGAAAAATTTCATCCTAGGATCTTGCATGATCCTATTCATATTAGGGATTAGAAAAATGTTAATAGGAAAGAGGTTATTGTAGGTCACCAAGAGGGAGGGTGAATAGGTGACTAGCTAATCTAATGATGAATAATACGGAACTAAAAACTATTTAAGCAAACTAAAAACTATTAAGCTAAACACACCAAGTATAACACAAGAGTATAGTCAAATTCCCAGTGAAGGACTCTAGACTATCTCCTTAAAATTCCTCTAGATAAGAGTTGAGGTGCCGCTATGGCTCTCTTGGTTGAATACAAGTGCGAGCAAACAATCCTAAGCATATAATAATAGAGCACAAGATATATCAAGCATATAAAGATATAAGTAATGTAAGCATGTAAGATATAAACACAAGTGAGAGACAGAAAGAGCAATCACAAACACAGAAGATTTGTTTCGAGATTCGAGTACCCTTGCTCTACGTCCCCGCCTTCAACACTATGAAGGATTTTCACTAAAAATGATTCCACTAGATCACTCGGTGTCGCAACCCCTACAAAGATCACACTAGAACTCTTGGACTCACTAGTCCCCTCACTTGTTCCCGCAAGAACAAACACACGCAAGCACACTAGCTTGCCGAGGCCGTACCTCTTACAACTCCTCCAACCAACGTCGGAACACTTGGTGATCACTTCACTTGATCACCACAACCACTTCTTCACCGAGGCCACCACCTCCACAACACTTCACAATACAAAGATGTAAACTTGTGATCACTTCTCTAGATCACAAAAAACAACTCTCACAACAAAGCTCCTATAGGATGGATTTAGCAATGGAAAGCTCAAGTATGTGTGAGAAAATTAGGATTGGTTTGATGGTGAAAAACTCAAGAAATCAGTTTTGAACACCACTCTTGAAAATTCTCCTTTGGATATGAAAGTATTAGCCCTAAAATAAGTGGAGATAAACACTTAGAGAGGTAGGAAAAACTAGCACAAAACTCTCCTCAAATCTTGTAGAAAACACTCCAAAATAGCCCCATATAAATAAGCTCTAAAAACTAGCCGTTGGGGATAACTCAGCAGGAAATCTTGCTGTCGGTCGACCGCCCGATCGACCAAGGCCGGATCCAGAGAACAGAGCTCTTTGGTCGGTCGACCGCGCAGTCGACCGAGGCCAGATCTAGAGAGTAAAGTTCTCTGGACGATCGACCGCCCAGTCGACTGGCCCACCAACCAATTGGCCGCGCACGTTTTGTGCACGTCAGTCGACCGCCCGGTCGACCGACTTCTAGCTCGATCGACCGGTCGGTCGGCCGCCAGAAGACCTGATCAGACATTTTTAGAGATTAAAACTTGGCTTTATATTTTCTTATAAAATCTCATAAAATCCCAAAAAATCAACAAAAATGAGTTCTTTGAAATACTTTGAAGTACAAATATGTGTGATCAAAACTCAACACATACTATTGGCTTAAAGAAAAATCTGTATTTTTCAAAAACAATCTCTAAATTGAAAAACAATTTTTTTAAAACTTCTCCAAATACAAAAAGAAGATATTTTAAACACTTTTGAAGCTTAGTGTGTATGGATATGATCCACTACACATATGAGATGAAATATCTATATTTTTGACAATAAGCTCTAAAATAGGTTTTGATAAATCCAAAATGATATTTTTCTAAACACAAAACTATCTTATGAAAACACATATAAATTTTATGTGTGTGTATGAACTTGAGCAATCCACCAACTAATCTATCCTTTATATTTTATCTTAGCACTTATAAAATCCGACACAAGTCTTCTTGAAAATCTTCTCTTGAAAATCTACTTCTCCTTCTTGACTTGGTCCAAACCTTGATCCAATGAGCTAGACTCCTGATGTGCGTGCTCTTGAATCAACACGTGCTAGCTTCAAAACTTGACTTCGAATATTTTGTTGAAGCTAAACACCTACTAAGATCTTGATCAAATATCTGAGACTAAATAAACACAAGATCATTAGTACTATAACACATGAGTTAATCATCATCAAAACTACAGCGATGGGCCTTTGGGCCAACAATCTCCCCTCTTTTGATAATGACAAAACTCATAGAGTTATATATGCATGGACTAAAGATAAGCTTCATAAAAGTTCCCCCTTAACTCATGCATAGCTATAAACATAAAGATATTCAATACTTGATTCTTCTCCCCTTTTGCATAGAAGTGCATAAACTAAATAAAAATATATATGCATAAACAAGGAGGTAAACATACATAAACTCACCAAATTCTTCTCTCCTTTTTGCATAAACAAGAAAACAAACATGTATATATAAACTCAAAATTCTTCTCACCCTTTTTGTCAATTCATCAACAAAGGGGAGAAAAACAAATCAAACAATAAAGATATATATGTGATATACATTCATGAAGATGAGAGACGTAAAGTAAGCTCCCCCTGCATACATGCATTACATGAAGAAGGGATGACAAGACCCTAACTCACATAAAGTATAATATACAATGTATAAGTGGAGATGTTAAGCTCCTCCAACACACGTATACCACATAAAGAAGAGATGTCAAGCTCCACAATGTGAGATACACTTAACATGAATTTATATATAGAGGAGATGTTAAGCTCCCCTTGCATATAGGAAATACATATCAACAAATTTTAAAATTTTTTTGATAATACTTAAAACAAAATTTTGAAATTTCTTAAGTCAATAAACACAATATTTTGATACCAATTAAACGTCCATTGAAATACCAATTTGAAAACAATGCTTAAGCATATTAAGCATTTAAATTTAAGTCAAGCTTAGCATAAACATAATTTGTACTTTAAACATGTAAGGATATTATAAAACAAGCACAATCAAATCATATATATGTATGTAAAAGAAAAGGATATATCAATTGAAATTGATACTAATGAAATTTGAAGCATATATATATATATATATATATATATATATATATATATATATATATATATATATATATATATATATATATATATATATATATGAGAAAAATGTATATCAGCCGACGGCTGAGAGACCCTCTCAGCCTGCGGTGATGTGGCAAATTATTAGCCACACTAGAAAGGACGCCCCGCCTATTGAAACAGTTAAAATTACTAAATAACCTTGCGGTAAAATACAGTGCATCTGTATAGTTTATTATTTTTTTATATTTCTGACGTTAGTCAATATTGTGACAATTATCTTTTATAACTGCGGCCAAACTGCGACCAATTTTTATCAAATCATGAAACTAATTTGAATGCTTCTTTATTAATTTTTTTGTTATCTGATTTGAAATTTACTGATTTTTAATATAGTCGCATTTTACTTTTTTCGCATGTAATGTATAAATTATTATTTTTTTTACATATTGAATTCGGATAAGGACTGCGACTATGATCAGAGTGCTTAACGAGAGAAAGTCATGGACGTTTTTTTTACTTGGTTAAATGTAATAACGGTGACTAAGAACTGATACTATAATCGCAGTTTACGTATTATTTTATATATTTGTTCTTCACTGTGACTGTTGTCTGAGCCGCCTATGAACTATTAAATTATTTTTTACATATAGTTTGTGATCAAGGACTTTGACTATGGTCGCAGTACTCACGACAACATTTTTTTTGAATTATTTTTTTTGCTAAGTTAAATGTAATAACGGTGACTAAGGACTGATACTATAGTCGTAGTTTACTATGGTTTAATATGTTTGCTCATCACTGTAACTGTTGTCTCAGCCGCCTATAAACTACGAATTTTTTTTACTTATTGCATGCGAAGTAGGACTGCGACTATAGTCGCAGTGTTTAAGAATAGCAGTTACAGTTTTCTAATTTGTGATATACAGTGAAATATACAGTGAAATATACTGATTTGAGAGGATTGCGATCATGTTTGCAGTATTATCTATTTATATAGTTTAATTTTTGACTGCGACCATGGTAGCTGTTTATAATTTTATTGAATGCAAAACGATCAAACTGTTTATGACTGGACAGCGACCGTGGTCGCAGTTTTATATGTAATTATTATATGAGTACTGCGACCATTATCGCAGATAAGATGCAGAAATAATAACTATACGGCATACTTTATATGTATTTTAAAAATATGAAAGATTATTTTACAGATAGAAGTAAATTTTATTTATAACATAATATGGTCAGAAAGAGACCTTACAAAAAAAGAGCATTAAAAGCTCTTAACAAAAGACAAAATAATGTTGAATATCAGAAGATCAGGAAATCCTAATTCTCGTCGTCATCACCATCATAAGCAGATTCGTCGTCTTCATTCTCCTCCTCTTCCTGTTCATCACCTATTTCCTCATCATCTTCATGTTTTTGAGGGTTTTTTGGTTCATCGATAAACTCTCAGAATGGATCGTCTATATCAAGCATTTCGTCCGATCCGTTGCGAGAAAGCGAGCCTCCAGCATCAGAGGACATGCTTTCATCAAGCATGTCTCTGTCAAGTGGCAGAGGAACAATTTCCTCCTCACTAACCCACATGAAAACTTCATCATCCTCATGAAGAGGAGGATCAGTTAAAATATTATTTGATGTAGTGAGATAGTCAAAAGGAGTAAAGTCCAGACTGGTATCAGATTCACTAGAATACCCTGAAGAAAGAGGACCGGTGGGGGAATGATTGAAGTTGAAATCTAAGTGTTCAGCGGAAGAAGATGGGGAAGACATGATTCAAGAATGAATTGTTTTCTAGAAGTTTTTGAAATCAAATTGAAAAGGAAGAGCAAAAATATAGTTTTTAGATATGAGATAATGTATTAATTACAAGCACTATATAAAGGTAAATAATGTGAAAGAACATGAATAATAATAATAATTGTTATAGGTGACGGTTGAGTATGGGAAGGAGTGGTAAAAAAAATTAAATATTTAATTGAAGAGTTATGGAGGGAGAATCTGAAGAGTTCCTTTTTTCCAGAGGTTTACTACGTGAAGTACAAATTAACTTTTTATAGAATGTTTTTCCTATATCTTTAGATTACATATGGTGCACATCTTTCCTTTATCGAGATTAATATTAGTGCATCTCTTTTTTCGAGACTGTTGTTGTATCACGGTAGATAGAATATTAATTACTTCATTTAATTCAGTGTAATTAATATAGTATTTTATAAGATGTGATATACGCGAACTGATCTCAGGGTCGCATGGCTAATCTACTTTATAAAATTATAAAAAATCTGTTACATAAGGCATGCGAAAAAAGATTGCGACTTTGGTCGCAGTGCTGAAGGAGGTCGCAGTGCTGGACGATAGCATGTTTCGTCTGTTATTTTTATGCGAATAAAGAATGTGACTAGGGTCGCAGACGTGATATAAAATTGAAGGTTATATTATATTAAGTCTACGACCATGATCGTAGTGATAGAAAGTTTTGTTATACTATGACTGCGACTAGTGTCGCTGTCGTCATATAAAATTGAAAGTTATATTATATTATGTCTGCGACCATGGTCGCAGTGTTCGAAAGTTTTATTATACTCTGACTGCGATTATGATCGCGGAATTTATAAAATGGTGAGGATTCTGTTACAGAAGACATGTGAAAAAAACAGCGTCTGTCGTTGGAGTGCTGAAGGATATCATGTTTTTTATGTTTCAAACATGTTTTTTTACTTTTCAATGCTGCTATTTATTTCACATTATCTTGATCCAAATTTTTTTCTATTATATTTTTGATGTAGTAGAATTACGAATTTTATAACTGTAGATATATTCAACTGAAAATTCTTTAGGTAAATTTTGTTTGTGGATGACTTTATGCTAGTTTAGAAGTAAAAAAGGGGTATTTTTGTCAATTTGATTCAAGATTCTTTAGGCGTGATTTTTTAAATTTTTTTTGTGCCTAAACTTTGCGACCTAATGTGGCATATATTCAGCTACGTCACCGCCGGCTGAGAAACTCTCTTAGGCATCGGCTGAGGTACAGTAACCCCATATATATATATATAGAAAACATATATGAGTATACAAAAGTGAAATATCATGAAGATCATGTATATAACTCATAACTATCTACCCCTTTCATGCACATGTTTAAAAGATATTCATTAAAAGTATACAAGGCATGGTCGTCCATCCAACCGTCCTTAAAATTTAGAAGTTTTCAAAAATATGATTTGAAAATAGTTGCACATTGAAAATACTCTAAATGAAGAATAAATAACTAGTTTAAAGTAATTTTTAAAAAACTAGTTAAAGATCCTTCAAAACATGAAACTAAATCATATATCCCATGAATCATGCTAAATACACAAATGTTGACACTCGAAATTTATAAAGCTAAAAAATGTGCTCATGAAACAAGGTCATGAGTGACAAAGAAAATGTGAGTGTTCAAGAATCATGTGAATAGCTTGTTCATGAAAATTAACGATAAAGCTCACAACATCAAAACATATGAAAATCATAAATTTATTTTTCATCAAATTTAAACAAACTTCAAGCTATATGTATGTTCTCTTAAAACTAAAAATATACATACATATCCCAAAAACAAACGAGTCCTTAATAGAATTTGCATGAAGGCAAGTGACTCAGGGGTATACATGTATATTTATTAGTTTTAAATAAGAATAACATATACATGTAGCAAAATATGCACAAAGATAGGAAAAACAGGTATAAATGAAAGAATCATCAAAACTAGGTTACACATGTACATGTAATGAGTACAAATGAGTAATGAAGTACAAACATATAATAATCAAGTGTAACTCACTACTTGTACAAGTATAAACACAAGTTTTAATAAAAACTACATCTAAACAAATATTCACCACTTTAAGTACAAAACATGATCGAAAAGCCAAAACATACTAAAATTATCAATATAAAAGCATGTAAATTAAATAGGAGTTTAGAGATAGTTATCAAGCCATATGAACTATTCTCTAAGTCTCCAAACCATGGTGGTCCTCTCACCAAACTTCCTTGAAGGTGATGCATCTATAAATATGATCTTGGAGTTTGAAACGCATCCACCATCAAGGCACCAAATCTCTCACGTCATGTGAGAGCCCACACCTACATCAAATACAAGAGGTGAGAATTTTGATACCCATTTTCTTTTGGGTCCACGAGGGTTAGCATCATAAGGAACCCAAATATTTTTATTTGCAAAATTTGTAGAATTTAATTTATCAAAGCAAAATCTTTCAAGATGGCCTTTGCGGCCGTAATGTGTACATTTGTACACTTTAGCATGCATATGAGAATGAGTGTGATTATGATGTGCAAAGTGTGCAGATGTATACCGTAGGTTGTGTGCATGAATATGTGGAGCTTGTTTCTTTTGAAACAAGGTTTTCAATTTAGAATGATTAAATGCACAATTGCTCAAAGTTGAGCTCAAACAATTTATTCTATTTTTGAAAGACTTGAATTTCATTTTTATCAATAGTGGCATGAAGAGTATGGCAAGAATGAGAATCAACAATCTTTTTCTTTTTAGAAATATTTTTTTCTTTTGAAACAATTTTTCTTTTCAAAGAGTTATTTTCTTCCAAAACAATTTCTTTTTCTTTTTTCACCAAGGTGATTTTATGTTTCAAAGAATTATTTCCTTCACAAATATCATTTAATTTTGAAGACAAGGAAATATTCTCCTTTTTCAAAATTCATTTTCTTTTGAAGTAGAATCATATTTATTCTTCAATCTTTTACGATCTTTTTTAAACAAATCATATTTTTCAAGAATTTGTTGACAAAATAAAGCAAGTTCATCATATGATATGTCAACATTCTCATCATGCTCGGATTCAGAATTTACCTCAAGGGGGTTATCCCCTTGGACCATGTAGAATATATTGGAAGCATCACTTCCATTATATGAGTCATTCCCCGCATAGTATTGCTTTTTTCACCAAGGGAGATAAGAGTGTTCCATACTACTAAAGCCTAATCAAAATTAGCAACCCTACATAAATATTCATCATTTAGGGTAGATCTTAAAGCATGAAGAGCTTTTGCATTAGCCTCAAGGTTTTTGCCATTTAAACAATATGAATTTTTAATAGTGGCAAAATAAACATGTATACCTAGGGCTTTGAGGTACATTGATATCTTAACCTTCCAAATTTGGACGTTAAGAATATCAAACATGGGAGGTGTCATGAAATCCATGTGTGTGTAAATAAATATTGTGATTAGCTAAAAATGAGAATCTTTAACTCAAAATTGTTAGACCCTAATCAAGAGCACCAAGCTCTGATACCACTTGTAGGTCACCTAGAGGGGGGTGAATAGGTGACTAGCTAATCTAATGATGAATAATGTGGAATTAAAAATTATTTAAGCAAACTAAAACTATTAAGCTAAACACACCAAGTATAACACAAGAGTATAGCCGAATTCCCGGTGGAGGGCTCTGAACTATTGATTGGTCACTAATAGTGCACATTTATTATCATATTCTTCTACTTATTGTAGAATAAACTCTGCATTTTCCTAATTAAATGTTTAATTTATTTGAAGGCCCATTCCTAAATAAGAGTGAAGAGAAATGAGCCCAAAAGCCCACCAAATTCTGACTTAATTCAGAATAAATTCGAAATCAAGGAATCGGGGCAAAATCTTGGCATATCAGAGAGGTTGAAAACCGGTTGAGAAGAATCCTCCCTGAATCGATCGGTTGAAACCAAGGAAAAGGCCATTTCATCAAAATCTCAGACTTAAACGAGAAATCCAACTGAAGATTAAGCCTGAACGTGAAACCAGGGAATTCCACCAACAGGGTGTGGCCACCTGGCCACATCCTGGGCGCGAAAACGCGGCCAAAGCCGCGTTTTCGCTGCTTTGTTAGGGAGTTAGGGGGAGATTTTGCTCCCCCTATCTTCTCACACCTCTCCCCTCTGGGTTTTTGCCTATAAAAGAGCAGGATTTTCACTGAAAATGGGATGGCCATGGAGAGATAGGAATTAGTCCAGTTTTTCACTCTTTGTAGTATAGGTTTTTGTTTTCTTTTTATGTAATTTTAATTTGTATGTAAGCTTAGGTTAGATTGAGATTCATGTAAGTAAGAGAGAGGCTTATGTTGAGAGTGACACCGATGTACCCTCCTCCTTTCTTTCAACGTTTCTGCAAGGAATAAAAGTAATTTTTTTTATGTTTGTCTTTACTTTTGTTTTCTTCTTCTTCTTTCTACTTTACCTCTTTTGGTTTTGATGAGCATGCAAGTGAATCAAGAAGCATTAGTATAACAATGTTTGTGTGAGTGCCAACGATAATTCATGATGATATTCTCCTCCTCAAGACTCCGTATCATTTCATTTTTGTTCGTCTTGATGATGTAATGCGACTGGGGACTGAGCTCGATCCTATGGTTTATGCGTTGAACGCCTCCGAAGTAAGGTAGAAATGCAAGGGTTCCAAGTAAGTCATCAACCAAACTAGGTAAGTATTTCTTTAATCTTCTTTCTTTTCTTTTATTTCTTTAGTTTAGATCACCAACACCACTTCTTTCATCACTCCTTTTTCATTTCTTTATAAATAATCATTCTCCATTTTTCTCCACCTTCTCCATCTATCGCTTTCTTTCTAACTTAACTATAACTCTTTTTCTCTTTTCTTTTTAAGAACCAAAGAAGAACTTTAACCAAACTTTGTATCTTAAAAGAAGACTTACTAAAAAGCTTCCATCGCTAGTCCCTCCTTGTGGATCACGACCCGCATAGCCACTTGCTATCCGGTAGAATTGAGCACTTGCACATCTCTATTTTGAAGTTCTGAAATACTGTATTTTTGTGCAGGTTCAAGCTCAATCAATTATTGGTGTGGTTATTTTTTGTTAGATCCAGATTCGTGGACTTGGAGTCAGCCCTAGTCTGAACCGGGGGCCCGATCCTAGTGTATTGCTCGATTTGGCCTTTCTGTTAGTCTGATTTGATCGATTTTAGTTTCAAACATCATTTTTCAATATTTTAGATTTTTCATGATTTTCTGAAATTTTCAAAATTATTTTAAAATATTAAAAAACGGGTGTCAATCAGCATCGCTGACTGATTCCTGAGTTTTTTAGTTTTAAAATGGAGTTGAATTTTTAGAAATGTCTTTTAAATTACTTCTTAAAATCTTATTTTCTAACTAAAGATATTTTTTGAAATTTTTCAGAATTTATCGAAAATCCACCAATTTTGGTGTCGACCGGTATCGCTGGAAAATTTCAGGATTTTTAATTTGAAAACTAGATTGCATTTCTTGAATTCAATTTCACCAGGTAAATTAAACTAATATTTTCTATTTTTGAGAATTTTTTCAGAGCGTTTCTGAAACAGTTAATTTTTACCCTATTTAAATAATATTATTTTTCCCTTCTCTCTTCATTTCCTTTCTTCATTTCTTTTTCCTTTCTGTTCCCAAAGTCAACCACCTGATAGCCCACCCCCCCATCCCATCACCTGCCAAATCCCATGCCCCATCTTATCAATTTTCCCTTTTAAATAAACAATCTCCCCCTTTTTTCAACCAATCCCTTTTTCTTTTTCTTTTTCTTTTTCTTTTCCCTTCTTCTTTTTCTCCTGCTTCTTCCTTCTTCTCCTGGCGCCCGACGACCACCCCCTTCTTCTTCTCTCAAATTTCCCCTTTCTCTTCTCAAATCTCTCTCTCAATCTTTCTAATTCTTCTCCCACTCTAACTCCCTATCTCTCTCACTATTTCCATTCTCTCTCTCACCTTACCTCTCTCTCTCTCTCTCTCTCCCCCCTCCTAGATCCGGCGCCCCCAGGGGGCTGAGCGCCGCCGACACGTCGCCGGCGGCTGAGCGCGGCCAGGGGGCCAGGAGGCCCCCTGTGCGCGGGCGGAGCCCCCTCCCTTTTCTCCTTGCTCTCTCTCCCCCCTCTCCTCCCTCTCTTTTGGGGTGGCCTGCGGCCACCCCTGCCTGCGCCAGCCACGGTGGCTGACGCAGCTCCTTGCGCCTCCCTAGCCGCAGCCAGGGAGCAGTAAGGCCAGCCCAGGCCAGAGGCCTGGGCTGTGCGTGGGCAAGGGGGCGGCAGCCCCCTACTTCTCTTTCTCTCTCTCTTCTCCCCTACTTCTCTTTCTTTCTCTCTCTTCTCTCTCTATCCTGGTTTCTCTCTCTCATCTCTCTTCCCCTGTTTCTTTTTCCCTCTCTCAGCCTTCCTCTCTTCCTTTCTCTAGTCACTCTCTCTCCTATTCTCATTCTCTCAAGAAACCCTTCTTTCTCTCTCTAGACTTTCTCTCTCTTAATCTCAACTCTCTCTAACTCTTTCTCTCTCCCCTCTCTCCCCTCTTCTCTTTCTCTCTCTAAAAATAATAGTATATATTTATATGTATATTTTAATATATAGTTGATGGTGTGCGCGTATTTCTAGTGTTCTGGGATTTCACGCCGTTTTTTGGTGATTTAGGCGAGTACATTTCTTACTTTATTACCATCATTTCATGTCTAACAATTATTATCTTGCTTTTTAACATATGATACCCGACACCGATACTTGCCATGCTATATTTGATATATGATAACCAATATCGGTACTTGCCATGCTATATTTGACCCATGATTCCCGACACCGGTACTTGCCATGCTATATTTAACACATGATATCTGACACCGGTACTTGTCATGCTATATTTGACACATGATACCTGATACCAGTACTTGCCATTCTATATTTGACACATGATATCTGGCACCGGTACTTGCCATGCTATATTTGACACATGATACCTGACACCGGTACATGCCATGCTATATTTAACACATGATATCTGACACCGGTACTTGCCATGCTATATTTGATACTTAATATCTGACACTAGTACTTGCCATGCTATATTTGACACATGATATCCGACACCGATACTTACCATGCTATATTTGACACATGATACCTGACACCAGTACTTGTCATGCTATACTTGACACATGATATATCACACTAGTGCTCGGTATGTTATAACTGGCACCTGATACCTGACACCTGATATATGACACCTGACAATTAACATGCTATCACCTGGTACTAGCACACTTGACATGATATTGTGACACCTGACTGGGGACTATTATACCTGACACCTGTATTACAGGGCATATTCATGATTATCACTGTTACAGAGACTTGGCATGATTATTATAATGTTACCAGACCTCTGGTATTCCTGTACTCCTGAACTCCTGTACACCTGAACTCATGTATCCCCTATACTCATGTCCCCTGCACTGTTACTCTTGTTAATAGCACAGTCATTCCGGCGTCCGACAGAGCATGCCTGGTGTCGGGATGACGAGGATGTATCCCACAATCGTGCTAGCGTCTGGTGGTTCTTGAATGGAACTAAATGCCACACGGTGCAAAGTGCCACACTATACACATGGTGGGGGTCACCTCTTGAATCTGTGGGGGCCACCTCTAGAATCCATTCCCCACACAGAGCAAAGTGCTACCAGAGCAAAGTGCCACACCACACACGTGGTTGGGGCCACCTCTTGAATCTGTGGGGGCCACCTCTTGAATTATTGGGGCTACCTCCTGTATCAACCCTCAGAGCAAAGTGCCACTGGAGCAAAGTGCCACACCACACACGTGGTGGGAACCACCTCTTGAATCTGTGGGGCTACTTCCTTCCTGCTGCCTGTGCCGCCTGGTGTTAGCGTGATAAGCATCCTCAGTTCATTTTAACACCCACACATACCTGTACAATGGTAACGCCTGGAACATGTGTTATTTGGTCTCTCCCCTATTCGAATAATGGTACCTGGATATTGGAGCTTAGATGAGTTCTAGTAGAAGTGCGGGCTCCAGTGTGAACTGTCGGTGTTGTTTGACGCCGGTGGGAAAGGGACAAGAATAACATAAGAACATAACATAACACCCAAACAGTAATAATATTATGAACGTGTGATATTTGGTCTCTCCTTTGTTCGGGTCCTGGTAATCACATATCAGACCCGAGTAAGTTCTATAGAGTGCGGACTCTAGTATGGACTATCGGTGATGTGAGGCACTGGTAGGGAGGCGATTGAAATATCAAACGGTACTGATTATTATTATTGAATAACTTAAAATTCAATACCTTTATATTCCAATTATAGTGTTATGCACTGAGTTGACACCTTACTTTATGACATATGATGATTACTCCACACACACTATAGTTCTGTTACTCATAGGGCAACTCAAATTGTATAAATTCAGACGATGGCGACTGAGATATGTGGTATATAGATGAAGGTTTCCTTATTTGGATTGTCCCCTTGACGTATCAGTCCCGTGAATCCATAATCTGAGCTTGTACAACTAGTTTTGTCCATACTTGTATTTACCTTATGTTTAACTTATTTACCGCATGTTTATATGTACCTATGCTCTTCATACTGCCTTCTATGCATATTTTTAGTTTCAAATTCATCGATATATATGATTTACTATCGTTCCTTTAATTCCCTTATGTTATTTGTTATTACTTGTACCTGCATGCTTAGACCACATCACTTGATCATGTATACGTGTACCTGTTATGCATACCATTTGGCTTTATTATATGTACTCGCGGGTTGCATCTGACAACCCTGGATTCTCATGTTTATATCCTGGAGTCTGGACCGTTGCCTTGCTATACCTGGTCAGAGTGGCGCAGCAGAAGCGTGGATTAGCAGTTGCCTATCTGGACCCTCCTTCTTCCAGCCTCCCTTGATCGACTCACAAGATTCTCATCTTCCTACTCGTGAGTACTTTCCCGTATTTCATATTGTACATCCTGCTTTCTTAGTGATCTTATATTCTTGAGATATTATACCATGCCTTATGATAACTGAGTACTTGTGTTATTATTGCTCGATTGTATATTATCACTGTGCTTCTGTACTCTGATTTTTATCTGTACTGATGCTTAGCGTACATACGTGAGGCCATTTCTGACCCGCATATATACGTCACAGTGACGTCTCCGTATCCGCGGGATCGGGGCGTTACAGGGTGGTATCAGAGCCTAGGCTCTCACACCTTTAGTACGACTAGTCAGCAAATTAATGGTAAAGAAATTTGCAACTGGAATGCATGAGTCATGGTTATACAATCCAACTACAATTACAAAGTTATCTATCTCCTCTTGATCGTCCTTCCCTTGATTCTTGTTCTCTTTCATCTTTCATTTCCAGTTCTTGTTATCCTTATACCAACTCAAGATATAGATAGACTGGTAGGGTAGCAGCAAAATAGATGTGGTTCGCTATCATTATGTTCTGGTATTCTTTGACTATGGTACATCACCTTGTCTTATATTGGATGGTTCTTTGGCCTCACATTCTATTCTTGTATTTATGGATACATCACGGGGAACCAGTACAGTAAGTGGAGTAGTGATTGGTCACTAATAGTGCACATTTATTATCATATTCTCCTACTTATTGTAGAATAAACTCTGCATTTTCCTAATTAAATGTTTAATTTATTTGCAGGCCTATTCCTAAAGGAGAGTGAAGAGAAATGAGCCCAAAAGCCCACCAAATTCTGACTTAATTCAGAATAAAATCGAAATCAAGAAATCAGGGCAAAATCTTGGCATATCAGAGAGGTTGAAAACCGGTTGAGAAGAATCCTCCAAAAATCGATCGGTTGAAGCCAAGGAAAAGGCCATTTCGTCAAAATCCCGGACTTAAACAAGAAATCCAACTGAAGATAAAGTCAGAACGTGAAACCAGGGAATTCCACCAACAGGGTGTGGCCGCGAAAACGCGGCCAGAGCCGCGTTTCCGCGGCTTTGTTAAGGAGTTAGGGGGAGCGTTTGCTCCCCCTATCTTCTCACACCTCTCCCCTCTGGGGTTTTGCCTATAAAAGAGCAGGATTTTCACTGAAAATGGGACGACCATGCAGAGATAGGAATTAGTCCAGTTTTTCACTCTTTGTAGTATAGGTTTTTGTTTTCTTTTTATGTAATTTTAATTTGTATGTAAGCTTAGGTTAGATTGAGATTCATGTAAGTAAGAGAGAGAGGCTTATGTTGAGAGTGACACCGATGTACCCTCCTCCTTTCTTCCATCGTTTCTGCAAACAATAAAAGGTAAATTTTCTTTTTATGTTCGTTTTTACTTTTGTTTTCTTCTTCTTCTTTCTACTTTACCTCTTTTGGTTTTGATGAGCATGCAAGTGAATCCAGAAGCATTAGTATAACAATGTTTGTGTGAGTGCCAACGATAACTCATGATGATGTTCTCCTCCTCAAGACTCCGTATCATTTCATTCTTGTTCGTCTTGATGATGTAATGCGACTGGGGACTGAGCTCGATCCTATGGTTTATGCATTGAACGCCTCCGAAGTAAGGTAGAACATGCAAGGGTTCCAGGTAAGTCATCAACCAAACTAGGTAGGTATTTCTTTAATCTTCTTTCTTTTCTTTTATTTCTTTAGTTTAGATCACCAATACCACTTCTTTCATCACTCCTTTTTCATTTCTTTATAAATAATCATTCTCCATTTTTCTCCACCTTCTCCATCTATCGCTTTCTTTCTAACTTAACTATAACTCTTTTTTTCTTTTCTTTTTAAGAACCAAAGAAGAACTTTAACCAAACTTTGTATCTTAAAAGAAGACTTACTAAAAAGCTTCAATCGCTAGTCCCTCCTTGTGGATCACGACCCGTATAGCCACTTGCTATCGCGGCAGAATTGAGCACTTGCACATCTCTATTTTGAAGTTCTGAAATACTGTATTTTTGTGCAGGTTCAAGCTCAATCAATTTTTGGCGCCGTTGCCGGGGAGGGACGGTAAGTACTCTCTTTAAAAGTTTACATTTTTGGTTAACTTTCTTCTTTGTTTTTTTTGTATAGATTCAACAACAAGGAATTCTTGCTGCAGTGGACATATAAGTGGCCTTGGACTCTGCTCAAGAAAGCAGAGCCAAGAAGCCCTCAGATTTGCTACATTTTAGTGGCAAAACTGAGTGAACTACTAACCTGTATTCTTGCAGGTTGGCTGAATTAAAAATCTGAATTTCTGTAGCATTTATCTCCTTATTTGATTCACTGTATATATATTTCTAACACAACAGTAAAAAGTTGATTATAAATGTTAAAAATGATTTGGACTTTGCATTTAGGCACGTGTCTATTTCATTTCATTTTTTATTTACTGTTGAAGAGTGCTGGAGCCAAGGTATGTGTGCATAGCATTCAGTATAAGGTTCATTCTTGTATGATTGCTTGAATGTTACTTTTTCTATATACTTGTAAACTGCACTAAATTGACTTAAGGGCTTGTCCTATAAACAAGATAAGGTGGGGAAGTCATTACCCTCCCTTAGCCCACAAACAATCTCCTCACTCACTTACCCAAGCCTAACTAAAAAATGAGTAGACGTTGGCCCTAGGGACATCTCAGACTCAATTAGGAGATATCCTAAGGGAGAAAGGTGTTGGAATTTGACTCCTGCCAAATCAGTGTCTAGGAAGGGGATTAAGGGCCGAAAGCCCGAAGGTTGGGGGTTACTTAATTAAGGAACGTCTTTGACGGATAACCTCCCACCAATCTTGCCCTGACCTGGCTGATTAGCTTGTGGTCAAAGTCTGCATTATACCTCCCGTGGACAGTCTAACCAATTAGGAGTCGTCTAGATCATAGGTCTACCCTAACTTAGTTTAGAATTTTTTCTTTTTTGTTTGCTTATTTGTTTGTTTTTTGTTTGTGTTTTATTGTGTGATATGGCTTATAACAACAATTTTTCCAATTTTAATGGTAATCCATATTACACACAAACTTCTTTTTCGGATATTACCAACCCGGCTTATCATAACTTTGACCAACATAATGTGCCGGATTGGTCTTATCCGAATCAATATAACCCATACCCCCAATCTTATAACCATAATTTCCATAATAATTTCAACTCTTCACAGAGTCAGTGGGGATTTATCTCCCCCGAGTCTAATTTTCAACCAACTTGTCCTCCTTATCCACCTGGTCCACAATATTTCCAAGATTCATACTTAGTTCCACCAGTCTAAAATAGAAAACCATCAATTTTGAAAATGAGTATGCGTGAGTCCAAACAACAATCACAAAATCTGATGGACTCACAATTTTATCACCAATTTCAAAACAACACTTCATCTTTTCAAGACCAATCGCAACAAAGCGATGAACCTATTAACTATGAAAAGATGCTTGAAACCATGACTCAGGCTCAAAACGCTCGTAATCACGACATAGATTTGATGGTCCAATCTCTACGTTCTCACCGTTTGACCAGTTCTGATGTCGGTAACCATTCTGTTAGAGCTAAAGAGTCATGTTGTTTTGGAACACAAGGTTCCATTTCAGCACAATCATTTAAACTTGCCTAAACTACAAATTTTGAAAGTGACATTGACAGTTTGGCAAGTTATCCCTTTCCTGAAATTGAACTTGAAAATGAATATGATCATGAACCTCAACTTAGTGATTCAATTTTACTTCCTGATTCAATAATGACTCTGGTGTCTTCACCTGATTTCAATCTTTTTCCCGAGTCAACATTGGATCCTGTGCTAATTCATCATGAAATTGAATCAACCATCTTTGATGATCATATTGAACTTGACCAATTTTACACTTTTGATAGTCCTATTGACAAATTGGCAAGTTCTCATTTTTATGACATTGAACTCAATGAGAAATGTGACCTAGATTCTCAAATCTGTGATCCAGTTCAAATTCCCGAATCAATATTGACTCCTGTTTTGTTACCCGACTTGAGTAATATTTTAGAGTCAGTTTTGATTCCCACACCTATCATTCTTGAACTTGAATCACCAATATTAAGTCACATTCTAGTGTTGGAAAATGAATGTGGACTTGAGTTTCAATTTCTTGATTTGGACCCACTTCCTGAACCAATCTCGACTCCTGAACCTTTACTTGACTTAAGTCACTTTCCTGAGTCGGTATTAGTTCCAGTACTTCCTGAGTCCAAGTCAATCATTCTATCTTTTGACGCTCCATTTTGGGACAAGGCGGTTGACAAATTTGACTCCGAAATTAATTATGAAATTTGGAAATTAGATGAGGTTAAATTTTTAATAAAAATCCTTCATGGATACATCATTTTAATGGGTTATATTAAAGAGATTTTTGGTGGGTTCCTCCGAACTCCACGAAAAGTCGATTGGGCCGCATTTCGTGGACCAATCAGACCACCACTGGAACCACCACCTTAAGGTAGTATCTTCCTTCCCTTTCTTCTTTTTCATGCATCTATGCATTAATTCATACATTGAGGACAATGCATGAGATAGGTGTGGGGGAGGGTCTAACATAACTTAGGTTTTTTCTTTTTATTAAAACAAAAAAAAATTACTTTTAAAAACTGTTTGAAAATAGAAACAATATTTTGATATATTTTTTGTAAGAAATTAAGTCAATTTTAAGGAATAGGAAAATCAAAATTAGGATTTCTTAAACTTGGTCAAAATAAGATTATTTGTTTGATTTTTAAGGTTAGGAAGATAATTTGTCAAAGTAATTTAGTCGTGATCTTTACCTTAATGAAATATGCATACTTCATACACTTACACACTTAGGGTTCAAAAATAAAGATTCTTATGCCTTATAAAAAAATATTATGGAAAAGAAAAAATATATAAACAAATCTAATTATTGATTAGCTAGGTGCTTTTGAAAAGTCACCTAGAGGGGGGGGGTGAATAGGTGACAATGCTAATCACGGGGCAAATTACAAATTTAAAGCTACAACAATCAAGTTTCACAAGATGAATGCAAGCAAGTAAATATGACAATGATTATGATGAGCAAGAATAAGAGCAAGTATAGTAAAAGAGTGCAAGAAAGTAAACCAATCGCAAACACAAGGATATGTTATCGAGGTTCGAGCACCCAGCTCTACTCCCCGCCTTCCCCAGAAGGATTCTAGCTACTTCCACTATCACAAAGAACAATTACAACCGGAGTACCCAACTCCTCAATTACAATCACAAGAATATCTGAGTAGTCACAAGACCACAAACTCTCTCTTTCAAAAATCTCTTCCCTTACAAAGGTCCTTAGAGAATAATGAGTAGAATTGAAGCTCTTTTGTGTAAGGAAAAGAAATTGAAATCAGAGAAAAACTTTTGAAAACCCTTCAGAAAATTGAGAGAATTTAGCACAAAAACCAAGAACTTTGAAAGCCTTAAACTTTTGAATTTTTAGCAATAATTGTTGTTGTAACCAATCTCTCCCCAAACACCCCTATTTATAGGAGAGGGCTAGGGTTTAGGGATAAAACATATTTACTGATGTTTAGGAGGTAATTAGATCAAAATATATCCTTAAACGAATTTTTAAACACAAAAGACAAAAATAAACAGCTCTTAAAAATCTGCCCGTTACTGTTCAAACGGTCAGATCGGTCGACCGGGCCGGTCGACCGGTAGTACAAAAATTCGACCGTTATAGGCTAGCGGTCGACCGACCCGGTCGACCGATAAAACCTGTGAGCAAAAGCAATAGTCCGGTCGACCGCCTCGGTCGACCGACAGACATGCACATGGATACGTGCATCTGCCAGAACTTCGGTCGACTGGTCCGGTCGACCGGACCAGACTGACACAGACTCGGTCGACTGCCCCGGTCGACCGGATCAGGTCAAAAATTGATTTTAGAAAAGAAAACAAAGATGATTTTGATTTTAACAAAAATACTTTTGAACAAGGAATAGTATAAAACATAAATATATATCTGTAGGCAAAAACTTGTATGCAAAATATTTTTGTATAATTTATAAGAAATTATTTTGGAATGAACATGTGCGCAAAAACGTGTGTGATAGAGCTTCAAACCTATCCACTATTTCTTTAACATACTATAAACTGAAAAACAAAATACATGAAGACTTCTTGTGCTATCTTCAAGTCTTTGAGCCATCCAATGCCTTGCTAGTGCCTTCTCTTCTATGATCCTTCCTTGATGTGCAATTTGCCTTCCTTGCTTGGTGGAACTTAGAAGTTCTTGCAATAGCTAAGCAAATGGTCTCTAAACATGGTACAAAACCTGAAACTCATCTTAACAAACTTGTTAGTACCAAATAGCTCTAATTTGGTTTGTCATCATCAAAACACAAAACAATTGGAGAGTGTAACCTCTTGGGCCAACAATCTCCCCCTTTTTGATGATGACAAAACAAATAGGCTATTGACAAAAATATAGGGAGGAGAAAACTCCCCCTCAAATTATGCTATACATAAAACACAAGAATATGCTCTAGATACCAATAATTGAAATGATGCACCAATTATTGAAACTAATATAAAACACAAAAATTGCTCTTGATACCAAAAATACCAAAACAACTAAAACACAAGAATTCTCAAAATACATGAATTCAAAAACTCATACATACATAAACATAAAACTCATAAAACAAATCTTTAAAATTTAAAGCATATAAATTCATATGGAACCAAGACCAAATGAACTTATTTTTGTCATGTAAACTTATTCTCCTCCTTTTTGTCATACATCAAAAAGGGTTATGAAAAACATGTCTATTCAATAATACAAACATTAAGTTCTCCACAAATAAACGAAAATCTAGCAAAATCAAGAGGTTTAGTGAAAATATCGGCTAGTTGTAAATCCGTGGAAACATAATCAATATCTATATCACCTTTCTCAAAATGATCTCTAAGAAAGTGATATCTAATCTCAATGTGCTTGGTCTTACTATGTTGATTTGCATTTTTGGTCATGTGTATAGTACTAGTATTATCACAAAATATTTTTATATGATCAAAGTGCAAATCAAAATCAAGGAGAGTATGTTTCATCCAAAGGACTTGTGCACAACAAGCCCCCGCGGCAACATACTCCGCCTCGGCGGTTGAGAGAGCAACGGAATTTTGTTTCCTAGAGGACCATGAAACAAGACAATTACCAAGAAATTGACATGTCCCACTAGTACTCTTTCTATCTACTCTACAACCCGCATAGTCGGCATCCGAATAACTAGTCATAGAAAAATCTATAGTTTTCAGATACCAAAGACCCATTCCAATAGTGCCCTTAATATAACGAATAATGCGTTTTACCGCAATAAGATGTGACTCTTTAGGACACGATTGAAATCTAGCACAAAGACACACACTAAACATGATATCCGGCCTACTTGCCGTCAAATATAAAAGACTTCCTATCATGCTTCTATATAATTTAATATCAACATTTTTACCTTGTTCGTCCTTATCAAGCTTGGTTGTAGTTGCCATTGGAGTGTTGCAAGCCTTTGATCCTTCAAGCCCAAACTTCTTTACTAGCTCCTTTGCGTACTTGGCTTGGTTAATGAAGGTTCCGTCTTGCAATTGCTTGATTTGGAGTCCAAGGAAGAAATTGAGCTCACCCATTGAAGACATTTCAAATTCAAGTTGCATGACTTTCTCAAAATCCTTGCATAAAAGCTCATTAGTAGATCCAAAAATTATATCATCAACATAAATTTGCACAATTAAAATATCATTATCAACATGCTTAGTAAAAAGAGTTGTGTCTACTTTGCCTTTAATAAAATCATTTGAAATGAGAAAACTAGAAAGCCTTTCATACCAAGCTCTTGGAGCTTGTTTCAATCCATACAAAGCTTTATCCAGTTTAAAAACAAAATCGGGATGAACATGATCAACAAAACCGGGAGGTTGAGAAACATAAACTTCTTCATTAATAAAACCATTTAAAAATGCACTTTTTACATCCATTTGAAAAAGTTTAAAATTTTTAAAACATGCAAAAGCTAGTGTCATCCGTATGGCTTCAAGCCGTGCTACGGGTGCAAAGGTCTCCTCAAAGTCAATTCCCTCAACTTGAGTGTAACCTTGGGCCACTAACCTAGCTTTATTCCTAATGACATTTCCGGACTCATCCATCTTGTTTCTAAAGATCCACTTAGTACCAATTATTGGTCTATCGTGGGGCTTAGGAACAAGGTGCCAAACTTGGTTGCGCTCAAATTGATTGAGTTCCTCTTGCATGGCAAGCAACCAATATGGGTCCGTCTCGGCTTCGAGAATGCCTTTGGGTTCAAAATGAGAAATGAAAGCAAAGTTACCACATAGGTCATGGAGTTTGGAACGCGTAGTGACTCCTTTAGATGCATCACCCAAGATGAGCTCCTTAGGATGATTTGTAGCGTATCTCCAAGCTTTGGGAAGCGGTTGAGTGCTTTCCTCCTTATCCTCTTGAACTTCACCAATAGGATCTAGCTTTTCTTCTTGAGCGGGTGAGTCCTTCAAGGATAGTCTCTCCATGTCTTCACCTAATGGTTCAAACTCTACAACATTCTCAACAAACACATTAGATTCTTCAAACTTAACATGCATGGATTCTTCAATGGTTTGAGAAGATCTAATGAAAACTCTATATGCTTTGCTAGTAGAGGAATATCCAACAAAGATAGCCTCATAAGCCTTAGCATCAAATTTACCCAAATTATCCTTAGTATTCAAAACAAAACACTTGCATCCAAAAACTTTAAAATATGCAACATTTGGTTTTCTAGAATGATACATTTCAAATGATGTTTTTGAAGAATTTTTGCACAAATAAATACGATTTGATATATAGCATGCGGTGTGTACGGCCTCGGCCCATAAATATTGAGGGAGGTCATATTCACTTATCATTGTCCTAGCCATCTCTTGAAGTGTTCTATTTTTCCTTTCTACAACTCCATTTTGTTGTGGAGTTCTAGGACAAGACATTTCATGCTTAATTCCCTTTTCATCACAATAAGTCATGAAGAGTTGGTTAACAAACTCACCACCTCTATCACTCCTTATTCTCAAAATCGAAAAACCCTTTTCTTTTTCAACTCTTTTTCGAAAAATTTTAAAATGAGAAAAAGTTTGATCTTTATTTTGTAAAAAGAAAACCCAAGTAAAACGGGAGAAATCATCAACTAAAACAAATGCAAATCTACTTCCATTTAAACTCTTAGTTTTAGTTGGTCCAAAAAGATCCATATGAATTAATTATAAAGGCCTAGTTGACATGATATCCTTGATTGGTTTAAAGGAAGACTTGGTTTGTTTCCCAAGTTGGCACGCACTACAAATGCTGTCTTTCTCAAAATCCAAGTAAGGTATACCCTTCACCAATTCCTTTGAATTAATCCTAGAGATATGGTCAAAAGATGCATGTCCTAATCTTCTATGCCAAAGCCAAGAATTTTCATCAAAAGCATTTAAGCATTTAGTAGAACAATCTAAATTAAGCATGTCAATAATATAAACATTATTATCACGAAAACCGGTGAGAATACAAATATCGGATTTAACATCAAAAATCTTACAAGAAGTATCATCAAAAACAACTTTAAGTCCACGATCACAAAGTTGACTAATGCTAAGCAAATTATGTTTTAAACCATCTACTAAAACAACATTCTCAATAATAGGAGATGCACCAATTTGAATGTTACCTATACCGATGATAGTTCCTTTGGAGTCATCCCCGAAGGTGACGGTGCCACCTTCCATGTACCTTGATAGGGTTGTGAAGTTATTGATGTCCCATGTCATGTGTCTTGAACAACCACTATCAAGGTACCACCGCTCCCTACGTCTTGGAGCTTTGGTGTGTACCTACATCAAACAATTTAAGACTTGATTTTGGTACCCACATTTTCTTGGGTCCTCTAGGGTTAGTGTCATGAACCCAAACAAGATTATTTGTTCTATTTAGTTGATCATAGCAAAACTTAGCTAAATGTCCATTTTTACCACAATATGTGCATCTATATACTCTACCATATTTAAAAGCATAATGAGTGTGTGATTTGTGAGCATGGGCATTGTGAGCATGAACATGTGACGTGTTAGGTGTAGTGTGAGCATGAGGAATCTTAGCATGAGATGTGTGCTTTTTAGAAAATTTTTCTTCAAGTTTCTTAGTATTAAAGGCACAATCTTTTAAAACTTTTTCAAAATCATTCATTTTGGATTTAAAAGAAGAAATTTCTTTTTCATCAATAATAGGAGATTTTGCCTTACAAGTACTCTTGTAGGCACAAAATTCTTTTTGCATGGAAATGAGATTAGAAGAAATATCATCTTTTTCTTTAGAAACAATGGCAAGTTGATTCTTAAGAAAAGCAACTTCTTTTTGTAATTTTATGCATTCAAGTTTCTTGTTATCATAAGTTTCAGAAAGTTCTACAAAAGCATGCACTAGAACTTCCTTACTTACATCATCATCTTCATCATCAAGGGATTGAGGGGTTACCTTGGGTGTGTTTGCCATGAAACACATGTTAGCTTGATCCACCTCCTCTTCGGACTCGCTTTCCGAATCCCATGTTGCTTTGTAGGCTTTCTTCTCCTCCGGTTTCTTTGGCTTGAAGGAGGAAGTCATCTTCTTCTTGAACTCCGGACAATCCGCCATGATATGTCCGGGTTTGCGGCAATTATAGCAAATGATCTTCCGCTCCTCTTTGCCTTCGAATCTTCTCCGGAAGTTAAACTTGTTCTTTCGGTACAACCTCTTGACATTCCGCACAAGTAGAGTTAGCTCCTCATCTTCTTCTTCGTCTTCATCATCGTCATCATTGGTGGATGAAGTCTTGAAGGCTATGGATTTCTTCTTTGAAGTAGTGGCTTCTTCTCTTGCCTTCTTCTCCATCTCATGGGTCTTTAGGTTCCCAATGAGACTAATGATGTCCATCTCGTCCTTGTCGTTCAACTCCTTTAAGGTGGTGGCCTTGATCTCCCATGAAGAAGGAAGAGCCCGTATCACTTTGCGCACCTTTTGATCGTTGGAGATGACGTCACCTAATGAAGAAAGACCATTTGTAATTTTAGTGAAACGAGTAATCATACAATCAATGGATTCATCATCAAGCATTTTAAATGATTCATATTGGGACCTCAAGAGATCTATCTTAGCTCTCTTGACTTGTGAAGTCCCCTCGTGTGTGACCAATAAGTGTTGCCAAATCTCATAGGCGGATTGGCAATGAATTACCCTTGTAAGGTCATCCTCATTCAAGGCGGTTAATAGGGAGTTTTGGGCCTTGGAGTTAGCCTCATATAGTTTAAAGTCAAGGTCGGTCCAAGTGCTCTCATCACCATCGGGTGCTACATAGGGTTTGGTCAAGGACTTGGCTACTAAGCTACCCAAAGATTGCAAAAATATAGTCATCCTAACCTTCCAAATTGGGAAATTGAGGCCATCAAATTTAGGTGGGGATTTAATGTTGTCGGCCATGTTTACTAGTGATGAATGAATGAAATGAAAATGTTGATTAGCAATATTTTAAGGATCTCTCTATGGATGTTAAGCCAAACCTAGAGTCCAAGCTCTGATACCAATTGAAAAGTCACCTAGAGGGGGGGTGAATAGGTGACAATGCTAATCACGGGGCAAATTACAAATTTAAAGCTACAACAATCAAGTTTCACAAGATGAATGCAAGCAAGTAAATATGACAATGATTATGATGAGCAAGAATAAGAGCAAGTATAGTAAAAGAGTGCAAGAAAGTAAACCAATCGCAAACACAAGGATATGTTATCGAGGTTCGAGCACCCAGCTCTACTCCCCGCCTTCCCCAGAAGGATTCTAGTTACTTCCACTATCACAAAGAACAATTACAACCGGAGTACCCAACTCCTCAATTACAATCACAAGAATATCTGAGTAGTCACAAGACCACAAACTCTCTCTTTCAAAAATCTCTTCCCTTACAAAGGTCCTTAGAGAATAATGAGTAGAATTGAAGCTCTTTTGTGTAAGGAAAAGAAATTGAAATCAGAGAAAAACTTTTGAAAACCCTTCAGAAAATTGAGAGAATTTAGCACAAAAACCAAGAACTTTGAAAGCCTTAAACTTTTGAATTTTTAGCAATAATTGTTGTTGTAACCAATCTCTCCCCAAACACCCCTATTTATAGGAGAGGGCTAGGGTTTAGGGATAAAACATATTTACTGATGTTTAGGAGGTAATTAGATCAAAATATATCCTTAAACGAATTTTTAAACACAAAAGACAAAAATAAACAGCTCTTAGAAATCTGCCCGTTACTGTTCAAACGGTCAGATCGGTCGACCGGGCCGGTCGACCGGTAGTACAAAAATTCGACCGTTATAGGCTAGCGGTCGACCGACCCGGTCGACCGATAAAACCTGTGAGCAAAAGCAATAGTCCGGTCGACCGCCTCGGTCGACCGACAGACATGCACATGGATACGTGCATCTGCCAGAACTTCGGTCGACTGGTCCGGTCGACCGGACCAGACTGACACAGACTCGGTCGACTGCCCCGGTCGACCGGATCAGGTCAAAAATTGATTTTAGAAAAGAAAACAAAGATGATTTTGATTTTAACAAAAATACTTTTGAACAAGGAATAGTATAAAACATAAATATATATCTGTAAGCAAAAACTTGTATGCAAAATATTTTTGTATAATTTATAAGAAATTATTTTGGAATGAACATGTGCGCAAAAACGTGTGTGATAGAGCTTCAAACCTATCCACTATTTCTTTAACATACTATAAACTGAAAAACAAAATACATGAAGACTTCTTGTGCTATCTTCAAGTCTTTGAGCCATCCAATGTCTTGCTAGTGCCTTCTCTTCTATGATCCTTCCTTGATGTGCAATTTGCCTTCCTTGCTTGGTGGAACTTAGAAGTTCTTGCAATAGCTAAGCAAATGGTCTCTAAACATGGTACAAAACCTGAAACTCATCTTAACAAACTTGTTAGTACCAAATAGCTCTAATTTGGTTTGTCATCATCAAAACACAAAACAATTGGAGAGTGTAACCTCTTGGGCCAACAGCTTTGGCCTAAGCAAGCCTTAGTATTTATGCAAAAGATAATTAGATGAGTTTGAGAAAAAAAAGTATACATATAAATTCTCTGATTAAGTTGGGTATTTATGCCTCATGAAGCATAAGTATTTACGCCTAAAAGGGGTTCATATAATAAAATCCTTAGTTTTGTGGCCTTGTTTGCTCGAGTCCTTAAATCCTTGGGGTGTTTTCTCACCCAGTGCCCTAAGACCGTTTGGTTTGGGAGTCATCGATTAAAGGCTCATTACATGGGCAGATTAGAAAGCCTAATAGAACTAAGGAATAATACCAAAAAAAATTTATATATATATATAAAAATAAATGAGGCATAAGAGTTAGAGTTAAAGAACCCTTAGTCAAATTTTCACAATCACAAGGCGCATATGACTTAGGGTAAAGTAATAGACTAGGTGAGAAGTACAATTTGACTCTTTACTTTGATTGATTACAAATTTTTGAATAGAGACTAAGTTTAAGAATGAAAAATTTAGTTTTTCTATAACTTATAGATTACTTAAGTCTTACAATTATATTTCAAATATTTTTCTCTTTCAAAATGCTTTTCGAAAATACTAACTCTTTGTTTCTCTTTCTTTATGGATTTTGTGGGTGTAATCCACTGAAAACCCTCACGAGACAAAACTCGTCCTCTAGGGGAAACCAAGAGGTTTAACGGCTTGTTGCACATGCTCAGTGCAATCGCGTGACCTGCGAAAGTGGTCTAATAATCCTTAGTATAGTTTAGTTGTTTTGCTCGAGGACGAGCAAAAGATAGGTATGGGGGTGTGATTGATCACTAATAGTGTACATTTATTATCATATTCTCCTACTTATTGTAGAATAAACTCTGCATTTTCCTAATTAAATATTTAATTTATTTGCAGGCCCATTCCTAAAAGAGAGTGAAGAGAAATGAGCCCAAAAGTCCACCAAATTCTGACTTAATTCAGAATAAATTCGAAATCAAGGAATCAAGGCAAAATCTTGGCATATCAGAGAGGTTGAAAACCAGTTGAGAAGAATCCTCCCTGAATCGATCGGTTGAAGCCAAAGAAAAGGCCATTTCGTCAAAATCCCGGACTTAAACGAGAAATCTAACTGAAGATAAAGCCAGAACGTGAAATCAGGGAATTCGACCAACAGGGTGTGGCCACCTGGCCACACCCTGGCCGCGGAAACGCGGAAAGCTGCGTTTCGCGGCGTTAGGGAGTTAGGGGGAGCGTTTGCTCCGCCAATCTTCCCGGGATTCCCCCCTTTTGGTTTTCCCTATAAATACTAGTTTCAGCAGAGAAAAAGGGGCGACCATGCAGAGATAGGAATTAGTCCAGTTTTTCACTCTTTGTAGTATAGGTTTTTGTTTTCTTTTCATGTAATTTTAATTTGTATGTAAGCTTAGGTTAGATTGAGATTCATGTAAGTAAGAGAGAGAGGCTTATGTTGAGAGTGACACCGATGTACCCTCCTCCTTTCTTCCATCGTTTCTGCAAGCAATAAAAGGTAACTTTTCTTTTTATGTTCGTCTTTACTTTTGTTTTCTTCTTCTTCTTTCTACTTTACCTCTTTTGGTTTTGATGAGCATGCAGTGAATCCAGAAGCATTAGTATAACAATGTTTGTGTGAGTGCCAACGATAATTCATGATGATGTTCTCCTCCTCAAGACTCCATATCATTTCATTCTTGTTCGTCTTGATGATGTAATGCGACTGGGGACTGAGCTCGATCCTATGGTTTATGCGTTGAACACCTCCGAAGAAAGGTAGAACATGCTAGGGTTCCATGTAAGTCATCAACCAAACTAGGTAAGTATTTCTTTAATCTTCTTTCTTTTCTTTTATTTCTTTAGTTTAGATCACCAACACCACTTCTTTCATCACTCCTTTTTCATTTCTTTATAAATAATCATTCTCTATTTTTCTCCACCTTCTCCATCTATCGCTTTCTTTCTAACTTAACTTTAACTCAATTCTTCCTTTTTCTTTTAAAGAACTAAAGAAGAACTTTAACCAAACTTTGTATCTTAAAAGAAGACTTACTAAAAAGCTTTCATCGCTAGTCCCTTCTTGTGGATCACGACCTGCATAGCCACTTGCTATTGTGGTAGAATTGAGCACTTGCACATCTCTCTTCTAAAGTTCTGAAATACTGTATTTTTGTGCAGGTTCAAGCATCAATCAAGTAGTCATCACTTATATAATCAGATAGACTGTATCATTACATGAGGAACGTCAGTATGAAATAGTATTCCAGGTTCAGGACTTCTATCAGACAGAGTTATGATCCAGCAGCGATCAGGATTTCTTCTACTATGTTCATGTAACTCGGGTATTCTCAGAACTGATCTGCAGTTAGGTTATTATTCAGAGGACAGCACTCAAGGCTCGTTTCGTTTATTATGATTTCTTGATCGTGTTCTTCGAGCCACCAACTCCTGGCGGTCCTTATATATTTGATGGACCACGGGCCTCGCTAGCCTCGCCAAGCGAGGGTTGTGTTCTAGTCACGCGTGAACTTAACCAGGTGTTGGCTTCATTGCACCCTGGTGCTTAGCATTTAGCGTTGTGTTATACGCTGACTTCGTCGCGTGAGCTCCGCCAAGTGCGAGCCTCGCAGAGCGTTAGCTCCGCTGCACCCTAATGCTTAATGCCTGAGCTGTGTTACGCGATGGCCTCACCTAGGCTTGGCTTCGTCCGTGGTTAGTCCTTCAGTGCTTAGCACTCTAGCCCTTCCTCGGATTTCTCCCGCCTACCGTGTTTTCATGGATCCGCTGAACAGGGTTTTCTCACCATATCTGAACTATTGCCATGATTCTTATGAACGATCCACTTGGCCAATCTTGCAGGGCCTAGATATCTTCTACATGTTTCTGTTGGCCCAAAGGCCTTCCACCCTAGTTTTGATGATGATTAACTCATGTAGTTATGTTTACTAATAATCTTGTGTTGTTTAAGTTTCAGATCTTTAACCAAGATATTAGTTGGTGATTAGCTTCAACAAGGAGTTTAGAAGCTTTTCATAGTGATTCCAGGGCCAAAGCTTCAAGATCACACATTGCCTAGCCCATGGATGGAGTTTTGGAGCAAGTCATCTTGAAGATGAAGATCGTTAAGAAGACTTAGGTATCCATAGTTTAGATAGTGTGTTTTTAGATCCATTTGTAAAGCTTAGTATAGTTGATATGCTCAAGTGCACTAACACACACGTTTTATGTTTTGGATTTGGTTTTCATGAATAGTAGATCAAAACAAGTTTACTTTATTTCTATGTATATTAGATATGTTCTAGATATACATACATGATTTAAACTTGCTAGACAAACTTATTTTGACTATCCTATTCATGTATTGAAAAATCAAGTTTGATAAAAATACAAGTGTTGGTTTTGATAAAATTTGCAAGACTCAAAAATGAATTGATATGATTGATATATGTCTTGAAATTTTTATCACTTGTTTGTGTTTCAATATAAAATGTTAAAACAAGTTTTATGGGATTTTCAGAAAAGATAAAAGATTTTTATAAAATATTTTCCAGTTTTTCTGACCCAGGTTTGTGCTGACAGTCGACCGTATGGGTGACCAAGGCCGGTCGACCCATAGGGTCGACCGACGTGCACAAACTTGTGCACGTCTGGCAGACACAAACTCGGTCGACCGTACGGGTCGACCGGGTCTGAGAGCTCTGCTCTCTGTTTGTTTGGGTCGACCGGGCGGTCGACCGTGGTTGCCCAACGGTCACATTTCTGACCGTTGGCGGTCGACTGGGCCGGTCGACCGTTAGCCTGTCAGGCTGCCAGCTCAGCCTAACGGCTAGTTTTCTGATGGGGCTATAAATACCCCATTTGTTTGAGGTTTTCAAAAAGGTTTTTAGAGAAAAAATTTCCAGACTTTCTCTACTGTTTTAAAAGAGTTTTAAAAAGAGTTTTGTGCCAAAAAGATTCATCTTTGTATTGTTTTGGTTTTTGGAAAATCAAAGAAAACTAGGTTTTGGGATTTTGATTTGATCTTTCATTTTCTATCTTTTACAAGAGACTTCCCAATTAGTTTTTCTTTGTTGCTTGTTTCCAAAAACACCTAGTTTCCACACTTGAGCTATCATACTATCCTAATCTATTAGGATCCTTGTTTGTGGAAAAGAGAGAAAAAGAGATTGTTTGAGGTTGTTGAACCTCTAAGTTGTATACACCCTTATTCTTGTTGTATCCCTCTTTGGTAGAGGTGATCGGGTGATTGGTTTGCTCCCTCTAGTGAGAGGTGGAGTGTTGGTTTGTAAACCCTCTTCGGTAGAGGTGTTGGTTGTTTGTTGTATTGGCTACAGGCCTACCCCTCGGTTGAGAGGTGGTTGTTTGAGAGAGGAGTTTGGTACTCCTAGAGTTGTAACAAATCCTCTTCGGTAGAGGTTCCCTCGGTGAGAGATAGTGGATTGGAAATCCTACACGGTGGTGTAGGCGGGGATGTAGAGCAAGGTGCTCGAACCTCGAAACATATCTTGTTGTTAGCGTTTGATCCATTGTCTCTCTAACTCTCTCTCTTTTTATATTGTGCATAGCATCATCCATATCATACATATCTATTTGCTTGTGTTGCCTTGCATATATTCATATTGCTATTCATCCTTATTTGCTTGGCTTGCTTGTGTGTGTGCCTAACTTATACTTAACCAACAAGAGCTTCACATAGCACCTCAACCCATTCAAGGGGAATCAAGAGGAGTTAGTGCAGAGCCCTTCACGGGGAATTCGGCTACACTTGTTGATTGTATTAAGTGTGATTGCAAAATTTGCATTAGCTTCCGCATTTAGCGCATTTAGTTCCTAGATTAGCACTTACACCTATTCACCCCCCCTCTAGGTGTTTTTCAATTGGTATCAGAGCTAGTGCTCCTGATATTATAGGCTTAACATCCTAGGAGTGAGATCCATTTGGTTGCTAATCTATTGTTTGCATTTGCTTGTTTGCACACTCATATAGTTTACCATGGACTTCATAACCCCACCTAGCTTTGATCCTTCTAACATTGTTGTTTGGAAGTATAGGATGTCCATGTACCTAAAGACCCTAGGTTTGCATGTCTTTCTTGCCGCTACCAAGAAATGCTATCTTGGTAATGGTAATCATGTAGGGGCCAATGCACAAGCCCTTGAGGCCATTAGAAGCACACTTCCTAAAGATTATCTTATGCATGCTTCTAACTTTGATTCCGCATTTGCAGTGTGGAATATGTTGACAACCACCACCACCTCTGAGCTTCAATTGTCAAATCAACTGGAGGAATCTAGTGGAGAATCCGAGCCACAACAATGCTATACGGTCCAAGGGAATGACTCCCTTGAGGTACACTCGGAAACCCACTTAGATAATGATGATGATGCTAGTTCTTCATGTGATGATTATGATGCCCATGCTTTAAATGAAGAACTATCAATTGTTTGTGAAAAATTGATTGAAAAATATAATGTGTTGAAAAAGAAGACTTTTGCTTTAAATAAAGAAAATGAAAAATTGTCTTCTAAACTTAACAATGTTTTGCAAGAGAAGGTTGAGGTCTATAATGAAAGGAATTCATTGAGATCTCAATTAGAACTTGCACTAAAAGAAAATGATTTTTTAAAATCTAAAAATGATTGCCATGCTATTTTGAAGAAAAATGAAAATTTGTCTTCAAAAATTGATTTTATTTTAAAAGAGAATGTTACTTTGAAAAATAAAATTATTTCTATTTCAAATGAGTTGAATGTTTGTTTAGATAAGAATATTTTTTGCAAAATAAGATGGATGCACATGTTTGTCATGCTAGTGTAGCTTCTTCATCTAGTCTACCTAATGCATGTACCTCTTCTTCTAAGATTAATGATGATATTTGTATGTTAAAGAAGAGAGTAGATTGTTTGGGCTCCACTATGAGCCAATGTGCCATGAACCATACACGCTTGGAATCCTTGGTTCGAAAGAAACAAGTTCCATCCTTTATGCATGCACACCCTCCACGGTATACACATGCTCCTCACGGACACCATCACACCATGTATGCTCATGTGTATACTTGTACACATTGTGAACGTAAGGGCCACCTTGCTAAATTTTGCTATGATAGATTACATGCTCCTAATTTAGCAAAGAATTTTGTTTGGGTTAGAAATGAGACTAACCCCCATGGACCCAACAAGATATGGGTACCAAAGTCCACCCCTCCTATTATTTTTGATGTAGGTGTGGGCTCTCACATGACGTGAGAGTAATGACACCTTGGAGTGGATGCGTTCCGTACTTAAAGGAGATCTATTGGATGCATCACTTTCAAGGGAAGTTTGGTGGAGAGACCACCTTGTTTTGGAGATAAGGAGAGTTGCTTCTTCGGTTTTGGTAACGATTCCTAACTCCTATTTATTGTTTATATGCTTTTAATATTCATTGTTTATAGCATGTTTTATTGTTTAGTGATTAGTATGAATATGCCATGATAATTAGATTCTTGACATACATGTATAGTATTTGAGACACCCATGTTTAATATGGATTATTATTTTGTGTTCTCGTATTTGATTAGCTATCATGTACATCATAAATCAAATAACATGTGGATATTCATAATGATCATGTTTATGATTTTCATGTTGATTTTTATCTTATTTTTGATGCTTCATGTTTTGAATATATGTTTAGATGTTAGTTTTCATTAAAACTTGGTATATACTTGTGCATATAGTGGGCCACAAATAAATCTATATATGTTTGTGCTTGAACGCTTATTTGAACCCATTAGATGTGCTAGTATAGTCTAGTTTTGATGATTCATGCATTTTAAACTTGTATTCCTATTTTTGGATTTGTTTTATGATTGTGTGTTTTCATTTCATATATATGTTTGTATTGCCAAACTTTAAGATATACATGTATACCACTTGAGTCATTTGCCTTTCATGCAAATCTATATATGGACTCAATTGTGTTTAGGGATATGTATGTATACTTATTGTGTTGACAATTCATACATATACCTTGAAATGAAATTTGTTTTGGAGAAAGATTTTTTTATTTTATGTTTAATTGTTTAACTTCATGTATATGTCTATCTTGTCCAAACTATTAGATATACATGTTTATCCTTTTTGAGCCACGTGCCTTCATGCATATATCCTTGTGGACTCGTTGTGTTTGGATATGTATGTATACTTTAATTTGTATAAAACATACATATACCTTGAAGATTAAATAGTTTAGATGATTTATATGTTTTCATATTTTTCTTGTTTAAAGGAATATTGAGCTAAATTGGATATTTTCATGATCATGTTCTTCACATTGTATTTGTACACTCACATTTCTTATTTACTCATTTGTTCTGTTTTCATGAGTTATATTTATGCTTAATTGGCTTAGAGTGTTGATTATCATGTGGATTTCATGTTTCATGAAAAATAATTTGTTTTTATTCCTTACTTGAAGGATTTCGTACTAGTTTAAAAGTTTTTTCATTTAACTAGTTACGGTATTCTTCATTTTGGTAGAATTTTTCAAACAAAGCTTATTTTTCAAATCTATTTTTGAAAACCCCTACCCTTTACGGGAGGTTGGATGGGAGTCCATGCCTTGTATGTTTATATTGAAAATCTTTTTAAACTTATGCATGAGATGGGAGGATTAGTCATATGAGTTATACCATGCTTTTATGTCAATTGGTATCATTGAACTCTTTCAATTGGTATCTTGTTGATCCTTTTGTATAATCATATGTTTATTGTGTATGTATACTTTCAATTGGTATCATCTATTGGTGATTGGTACTCATTCTATTTCATACACATATACTTGTTTTATTTGTGCTTAAGATATAATTTTTCACACAAATTTTGTTTATGCTAGAGCTTGAGCTTCAACTTTATTTCAATTGACTTAGTTTTCAATTGGTATCTTATTACAAGCCTACGCATAATTTTTGTTGGTATTTCATAAAGGGGGAGAAAATTCGATTTTCATATTTCAATTGGTATTTAGTTTTCCACTCCCTTGCTTTATGATAGAAAATAGTCATTTCAATTGTTTATATGGCTTAAAAAGAAAAATACTATCTCTTGATATCAAGATGTCTTGTGTTTTAAATTGGTTTCTAAAAATTTTGTTTAAAGAAAAAATACATAAGTTTTGATTTATATTGTCTATATGCAAGGAGAGCTTAACATCTCTTCTACATATAGATTCATGATGAGTGTATCTTGTATTGAAGAGCTTAACATCTCTTCTTTATGTGGTACACGTGTGTAGGGGGAGCTTCACATCTCCTCTTATGCATTACATAATGTGTGTTATGTGAATTAGGGCTTAACATCCCTCCTTCATGTAATGCATATGTATAGGGAAGCTAACTTAGCGTCTTCCTCTTCATGAATGTATATAGCATATAACATTTATTGATCTTTGTTTATTTTCAATTGATATCAAGATGCTTCATTGACATATTTTTCTATTGATATCATGTTGTTTAAAGTCACCCCTTATTGACCTTGTTTTTGTTTTTAGACAAAAGGGGGAGAACATTGTTTTATTGTTTTGATTGACAAAAAGGGGGAGAAAGATTTTTACCCTTCATTTTATTGTTGTTTTGATTGTTTACCCTTTGTTGATGAGTGACAAAAGGGGGAGAATAATTCATGTTTATATATGCATACTTTTGTTTTTGCATATATTAAGTTTTATTGATATCTAGAGCATCTAGTGTTTTTGTTAATGTTTTATTAATTTAATTGGTATCTAGAGCTTCTAGAATATGTTTATGTGTTTTATGCATGTTGATGCATACATGTTTATGTACATTCATTGTATATCTTTTGTTTATTTGTTTATGCATGAGTTAAGGGGGATCTTCTTTGAAGCTTAACTTTAATCCAGCATATATAACTCCATGAGTTTTGTCATCATCAAAAAGGGGGAGATTGTTGGCCCAAAGGCCTTCCACCCTAGTTTTGATGATGATTAACTCATATAGTTATGTTTACTAATAATCTTGTGTTGTTTAAGTTTCAGATCTTTAACCAAGATATTAGTTGGTGATTAGCTTCAACAAGGAGTTTAGAAGCTTTTCATAGTGATTCCAGGGCCAAAGCTTCAAGATCACACATTACCTAACCCATGGATGGATTTTTGGAGCAAGTCATCTTGAAGATGAAGATCGTCAAGAAGACTTAGGTATCCATAGTTTAGATAGTATATTTTTAGATCCATTTGTAAAGCTTAGTATAGTTGATATGCTCAAGTGCACTAACACACACGTTTTATGTTTTGGATTTGGTTTTCATGAATAGTAGATCAAAACAAGTTTACTTTATTTCTATGTATATTAGATATGTTCTATATATACATACATGCTTTAAACTTACTAGACAAACTTATTTTGACAATCCTATTCATGTATTGAAAAATCAAGTTTGATAAAAATACAAGTGTTGGTTTTGATAAAATTTGCAAGACTCAAAAATGAATTGATATGATTGATATATGTCTTGAAATTTTTATCACTTGTTTGTGTTTCAATATAAAATGTTAAAACAAGTTTTATGAGATTTTCAGAAAAGATAAAAGATTTTTATAAAATATTTTTCCCAATTTTTCTGACCCAGGTTTGTGCTGACAGGCCGGTCGGTCGACCGTATGGGTCGACCGCACCAAGGGCCGGTCGACCCATAGGGTCGACCGATGTGCACAAACTTGTGCACGTCTGGCAGACACAAACTCGGTCGACCGTACGGGTCGACCGGGTCTGAGAGCTCTGCTCTCTGTTTGTTTGGGTCGACCGGGCGGTCGACCGTGGTTGCCCAACGGTCACATTTCTGACCGTTGGCGGTCGACCGGGCCGGTCGACCGTTAACCTGTCAGGCTGCCAGCTCAGCCTAACGGCTAGTTTTCTGATGGGGCTATAAATACTCCATTTGTTTGAGGTTTTCAAAAAGGTTTTTAGAGAAAAAATTTTCAGACTTTCTCTACTGTTTTAAAAGAGTTTTAAAAAGAGTTTTGTGCCAAAAAGATTCATCTTTGTATTGTTTTGGGTTTTAAAAAATCAAAGAAAACTAGGTTTTGGGATTTTGATTTGATCTTTTATTTCTATCTTTTACAAGAGACTTCCCAATTAGTTTTTCTTTGTTGCTTGTTTCCAAAAACACCTAGTTTTCACACTTGAGCTATCATACTATCCTAATCTATTAGATCCTTGTTTTGTGAAAAAGAGAGAAAAAGAGATTGTTTGAGGTTGTTGAACCTCTAAGTTGTATACACCCTTATTCTTGTTGTATCCCTCTTTGGTAGAGGTGATTGGGTGATTGGTTTGCTCCCTCTAGTGAGAGGTGGAGTGTTGATTTGTAAACCCTCTTCAGTAGAGGTGTTGGTTGTTTGTTGTATTGGCTATGGGCCTACCCCTCGGTTGTGAGGTGGTTATTTGAGAGAGGAGTTTGGTACTCCTAGAGTTGTAACAAATCCTCTTCGGTAGAGGTTCCCTCGGTGGGAGATAGTGGATTGGAAATCCTACATGGTGGTGTAGGCGGGGATGTAGAGCAAGGTGCTCGAACCTCGAAACATATCTTGTTGTTAGCGTTTGATCCATTGTCTCTCTAACTCTCTCTTTTTATATTGTGCATAGCATCATCCATATCTATTTGTTTGTGTTGCCTTGCATATATTCATATTGCTATTCATCCTTATTTGCTTGGCTTGCTTGTGTGTGTGCCTAACTTATACTTAACCAACAAGAGCTTCACATAGCACCTCAACCCATTCAAGGGGAATCAAGAGGAGTTAGTCCAGAGCCCTTCACGGGAAATTCGGCTACACTTGTTGATTGTATTAAGTGTGATTACAAAATTTGCATTAGCTTCCGCATTTAGCGCATTTAGTTCCTAGATTAGCACTTACACCTATTCACCCCCTAGGTGTTTTTCAGTTTCATCTATAGTCAGGTTAGCATTCAGAAGTCAGTATTCAGAATTCTCCATGGTTATTCTATATTCTTGGTTATGTCTTTTAGGGATTGCAATGCCCAGTATTCATAAATTCTTGATTGTCGGTCTTCTTTATTTATGCTCAGTATTATCGGGGTTTTCTTTGTCTTCAGTATTCTGGTATATTCTCAGAGAAATAGTATGTATGCATTATCGATAATTCTACTACAAACTCTTTGTCAAGAACAGCTTCATGCCATGCGGGGTTTTATATTATATTATGGATTTCAGCACTATGGATTTCTGTGGGTTTCATCAGCTTTGCTTCGCAGTATTATTGATTAACTCACCAAGTCAGCTCACTTAATATTATTCATTCTGGTTAGACTTCTGAAGTTCTGGCAGTATTCTTTTATCAGCAGACATCAGATCAGCATTATTATGGCACCGTCAGAGGATATATACGGTAGAAGTGCAGAGATGTCTCAGTCCTAAGTTTATCATTCAGTCGATTTGTGCAAAATTACCCTCAGTTACTCATATCTTGATTGGTATAATCCTCGTTCCTATTCTTTCTGTATTCATCTTCCCCTTATCGAAATTTTGAGGACGAAATTTTTGCAAGGTGGATGGAATGTAACACCCCGTTCCTGGAATACTTAGATACGTATTCTGATCTTTCTATCATATTTCTTTAATTTAGTTTGTATTTATTTTTATTTTATGATTATTGGTGTGGTTATTTTGTGTTGGATCGGATTCGTGGACTTAGAGTCAGCCCTAGTCTGAACTGGGGGCCCGATCCTAGTGTATTACTCGATATGGCCTCTCTGTTAGTCTGATTTGATCGATTTTAGTTTCAAACATCATTTTTCAATATTTTAGATTTTTCATAATTTTTTAAAATTTTTCAAAATTATTTGCAAAATCTTCAAAAACTGGTATCGCTGACTGATTCCTGAATTTTTAGTTTTCAAATGGAGTTGAATTTTTAGAAATAACTTTTGTATTACTTCTTAAAATCTTATTTTCTAACTAAAATCATTTTTTAAGATTTTTCAGAATTTATCGAAAATCCACCGATTTTGTTGTCGACTAGTATCGCCGGAAGATTTCAGGATTTTTAATTTAAAAACTAGATTGAATTTCTTGAATCCAATTTCACCGGGTATCTTAAAATAATATTTTCTATTTTTGAGAATTTTTCGGAGCTTTTCTGAAATAGTCAATTTTTACCCTATTTAAATAATATTATTTTCCCATCTCTCTTCATTTTCTTGCTTCATTTCTTTTTCCTTTCCCTTCCCAAAGTAAGCCACCTGACAGCCCACTCCCTCTATCCCATTACCTGCCAAATCCCATGCTCCATCCCATCAATTTTCCCTTTTAAATAAACAATCTCCCCCCTTTTTCAACCAATCCCTTTTTCTTTTTCTTTTCCCTTCTTTTTCTCCTGATTCTTCCTTCTTCTCCTGGCGCCCGACGACCACCCCCTTCTTCTTCTCTCAAATTTCCCCTTTCTCTTCTCAAATCTCTCTCTCTCTTTCTAATTCTTCTCCCACTCTCCCAAAGTCCCTATCTCTCTCACTAATTCCACTCTCTCCCCTTCTCACCTTACCTCTCTCTCTCCTCCTAGATCCGGCGCCCCCGGGGGGAAGAGCGCCGCGGGCGGAGGAGGGGGCGGAAGCCCTCTCCCTTTTCTCCTTGCACTCTCTTTCTCTCTCTCTTTCTCCATCTCTTCCCTCTCTTTTGGGGTGACCGGCGCAGCTCCCTGCGCCTCCCTGGCCGCAGCCAAGAAGCAGCAAGGCTAGCCCAGGCCAGAGACCTGGGCTGTGCATGGGCAAGGGGGCGGCAGCGACCCTGCTTCTCTTTCTCTCTCTCTTCTCTCTCTATCCTGGTTTCTCTCTCTCATCTCTCTCTTCCCCTGTTTCTCTCTCCCTCTCTCTAGTCGTTCCACTCTTCCTCTCTCTACTCACTCTCTCTCCTATTCTCATTCTCTCTCTAGAAACCCTTCTTTCTCTCTAGACTTTTTCTCTCTAGAAACCCCTCTTTCTCTCTAAAAACCCCTCTTTCTCTCTTTAGACTTTCTCTCTCTAACTCTTTCTCTCTCTCCTCTCTCCCCTCTTCTCTTTCTCTCTAAAAATAATAGTATATATATATGTATATTTTTAATATATGGATTGATGGTGTGCGCGTATTTCTAGTGTTCCGAGATTTCACGCCATTTTCTGGTAATTTAGGCAAGTACATTTCTTACTTTATTACCATCATTTCATATCTAACAATTATTATCTTGCTTTTTAACATATGATACCCCACACCGGTACTTACCATGCTATATTTGACATATGATACCCGACACCGGTACTTGCCATGCTATATTTGACCTATGATTCTCGACACCTGTACTTGCAATGCTATATTTAACACATGATATCTGACACCGGTACTTGCCATGCTATATTTAACACATGATATCTGACACTGGTACTTGTCATGCTATATTTGACACATGATACCTGACACCGGTACTTGTCATGCTATATTTGACACATGATATCCGACGCCGGTACTTGCCATGCTATATTTGACACATGATACCTAACACCCGTACATGCCATGCTATATTTAACACATGATATCTGACACCGGTACTTGCCATGCTATATTTGATACTTGATATCTGACACCAGTACTTGCCATGCTATATTTGACACATGATATCTGACACCGGTACTTGCCATGCTATATTTGACACATGATACCTGACACCGGTACTTGCCATGCTATACTTGACACATGATATATGACACCAGTGTTCGATATGTTATACCTGACACTTGATACCTGACACCTGATATATGACACCTGACAATTAACATGCTATCACCTGGTACTAGCACACTTGACATGATATTGTGACACCTGACTGTGGACTATTATACCTAACACCGGTATTACATGGCATATTTATAATTATCACTGTTACAGAGTCTTGGTATGATTATTATACTGTTACCAGACTTCTGGTACTCTTGTACTTCTGAACTTCTGTACACCTGAACTCTTGTATCTCCTGTACTCATGTCCCCTGCACTGTTACTCTTATTAATAGCACAGTCATTCCGGCGTCCGGCAGAGCACGCCTAGTGTCGGGATGACGAGGATGTATCCCACAATTGTGCTAGCGTCCGGTGGTTCCTGAATGAAACTAAGTGCCACACGGAGCAAAGTGCCACACCATACACATGGTGGGGGCCACCTCTTAAATCCGTGGGGGCTACCTCTAGAATCCATTCCCCACACAGAGCAAAGTGCCACACAGAGTAAAGTGCCACACCACACACGTGGTGGGGGTCACCTCTTGAATCTGTGGGGGCCACCTTTTGAATCTGTGGGGCTACCTCCCGTATCAACCCTCAGAGCAAAGTGCCACATGGAGCAAAGTGCCACACCACCCACAAAGTGGGGGCCACCTCTTGAATCTGTAGGGGCCACCTCTTGAATATGTAGGGCTACTTTCTTCCTCCTGCCTGTGCCGCCTGGTGTTAGCGTGATAAGCATCCTCAGTGCATATTAACACTCACACATACCTGTACAATGATAACGCCTGGAGCATGTATTATTTGGTCTCTCCCCTATTCGAATAATGATACCTGCATATCAGAGTTCAGATGAGTTCTACTGGAAGTGCGGTCTCCAGTATGAACTGTCGGTATTGTTTGACGCTGGTGGGAAAGGGACAAGAACATAAGAACATAACATAACACCCAAACAGTAATAATATTATGAACGTGTGATATTTGGTCTCTCCTTTGTTTGGGTCATGATACTCATATATCAAACCCAGGTAAATTCTACAGAGTGCAAACTCAAGTATGGCTATCGGTAATGTGAGGCGCTGGTAGGGAGCCGATTGAAATATCAAACAGTACTGATTATTATTATTGAATAACTTAAAATGCAATACCTTTATATTCCAGTTATAGTGTTATGCCCTGAGTTGACATCTTACTTTATGACATATGATGATTACTTAAGACACACTATAGTTCTGTTACTCATGGGGCAACTCAAGTTATATAAACTCAGACGATGGCGACATGAGATATGGGGTATATAGATGAGGGTTTCCTTTTTTGGATTATCCCCTTGATGTATCAGTCCCGTGAATCCATATCTGAGCTTGTACAACTAATTTTATCCATACTTGTATTTACCGCATGTTTAACTTATTTGCCACATGTTTATATGTACCTATGCTCTTCATACTGCCTTTTATGCATGTTTTCAGTTTCAGATTCATCTATATATATGATTTACTATCGTTCCTTTAATTTCCCTTATGTTATTTGTTATTACTTGTACCTGCATACTTAGACCACATCAATTGAACATGTACACATGTACCTGTTATGCACGCCATTTGGTTTTATTATATGTACTCGCGGGTTGCATCTGACAACCCTAAATTCTCATGTTCAGATCCTAGAGTCTGGATCGTGGCCTTTCTATACCTGATCAGAGTGGCGCAGCAGAAGCGTAGATTAGCAGTTGCCTATCTGGACCCTCCTTCTTCCAGCCTCCCTTGAACGGCTCGTGAGATTCTCATCTTGCTACTCGTGAGTACTTTCCCGTATTTCATATTGTACATCCTGCTTTTGTGCTCCTTAGTGATCTTATATTCTTGAGATATTATACCATGCCTTATGATAACTTTGTACTTGTGTTATTATTGCTGGAATGTATATTATCATTGTGCTTTCGTACTCTGATTCTTGCCTGTACTGATGCTTAGAGTATATACGTGAGGCCATTTCTGACCTGCATATATACGTCACAGTGACGTCTCCGTATCTGCGGGATCGGAGCGTTATAGTAATTAAGGAATAAAAGAGAGATTGACAGATTTGTCTAATTTAATCAAAAGTTCAAATCAAAGAGGATCAATTCAAATCCAAAGATTCTAGAAGCTATCTTATCTGAAACTGGATATATCAGATTAGATAATATCATCTAAATTCAAGGGAAAATGGATGGTTTAGAAACTCAATCGGTTTTGCTAAATATAAATGAATATCTTATCAATTCTAGAAGACAAATTGAAAATTCAAGAGGATAAATGGATAGAGAGAAGATCAACGGATGAGATGAAGTAAATTAGATTCAGATTCAGGCTGGATACAGTTTAGTATTTTAATCATAAATTTCGCTACCAAACTCAAATCTGATGATTCAAGATGCTCCAGAAAGAAACCTTAAAGGGCTATAATTCTTCTGTTAATCACTCTTTTCAATTTTATCATTTGATAAGTGATATTCAGCAATCAACACGTCAACAAGCTCCAGAACAGATTTGAATTTCTGGATAAACAAATCAAGTTTGGAGATAAGGGGAGAATTCAAATTCAGAAATATCTAGCTCTTACTATCTTCATACGCTTTCTATCTCTATGGTTTTCTCCAATAAATACCCTCATATCTCGAAGGCAGAAAGGGCACCATCTCAGAGAGAGCTATAGTTTAGGTTTTTCTTTTCTTCTTCAATGTAATTTTTATTTTTTTATCTTATTTTATTTTTAGGCTAGAGAGAGTTACATGAGAAAAGAGAGGAAGAATTATTATAGACTGACACTATTATAATTCTTTTTTAAGAGACTTATATTGAAGGTGACATCAATGAAGTTTTCTCACTTTTCTTCATCGTACTCAATCTGGCCAAACACCGTGTTCATGTTACTTTTTCTATTTGCTTTGCTTTACTTCATGCTGAGGTAAGTCTTTGTTATGATTCAACGGTAGAGGTAAGTACTCCTTTTGTTTTCTTTTTCAGTTCATTTATAATTCTCTTTTTTAGTCTTTCCTTTTTTATAAATAAAACAACTATACCACAATCTCTTCTTCTACCATCTACCTCTTAACTTAACATAATAATTTTATTTTCTTTTTATAAAACTGAGAAGATAAATATTAACTAGTTTTGATAAATTAAAATAGAGCAACTTACACAACGCTTCCATGGCTGTCCCTCCCTATGGATCACGACCTGTTAGCCCTAGGCTACATGGTAGAATTGAGAACCTAGCACTGCTCTAAAAGTTTGTATTTTTCTTGTGCAGGTTTGGCTCCATCAAGATACTTGAAATAATATAGATCAATTTCAACGGAATGAATCTTGATGATGTATGGTTGTATTTGAGTGGGAAAGATTCGGGCTCGAATCCTTCTGGAACAACACAAGTCTCTCTCTATATAGACTTGTATCATTCCAGAAGGATTCAAGGCCAAGTTCTTCCCACTAAAATACAACAAAAATTTTGATTGGGAAAAACAGAGATATAGTTTAAGGTTTAAAAAGATGTTATCTGGATGGATGCGTGTCTCTGTCTTCCACAATATATCAGCAGTAGTAAGGGCTATGCGGGTCGAATCCACAGGGAGGAATGCGATAGAAACTTTTCAGAACAAATTCTCTAAAATTAGCTTGTAAAAGAAGAAATTGTTTGTAAGCAAATATTTTAAAATAAAAGAATAAGTATAGCCAACTAATCATCTATCACAACCAAACACTAGTCTATCAAGAATAAATGTCATGTTGAATCTATAAGGATTAAACCTAGATTATTGTTTCAAATCCAAGAAAGAAAAGTAAGAAGGAGATTAAATCTTATTAGCAGTACACTAAATAAAACTAAGCATTGGTTTATCAAAGTCCCAAAGTATAGTTTAAGAAAAGTAATTTTAACTTAACATTAAACCATCAAAGCATCTAAGTATAAACTAAGGATAATTATTAAATAGTACACCCTAAACCTAGCTTAACTCAATTCATGACTAGTCTTCAAGAATTATTTACATACCCTAGGTTTTTTAACATGCATAGAGTTCAATCAACTTATCTTCATATCTAGGTTTTAGTTAGTGGAGAGATTGGCAAGCTATTAAGAAATTAGTTAAACATAATTATGGTGGAATTAAAACATGGTAAAAGATTGCATAAAATAAATGAAACGAAAATAAAAGAAACACAAATAACAATTAAAAAAAACAAAGAGATTAAAAGAAAGAATGACCTTTTATTAAGTCTGTCACTAACTCAGTACAAAGCCTTCTCCTTTCTTCAACTCTTCTTCAAAGTAAAAAAATAAAAACTAGAAAAGTACAAGAGAATCTAAAGAAACCCTGAGTTTCTGAGATCTGTCATTCCTCTGTTGCTATGCAGGGGTATTTATAGGAGAAAACCAGAGGGATAAGAAGCGTATGAAGATAGGAGGAGCAAAATATTTCTAAATTTGAATTCTCCTTTTATCTCTAAACTTGTTTTGACTTATCCGTAGAAGTTCAATTCTGTCCTGCAACTTGTTATCACGTTGATCGCTGAATATGACTTATCAGCCAACTGAATTGGAAAGTTTGATCAACATAAGAGTTGTAGTCCTTCAAGTCTTCTTTTTGGAGCATCTTGAATCATCAAATTTGAGTTTCAATAGAGAAAGTTATGATTTTGAGTTTTGATAGAGAAAGTTATAATTGAAATACTAAAGGGTGTCCAGTCTGAATCCGAATTAAATTCAGATTTTCTCTCCTTTATCTTCATCTTGTGGTGCAAGCAAAATAGAAGTCCATCTCTATCTTTAATTAGAATGATGATTCATCTTGTTCTATCTTTCTCCTCCTCTAGATTTGAATAGCAACTAGGAGTCCCACTTTATCCTTCGCTTTAGCAATTAGGAGTTCTATTTTATCCTTCCTCTTCCTCCCTTAGATTTTAAAATCCAAGTTTAGATTAGGTTAGATAAGATAGAAGCTTCTAAATTACTACAATTAATTATGCATCTGGGCTTGTGGACTTTTTGGGCTTTTGGGCTTTAATTGGTCTTCATTTATTTATTCTTTAATTACTCAAGGCCTGCACACATTAAACAATAAAACATTAGTAGTAGTGCTTTATAAAAGAATAAGTAGGGAAATATGATGATAAATATGCACTTTTTACTACCAATCACACCCCCACACTTATCTTTTTGCTCGTCCTCGAATAAAATTTAAAAAGAAAAAGGAAAAGAAAAACTAATCTATCCTAACTCACTTTCGTAGGAATCACGATTGCACTTAGCACGTGCAACAAGTCGTTAAACCTCTAGGTTATCCTAGAGGACGAGTATTGTCTCGTGAGGGTCTTCAGCGGATTACACCCACAAAATTCATAAAAGGAAAATGTTAGAGTTTTAATTAATTTTATTATTTATTTATTGATTTTATTTTGAAAAAGGAAAAAAATATTTGAAATATATTTGAAGAAACTAAGTAATCTATAAGTTTTAGGATTATCATTTTTATTCATTCTTGAACTTAGTCTTTATACAATAATTTGTTATCAATTTTAGGTAAGGATTAAAATTGAATTTTTGTATAGTCTCTTTCGTTACCCTAAATCATATGCATCCTTGTGAATATGAATCTTTACTAGGGATTCTTTAACTTGGACTCCCATGCCTCTTTATTTATATATATATATATATATATATATATATATTTTAAAATGTATAACTTATCTAATTTTCTTTTGTATAAGTATCAAGGCTTCTTGAGGCCCCCATACCTAACTAATTGACTATTAGATGTGTTAGTACATATATAGATAATATTTCTTAGTTTTCTTAGGCTTTCTAATCCACCCATGTAGCGAGCCTAAGATCGGTGGCTCCCAAACCGGCCGATTTTAGAGCACCGGGTGAGAAAACACCCCATGGACTTAAGGACTCGAGTGAACTAGGTCACAAAACTAGGGATTTTATTTATAAAATCACCTTAGGCATGAATACTTATGCTTCTTGAGGCACATGTATCCAGCTTAATTAGTGAACTCTTTTTTATTTTATATATATATTTTTTATTTTAATTTTTTTTATAAGGCACAAGAGTCTTTGTCTTAGAATCCGTAAGTTAATAGGTATGCACATTTCATTAAGGTAAAAATTAAGACTAATTAATTATTCAAAATTTTCTCCTATACCAAAAAAATCCAACAATTTATTTTATTTTGACCAAGTTTTTAGAAATCCTAATCATGATTTTCCTAATTTTTAAGATTAACTTAGATTTCTTTCAAAATATAAGTCAAAATATTGTTTTCTTTTTCAAAAAGTTTTTTTTTAAAAAATTTGTTAGTTAGTATCTACCTATGTTAGTATGTTAGTAAATCCTCCCCCACCCTTATCTCATGCATTGTCCTCAATGTATGAATTAATGCATAGATGCATGAAAAAGAAGAAAGGGAAGGAAAAATGTGACCTCAGGGTGGTGGTTCCGGTGGTGGTCTGATTGGTCCACGGAATGCGGCCCAATTTAAATCTTGTGGATCATCAAGAAACCCATCTTTTAGGACCTCTTTATTATGCACATTGTTATTATCCTCCAAATGAATAGGATCATGCATGACCCTAATAGTGATACCATATTGGTTGTATGACCAATCTTGGATTACCATCTCAGAGTCATCATTGTCTACGTCTTGATCCAACAATAGAATTTGATTTGATAAAGTGATTGATTTGGGCTTAAGAATAATAGGATTGGGAACCAATACCAGCTCAGGAAAATCAAATTTAAGTTCAAGAGTCGGGTGTGGTTCAAGAGTGAGTTCCAAATCAAAAAATTTAAGTTCGTATTTATGATCCATTAAATGAATGTGATTATCCAAAATAGGTGATCCAATTTCATAATATACTGGTACTGGAATTAATGTTGGTTCGAGAATTGGGTCCAAATTGGGTAAAGACACTGGAGTCAACATAGATTCAAAGTTTAGAATTAGATCATAAAGTTGAGGATCGGGTTCACATTCACAATCTAATTCAATCTCATTGAAATTAAAACTAGCCAATTTGTCCAAGGATTGGGATTGTTCAAGTTCATATTAATGCGATGAAATGGAATCTTGATCAAGGTCTTTTAGACACAATGATTCTTGGTTCCTGTCAACTTGATTGGTTAGTTCAAGGATGTTTGAAAGTCTAAAAATTTGCTCATTCATTAAACCTTGCAAACGATCCATTTTTTCTTCTAACTTATCGAATGGATCATTTGGCGACTAAATCATGGTTCTATCTTCTTTTCCAAGTAGGTAGGTTCTTCTATTGGTGGTAGGGGAAAAGAAGTATATGAAGATGATGGTTGGAAAGGTGGTTGACAATATGGCTCAGGGGTATTGTATCCCCATTGACTCAGTGAGGAGTATAGATGATTATTCCAATTCGTTTCATGAAATTGAGGTTGGAGCATGTGTTGATTCGGATAAGGCCAACTAGGCATGCATGGTTGGTTAAAATTATGATATGTCGGGTTGGTAATATCCAATTCAAAAGAGGTCGCGGTGTAATATGGATTACCATTAAAATTGGAAAAATTATTGTTATAAGCCATATCATATAAGAAATATTAAAAACAAATAAAGAAAAACAAACAAAAAAATAAAAAAAAATTCTAACCTAAGTTAGGGTAAACCTGGACCTAGACGACTCCTAACTTTAGACTGTCTTTAAGAGGTATATTGTCGACCTTAACCACAAGTTAATCGGCCAGATAGGTGGCAAGATTGGTGGGAGGTTAATTAAGTAACCACCAACCTTCGGGTTTTCGGCCTTTAATCCCCTTCCTAGACAACGATTTGGCTAGAGTTAATTTTGAATAACTTCCTTCTTCAGCCAATCTCTAATGAGTCCGAGTTTACCTAAGGCCAGCGTCTAGGTAATTTTTATTTTAGGGTTAGGGTTGTGAGTGTGGCGGAGATGATTTGGGGCCAAGGAAAGGTGATGAAATCCCCACCTTATCTTGTTTATGGGTTTTGCTCTTAAATTGATTTAGTGCACGTGTAAAGAAATAGACAAGTAGTCACTCAAAAGCAGTAAATCAGCCAAGGGTGCTTCCTAATCTATATGCAATGCGAACGTATCTTGTCGCCAGCACTCTTCAATAGAAATTAAAAAAATTAAATAGACACGTGCCTATGATGCAAGAGTCTAATTTTTTTTATTTATCAACTAATAGGTTACTGTTAATTACTTAGCAGCATGCAGGGTGATCACAGAGAAAACTTATCAGAACAGTAAACAGAACTTGCAATTTGCAACAACCTGCAAAAATTTCAATCAGTAATTCACTACTATAGCCGCGGATCCGCGGTTAATGCCGCGTTTGCGCGGCTAGATAGTAGGCTCTGCTGCTCTGCCTTCTAGGGCAGAGGTATAGAGTTGCTATATGTCCTTAACTACAGCTAATTTTCTTGTTATCAGATCCTGCAAACAGAAAAAAAATAATTAGTTTTTTTTTAGAGAATATCGTACCGTTTCCTCCCGGCAACGGCGCCAAAAATTTTGATTGGGAAAAATAGAGATATAGTTTAAGGGTTAGAAAGATGTTATGTGGATGGATGCGTGTCTCTGTCTTCCACAATATATCTGTGGTAGTAAGGGCTATGCGGGTCGAATCCACAGGGAGGAATGCGATATAAGCTTTTCGGAACGAATTCTCTAACAATTAGCTTGTAAAAGAAGAAATTGTTTGTAAGCAAATATTTTAAAATAAAAGAATAAGTATAGCCAACTAATCATCTATCACAACCAAACACTAGTCTATCAAGAATAAATATCATGTTGAATCTATAAGGATTAAACCTAGATTATTGTTTCAAATCCAAGAAAGAAAAGTAAGAAGGAGATTAAATTCTGTTGGCAGTACACCAGATAAAACTAAGCATTGGTTTATCAAAGTCCCAAAGTATAGTTTAAGAAAAGTAATTTTAACTTAACATTAAACCATCAAAGCATCTATGTATAAACCAAGGATAATTATTAAATAGTACACCCTAAACCTAGCTTAACTCAATTCATGACTAGTCTTCAAGAATTATTTACTTACCCTAGGTTTTTTAACATGCATAGAGTTCAATCAACTTATCTTCATATCTAGGTTTTAGTTAGTGGAGAGATTAGCAAGCTATTAAGAAATTAGTTACACATAATTATGGTGGAATTAAAACATGGTAAAAGATTGCATAAAATAAATGAAACGAAAATAAAAGAAATACAAATAACAATAAAAAAAACAAAGAGATTAAAAGAAAAGAATGACCTTTTATTAAGTCTATCACTAACTTAGTACAAAGCCTTCTCCTTTCTTCAACTCTTCTTCAACGTAAAAAAAAATAAAAACTAGAAAAGTACAAGAGAATCTAAAGAAACCCTGAGCTTCTGAGATCTGCTCTTCCTCTGTTGCTATGCAAGTGTATTTAAAGGAGAAAACCAGAGGGATAAGAAGCGTATGAGGATAGGATGAGCAAAATATTTCTGAATTTGAATTCTCCTTTTATCTCTAAACTTGTTTTGACTTATCCGTAGAAGTTCAATTCTGTCCTCCAACTTGTTATCACGTTGATCACTGGATATGACTTATCAGCCGACTGAATTGGAAAGTTTGATCAACATAAGAGTTGTTGTTCTTTATGTTTTCTTTCTGGAGCATCTTGAATCATTAAATTTGAGTTTCGATAGAGAAAGTTATGATTGAAATACTAAAGGGTATCCAGTGTGAATCCGAATTAAATTCAGATTTTCTCTCCTTTATCTTCATCTTGTGGTGCAAGCAAAATAGAAGTCCATCTCTATCTTTAATTAGAATGATGATTCATCTTGTTCTATCTTTCTCCTCCTCTAGATTTGAATAGCAACTAGGAGTCCCATTTTATCCTTCTCTTTAACAATTAGGAGTTCTATTTTATCCTTCCTCTTCCTCCCTTAGATTTTAAAATCCAAGTTTATATTAGGTTAGATAAGATAGAAGCTTTTAAATTACTACAATTAATTATGCATGTAGGCTTGTGGACTTTTTTGGGCTTGTGGGCTTTAATTGGTCTTCATTTATTTATTCTTTAATTACTCAAGGCCTGCACACATTAAACAATAAAACATTAGTAGTAGTACTTTATAAAAGAATAAGTAGAAAAATATGATGATAAATATGCACTTTTTACTATCAATCACCCTACAATACCCAAATGCAAGATTCACTCCGTTGAAGTTGATCTACATTATTTCAAGTAATTAAAAATAAAAAATCATGTATTTTGAATACTTTTGCCTAATCCATCAAGTAGGCACAAAACGAACTACTGAAATAGTGAGTTGTTTAGTTTAACGGTGTAGAATATTTGAAATATAACAAAAATTTATATGTGAGGGTTATTAAGTGTTTATATCATGATGAAATAGTCGGATCTAGAATTTGTATGTCTAAAGATATAGATTTAAGCAATATACTATTTATGGTCGTTCATTTTGCGCATATTTGATGGGTGGGCAAAAAGTATTCAAAATATAAGATTTTTTGATTTTTAGTTACTTGAAATAATTTAGATCAACTTCAATGGAGTGGACCTTGCATTCGAATATTATAGGGTTGTATTTGAGTGGGAAAGATTTGGCCTCGAATCAATCCAAATGACACAAGTCTCTCTCTCTTTATATATATATATATATATATATATATATATATATATATATATATATATATAGGGGTTACTGTACCTCAACCGACGGCTGAGAGATTTTCTCAGCCGGCGGTGACGTGGCTGAATATATGCCACATATCGGCCGCAGAGTGTAGGCGCCAAAAAATCAAAAAAATCCCGCCTAAACAATCGTGAAACAAATTGACAAAAATACCCCTTTTTTACTTCTAAACTGGAATAAAGTCATCAACAAACTAAATTTACCTAAAACAATTTCAGTTGAATATATCTACAGTTATAAAATTCGTAATTATACTACATCGAAAAATATAATAATGTAAAATAAGCAGAAGCATTGAAAAGTAAAAAAACATGCCATGATCGCAGACTTAATACAATATAACTTTCAATTTTATATGATGACTGCGACACAAGTCGCAGTCACTAGTCGCAGTTATAGTATAACAAAACTATAACAAAACTTTTTTATATCACGTCTGCGACCCTAGTCGCATTCCTTTTTTGTAAGGTCAGCGACCCTAGTCGCATTCCTATCGTACAGCAGTGCGACCTCCTTTAGTATTGCGACCAAAGTCGCAATCTACTTTCGCATGCCTTATGTAAAAGATTTTTTATGTTTTTAAAAAGTAGATTAGCCATGCGACCCTGAGATCAGTTCGCGTATATCACATCTTATAAAAAATACTATATTAATTACACTCAATTAAATGAAGTAATTAATATTCTTTCTACCGTGATACAACAACAGTCTAGAAAAAAGAGATGCATTAATGTTAATATCGATAAAGGAAAGATGTGCACCATACGTAATCTAAAGATATAGGCAAACAATTCTATAAAAAGTTAATTTGTACTTCACGTATTAAACCTCTGGAAAAAAGGAACTCTTCGGATTCTCCCGCAATAAATCTTCAATTAAATATTTAATTTTTTTTTACCACTTCTTACTATACTCAACCGTCACCTGTAACAATTATTATTACTATTCATGTTCTTCCACAATATTGACCTTTATATAATGCTTGTAACTAATATATTATCTCATACCTAAAAACTATATTTTTGCTCTTCCTTTTCAATTTGATTTCAAAAACTTCCAAAAAAATAATTCATTCTTGAATCATGTCTTCCCCATCTTCTTCCTCTGAACACTTAGATTTCAACTTCAATTGTTCCCCCACCGGTCCTTTTTCTTCAGGATATTCTAGTGAATCTGATACCAGTCTGGACTTCACTCCTTTTGACTATCTCACTACATCAAATAATGTATTAACTGATCCTCCTATTCATGAGGATGATGAAGTTTTCATGTGGGTTAGTGAGGAAGACATTATCCCTCTGCCACTTGACGGAGACATGCTTGATGAAAGCATGTCCTCTGATGCTGTAGGCTCGCTTTCTCGCAACGGATTGGACGAAGAGCTTGATAGAGACGATCCATTCTGAGAGTTTATCGGTGAAACAAAAAAACCTCAAAAACAGGAAGATGATGAGGAAATAAGTGATGAACAGGAAGAGCAGAAGAATGAAGACGACGAATCTGCTTATGATGGTGATAATGACGAGGATTAGGATTTCCTGATCTTCTGATATTCAAGCTTATTTTGTCTTCTTTTAAAAGCTTTTAATTCTCATTTTTTGTAAGGTCTCTTTCTCACTATATTAACTTATAAGCTCTTTTAATGCTCTTTTAATTACATATGAAACTGCGACTGCTGTTCTTAAATACTGCGACCATAGTCGCAGTCCTACTACGCATGCATTAAGGTCTCTTTCTCACTATATTAACTTATAGGCTCTTTTAATTACATATGAAACTGTGACCATAGTCGCTGTCCATGATCGCATACTATAGGTAAAAACCAATTTAATAGTTCATAGGAGGATCAGACAACAGTCACAAATGAAGAACAAAAAATATAAAATAATACGTAAACTGCGATTATACTATCGCTCTCGTTAAGTACTGCGACCATAGTTGCAGTCCATGATCGCATACTATAGGTAAAAACCAATTTAATAGTTCATAGGAGGAATAGACAACAGTCACAAATGAAGAACAAAAAATATAAAATAATACGTAAACTCCGATTATACTATCGTTCTCGTTAAGTAATGCGACCATAGTCGCAGTCCATGATCGCATACTATAGGTAAAAACCAATTTAATAGTTCATAGGAGGATCAGATAACAGTCACAAATGAAGAACAAAAAATATAAAATAATACGTAAACTGCGATTATACTATCGCTCTCGTTAAGTACTGCGACCATAGTCGCAGTCCATGATCGCATACTATAGGTAAAAACCAATTTAATAGTTCATAGGAGGATCAGACAACAGTCACAAATGTAGAACAAAAAATATAAAATAATACGTAAAGTGCGATTATACTATCGCTCTCGTTAAGTACTGCGACCATAGTCGCAGTCCTTGATCGCATTATACATTACATGCGAAAAAAAGTAAACTGCGACTATATTAAAAATCAATAAATTTCAAATCAGATAAAAAAAATTAAAGAAGCATTCAAATTAGTTTCGTGATTTAATAAAAAAATGTTGGCAGTTTGGCCGCAGTTATAAAAGATAATTGTCACAAAATTGAATAACGTCAGAAAATATAAAAATATAATAAACTATACATACCGAAAGAGTAGCTTTTCATAAGGGGTATTTAGTAATTTAACTTCTTCCTATAAGCGGGCCGCAAGTTAGTGGGGTGACAAATATTGAGCTACGTCACCGCAGGCTGAGAGAGTTCTCTCAGCCGCAGGCTGATATACATTTTTCTCATATATATATATATATATATATATATATATATATATATATATATATATAGGGCTTACTGTACCTCAGCCTGCGGGCTGAGAGAGTTTCTCAGCCTGCGGGACGTGGCTGAATATAGGCCACACATCGGTCGCAGAGTGTGGGCGCCAAAAAAAATCAAAAAATCCCGCCTAAACAATCGTGAATCAAAATGACAAAAATACCCCTTTTAAATGACGACTGCGACTTCTAGCATTCAAAAGTAAAAAAACATTTCATGGTCGCAGACTTAATACAGAATAAAGAATACAAGACAAAAAATGCTATCGTATAGCAATGCGACCTCCTTCGGTACTGCGACCAAATTCGCAATCTTCTTTCTCATGCCTTATGTAAAAGAAGTAATTAATATTATATCTACCGTGATACAACACCAGTCTAGAAAAAAGAGATGCACTAATGTTAATCTCGAGAAAGGAAAGATGTGCACCATACGTAATCTAAAGATATAGCCAAACAATTCTATAAAAAGTTAATTTGTACTTCGGATTCTCCCGCAATAAATCTTCAATTAAATATAATTTTTTTTACCACTTCTTAACATACTCAATCATCACCTCTAACAATTATTATTACTATTCATGTTCTTCCACAATATTCACCTTAATATAATGCTTGTTACTAGTATATTATCTCATACCTAAAAAACTATATTTTTGCTCTTCCTTTTCAATTTGATTTCAAAAACTTCCAAAAAAAATTCATTCTTGAATCATGTCTTCCCCCTCTTCTTCCTCTGAACACTTAGATTTCAACTTCAATCGTTCCCCCACCGGTCCTTTGTCTTCAGGATATTCTAGTGAATCTGATACCAGTCTGGACTTCACTCCTTTTGACTATCTCACTACATCAAATAATGTATTAACTGATCCTCCTATTCATGATGATAATGAAGTTTTCATGTGGGTTAGTGAAGAAGACATTATTCCTCTGCCACTTGACGGAGACATGCTTGATGAAAGCATGTCCTCTGATGCTGTAGGCTCGCTTCCTAACAACGGGTCAGACGAAGAGCTTGATAGAGACGATCCATTCTGGGAGTTCATCGGTAAAACAAAAAACCTCAAAAACAGCAAGATGATGAGGAAATAAGTGATGAAGAGGAAGAGCAGAAGAATGAAGACGATGAATCTCCTTATGATGGTGATAATGATGAGGATTAGGATTTCCTGATCTTCTGATATTCAATTATATTTTGTCTTCTTTTAAAAGTTTTTAATTCTATTTTTTTTGTAAGGTCTCTTTCTCACTATATTAACTTATAAGCTCTTTTAATTACATATCCAAACTGCGACTGCTGCTCTTAAACACTGCGACCATAGTCGCAATCCTACTACGGATGCAATTTATGGTCGCAGTTAACATTTATCAGTTCCCAATGCGACTTTGGTCGCAATAATGTACTGTTTTGGAGTTCAAAGTAATTTAAAGTTATAGTGTATTAACTTTTAAACTGTTTTGGATAACTGAACAGTCACCTAGGAAGTATACAATTTTTGGGAAAAGATAGAAAATATATTTGAGAGATATTCACGTGGTCCGAGAGCTTAAACCTTTTGGAATTCCGGGATTAAAAATATATAAAGGGTCATGAGCAAAGGATTAAAAACATACCATCGTCTTCACCGGAAAGAAGCCAATACATTCAAACAATGTCTTCACCATCACCACCGTCTTCACCGGAAAGAAGCCAATCATCAAATGATGATTTTATGTTTAGTTCTGAAACAATGTCTCGCTACGGGTCAGAATCTGAGCTTGATACAGACGACCCTTTCTGGGAGTTCATTGATGAACCAAAACACAAACATGAAGAGGAAGAAAGCGACGATGAGACTGTACCTGAAGAGGAGGAAGAGACAGAAGACGAAAGCGATACAGAAGACGAAAGCATGACTCTTGACGACGAATCTGATTACGATGGTGATGACGACGATTAGAAGTTAACAAAATTGTAATTTGTTTTTCTTTTTAAATATATATAAATCTGTTTTCTAAAGTTAATTGTGTTAAATAAATTTTTTTACTACTATGTATTGGTTGAAATACTGCGACCATGGACGCAGACTTAATAAATACACTGCGACCTTGGTCGCAGTTGCTGGACTTTAGTCTTAATCAACAACAACACTGCTGCCTTGGTCGCAGTTTCTGACCGTAGTCTTAATAAAATAAATTGCGACCTTGATCGCAGTTGTTGGTGTTTAGTCTTAATAAAATACACAGCGACCTTGGTCGCAGTTGCTGGTCTTTACTCTTACAATATAGCAGTACATCACTGCGACCTTGGTCGCAGTTGGTGGTCTTATAAATAATCAACAACAACACTGCGACCTTGGTCGCAGTTGATGGCCGCAGTCTTAAAAAAATAATCTGCAATCTTGGTCGCAGTTGCTGGTCTTTAGTCTTAATCAACAACAACACTGCGACGAGGTGACACGTCACCGCAGCAGTTGCTTAGTCGCAGTTTTTGGTCTCAATGTCGCCCCTGGTCGCAGTTCTTTCTGTTTGCACTGATAGTCTTATGCGACCTTGGTCGCAGTGTCGTCTCTGGTCCAAGTTGTTTTGTTTGCAATGCATGACTGCGACCAAAGGTCGTAGTTTATTAAAAAACAAATATGCTTTTTATTTATGTCCACGCATTTATCTCCAGGCATGTGAAAATGATACAAAAAATGATCTCTTATACAATAAGATTGACTGTTACAATATAGCAGTACAAAGAAGATTAAACATCAAAAGAGCCCTTATTAAATAAGAGCAGTGGTGTTATTGAGGTCCCCGTGTATTAAAAAACTGTGGACGTCGAGGACCATGACTTCTTCCCTTGTGGACGAACATCGATCAAGTTCACCGGCCAAAATATACTCCCAGAGGCCCAGCGAACCTGAAAAAGGACAATCAAGCTCTGGGTCATCTTCGTGCATAGGGTCATCTTCATCCATGGAGGCAGGCCCCTGTTAGAGACTCTGAAGAAGGCGGAAATTCTCAGAGCAATTGCTCTCAAATGAAAACAGTCTAATTATGGGCTGTTAAAGGGAGAGTGTGAGCCCTATTTATAGCCAGCCCATAATAACCATAATTACTGGTTCATTAATCAGAACCGTCGGCCTTAATGGTCTCAATGAAGAGCCGCTGCGTGGACAACAGCTTCAGGAAACAACGAATGGTGCGGGTTCGTCAACGTAGACTTGACGTTAAAAAGATCTCATAAAATCTTTATGACAGGTCGCGTCTCACGGAGTGACTCCAAGTCGCATCAGACAACAGACAACTTTTCATTTTTCATTTAGATTCAAAAAAATGACTTAATCCAAAACAACACTTAATAAAACAACAACACGGCGACCTTGGTCGCAGTTGCTGGCGGAATCTTAAACCAAAACAGCAGTGTCGACCTTGATCGCTATGCATGTTAATCTAAAGGAAAACACTTACTTAACGTACTGCGACCAAAGTCGCAGTCCATGTAATGCAACCTTAAATTGCAGTTGCTGGCCATCTTTATCAACAACAATACTGCGACCTTGGTCGCATTTAACCATGTACACTGCGACCAAAGTCTTTGACTAAGGTCGCAGTTTAAATGTACAATGCGACCAAAGACTCTGACTACATTATATATAAAAAAAATAAACTATAAAGTAGAATTTTATCGCAGGCTGAAAACATTGATCTGAAAAGATTTTATATTTTCAAAAAAAAATTTATCCCAGGCTGAAAAGAAGAAACTAGATCTTTCAAAAAAGAGGTAAAGAAATACGGCGAAAAGTAATTTATATCTTATAAAGAGCGGAAAAATAAAAGGGGGAAAAAATAATAATAAACAATAAGGAAAAGTTATCATAAGGGGTATTTGGTAATTTAACTTCTCCCTAAAAGCGGGCCGCAAGTCAGTGAGGTGACAAATCGAGCCACGTCACCGCAGGCTGAGAGAGTACTCTCAGCCCGCGGGCTGATATGCATTTTTCTCATATATATATATATATATATATATATATATATATAGGGTTACTGTACCTCAGCGACGGCTGAGAGAGTTTCTCAGCCGGCGGTAACGTGGCAGAATATATGCCACATATAGGTCGCAAAAGTGTAGGCGCCAAAAAATTTTAAAAAAACCCGCCTAAAAAATCGTGAATCAAATTGACAAAAATACCCCTTTTTTACTTCTAAACTGGCATAAACTCATCCACAAACAAAATTTACCTAAAAAATTTTCAGTTGAATATATCTACAGTTATAAAATTTGTAATTCTACTACATCGAAAATATAATAGAAAAAAATTTGGATCAACATAATGTGAAATAAACAGAAGCATTGAAAAGTAAAAAAACATGTTTGAAACATAAAAAAACATGATATCCTTCAGCACTCCGACGACAGACGCTGTCTTTTTTCACATGCCTTCTGTAACAGAATTCTCACCGTTTTACAAATTTCGCTATCATAATCGCAGTCATAGTATAATAAAACTTTCAAACACTGCGACCATGGTCACAGACATAATATAATATAACTTTCAATTTTAAGTGACGATAGCGACACTAGTCACAGTCATAGTATAGCAAAACTTTCTATCACTACGACGATGGTCGCAGACTTAATATAATATAACCTTCAATTTTATATCACGACTGGGACCCTAATCGCATTCCTTATTCGCATAAAAATAACAGACGAAACATGCTATCGTCCAGCACTGCGACCTCCTTCAGTACTGCGACCAAAGTCGCAATCTTTTTTCGCATGCCTTATGTAACAGATTTTTTATAATTTTACAAAGTAGATTAGCCATGCGACCCTAAGATCAGTTCGCGTATATCACATCTTATAAAAATACTATATTAATTACACTGAATTAAATGAAGTAATTAATATTCTATCTACCGTGATACAACAACAGTATAGAAAAAAGAGATGCACTAATATTAATCTCGATAAAGGAAAGATGTGCACCATACGTAATCTAAAGATATAGGCAAAACATTCTATAAAAAATTAATTTGTACTTCACGTAGTAAACCTCTGGACAAAAAGGAACTCTTCGGATTCTCCCGCCATAACTCTTCAATTAAATATTTAATTTTTTTACCACTTCTTCCAATACTCAACCATCACCTATAATAATTATTATTACTATTCATGTTCTTTCACATTATTGACCTTTATATACTGCTTGTAACTAATACATTATCTCATATCTAAAAACTATATTTTTGCTCTTCCTTTTCAATTTGATTTCAAAAACTTCCAGAAAACAATTCATTCTTGAATCATGTCTTCCCCATCTTCTTCCTCCGAACACTCAGATTTTAACTTCAATCATTCCCCCACTGGTCCTTTTTCTTCAGGGTATTCTAGTGAATCTGATACCCGTCTGGACTTCACACCTTTTGACTATCTCACTACATTAAATAATATTTTAGCTGATCATCCTCTTCATGAGGATGATGAAGTTTTCATGTGGGTTAGTGAGGAGGACATTATTCCTCTACCACTTGACGGAGACATGCTTGATGAAAGCATGTTCTCTGATGCTAGAGGCTCGCTTTCTCGCAACGGATCGGATGAAGAGCTTGATAGAGACGATCCATTCTGGGAGTTTATCGATGAACCAAAAAACCCTCAAAAATAGGAAGATGATGAGGAAATAAGTGATGAACAGGAAGACGAGGAGAATGAAGACGACGAATCTGCTTATGATGGTGATGACGACGAGGATTAGGATTTCCTGATCTTCTGATATTCAACGTTATTTTCTGACCATATTATGTTATAAATAAAACCGTAGTTATTATTTCTGCATCTTATCTGCGATAATAGTCGCAGTACTCACATAATAATTACATATGAAACTGCGACCACGGTCGCTGTCCAGTCATAAACAGTTTGATCGTTTTGCATTCAATAAAGTTATAAACAGCTACCATGGTCGCAATCCAAAATTAAACTATATAAACAGATAATACTGCGAACATGATCGCAATCCTCTCAAATCAGTATATTTCACTGTATATTCACTGTATATCACAAATTAGAAAACTGCGACTGCTGTTCTTAAACACTGCGACCATAGTCGCAGTCCTACTTCGCATGCAATAAGTAAAAAAATTCGTAATTTATAGGCGGCTGAGACAACAGTTACAGTGAAGAGCAAACATATAAAACCATACGTAAACTGCGACTATAGTATCAGTCCTTAGTCACCGTTATTACATTTAACTTAGCAAAAAAAATCATCCAAAAAAATGCTGTCGTGAGTACTGCGACCATAGTCGCAGTCCTTGATCGCATGCTATATGTAAAAACCAATTTAATAGTTCATAGGCGGATCAGACAACAGTCACAGTGAAGAACAAATATATAAAATAATACGTAAACTACGATTATACTATCAGTTATTAGTCACCGTTATTACATTTAACCAAGCAAAAAAAACGTCCACGACTTGCTCTCGTTAAGTACTGCGATCATAGTCACAGTCCTTGTCCGAATTCAATATGTAAAAGAAAAAATAATAATTTATACATTACATGCGAAAAAATAAACTGCGACTATATTAAAAATCAATAAATTTCAAATCAGATAACAAAAAAATTAATAAAGAAGCATTCAAATTAGTTTCGTGATTTGATAAAAATTGTTGGTAGTTTGGCCGTAGTTATAAAAGATAATTGTGACAATATTGACTAACGTCAGAAATATAAAAAAATAATAAACTATACAGATCCACTGTCTTTTACCGCAGGGGTATTTAGTAATTTCAACTGTTTCACTAGGCGGGGCATCCTTTCTAGTGTGGCTAATAATGTGCCACATCACCACCGGCTGAGAGGGTCTCTAAGCCGTCGGCTGATATACATTTTTCTCATATATATATATATATATATATATATATATATATATATATATATATATATATATATATATATATATATATATATATATATATATATATATATATAAGTATAATGATGAGAGTAATGACTATAATGAGCGATGGAAAGTAAATGATTTTAATGAGTGCAGTGGGTAGTTCCTAAAAAATTAGTCTATGCACCAGAATAGGAAAGTGGATGTAGCCAAATCACAGAAAATCAATTGTAACCACAATGAAAATACATTAAAAACTCAAAAGTAAAAAAATCACACACAGAGAGCGAGTTTCACTATGTCAATAGTGATTACAATAGAGCTCTCTTGTTTCGGGTGAACATGATCCCCTTCTCGTTGGAAGGGATCCTATACTTATACAAGTCATGTTTAATAGATAAGGCTAGGGAATCTTGCTCAGTTTGAATGCCATAATTCCTCATCTTGATAACAGTTGAGCCGAACACCTGAATTTGAATCTATGTAGTAGAGAGTCCATCTATATCTTATGGTTCGCGCTCGGCTCTAGATAAGGATGAACCACTCCCGAGGGGTAACTATCTCATTTGAATTAGGATTGAGCTTAGGGATAGAGATATCTGTAATCGGATCTGATCTTTCTATTAATCACCCAGCTCATTCAAAATTCAAACAGGGCGAAGATACCAGGTTAAATGTTTTGGAAGTAGCCACGCTTACACATCCGTCAGAGGCTGGATAGACATGTGTCACGATCTCGGGCGGGTTAGAAAGTGACCACTACATATGCCCCCTCTGCTCCCTTCTCTCCAAAAGAGGTCGGGGACTCTCCCTCGGGAGTTTTTAAGTTACCGGAATCTCCGATGTAGAGAGGGGAGCAGAATAAATTAGAACTTTCTAGGCGTGGACTCAAGGTGCCTGTTGTCGCTACAGGTTTTTGTCCTGTAATGGCGTGCGTAGCTATACAACCTGGCAGAGTTTTAAATGTGCGTCACATCTGGTGCAGTGCCGATCAAATTATTACCTTTTGTGATGGATATCTAAAGTGATGATGCAGCGTTCGAGATGGGTGCCGCTTATCTGAAGTGACAGTGTCGATTATATTCGCCGTAACACATGTAGGGCACTGATCGAGTGACGGTTCATTCTCCTGGAGTTAAGAGGGTTACACTTAAGGTTTTGGGCATTTTTCTAAATTTATGCTTTATCTTCTTTTTTCTTGCCTCCTTCTGATCCTTCCATCTTTGAATCTCTGCCATTTTCTTGTTCTTGCTGAAAACGAAGAAAAAGGGGAAAATCTGGTCCTTCTGATAGATCGAACAAGGAGAATTACATCGCTAAGGAGAAGGGGAAGAGAACTTTCCCTCATACCAGGACTAGGATGGACTTCGATCCAAAAACCTTGAAGCTTCGTGACCAGGAGGCAGTGGATAAATACCTAGCTAACTATGTCTTTCGTTGAAGCCCAAGGATAAAAATTCTGTTTTACCCTAACGATGTTGATGTTACCTCAGCTCTGCTTAATAAGAAGGGTGTGTATATGCATCCTCTGGTGCTGGCATTAGGATTAAGGTTGTCCATGATGAAATTCGTTCACAACATTTTGAATTTTTATGAAGTCGACCCCTCTCAGCTATCGGCAGTGGCCTAGTGTACTGTTCTGAGGTTTGAGGCCCTCTGCGATTTATATGCTCCCGAGACTTGTCATTGTGAGATTTTCAGCATCGTGTGCTTGCTGCGAACCCTAGGTGCACACTATTTTATTTCCCAGAATTGGATGGAAAAGATTATCATCAGCATGGATGACAACGACTGTAGTATGCGGGGCACTGTGGTTCGGGTGTCCGGTCCATGGGATGCCGACTCAGAGGAGGAATGCGGGGCTGTCTTGGTTGTCTGGAATTTGAATGCAGGTGCTCGCGAGGGATCTTGCCTACTGCCGACATTGAAGCAAAGTTGAGAAAGTTAACAGTTGTCGACTTTAATAATCACAATTGGAGTTGGTTGCTAAACTCGAACAGACCCCCCGTATCACCAGTTATTCCAAGGGTGCCTGCTTCGGGTAAGGGTCAGCTTGCCCTTGAACGTGAGGAGTTTGTCTAGGAGGAGAGCAACCTGACCGAGATGGAGTCTACTCGAGGGGTGAGCCAACCAGTCATTAGCCCGAGAAGCCGAGGGCCCATAGGGAGACGATTCCCGACAAGAAGAAGAGAGCCTTCGATCCGTCTTCACGCCTTCCACGATCAGGGTATGCTCTGAATTTCTCTAGTTTTTCTTTGTATATGGAACTGTTTCCCGATGTCTTGTTTTTTTTTTGCCAAAGAAACACGGGCTTTGGTTTGATGAATCCGATGATGAGGGGATGATGAGCTTGTTGGGAAACCGCGACCACTCCCCGTGCATGCCTGTGGAGCAGCCCCCCATTGCCATGAAGAGTAGGGTTGGATCCCCCGTTCGTATGGAAGATGCTCGGAGGACTTCCCCCGCCCTCGGCACTACTAAAAAGGTCACAGGTATAGTTCTGGTGATGCTAGCAGGGCCTTCCACTGCTACGTTGCCTCTTGAGGATGGGCCTGAGGTGATGATGCCCCTTGGCTTAGAGGATGCTGGGCTCGGGTCCTCTTATGAACTTGAGATGGTGGATGCTGCTGAGCTTCTTTTATCTGGCAACAATGCAGGCACCGGGGGAGGCGTTGGCTCCTGGGGCTGCCTCCCAGCACCTCGAGGTGTCTTTGGGATGAATCGCTACGATCTTGAATCGAGATTGTTCCTCTGAAGGGGGATGTCGAGATGGCTCTTTGGTATGGAGACTTCCTCATAGGGCTTAAAGAACTCAAGACCCTCCCTTTGAAGGAGCAGAGATGACGCATAAAGAACGGAGTTTTCAGAGTAAGTAGTGTGATGACTTTGTCTGGCATTATTTGTTTGAGTGTCATCTGACTTTTGGCCTTCCTTTCAGGACGCGGTACTCATTTCAGAGCCGTTGGACGACCTTCGGGATGCCTGAAGGAGAAGGAGGGCGAAACGGCTGATTTGCACTGGGGGGAGGAGGAGCTTAGTGCTGCAGGGAAGGCAACAACTGAGGAAATCAGTCGGCCTAAAAGAGATTTATGCCACGAGGTGAGGGCTCGCTCGAGTCGGGAAGAGGAGCTTGCACTGCTCGGGGAAGAGCTGGAAAAAAGTGGTCAGAGATGTTGAAGAAGAACTCCGAGCTACATCAGACGAGGTCTGCACTGCTGGCTGCTCAGAAGGCACTTGAAGAGGTGTGTTAGTGCATAGATGGTGCGAGGCTACCCTGAGGTGCGAGCGGGACACTTTTGAGGAGGCGATAGAGTGCCTTAATGATGACTTGGGCACAGATTGACCTCGATGAAGTCGAAGAGCGTGAACAAAAAGCTGTAGCCAAATGTCAATATTGAAGGTGTTTAAATTCAAGAAGTACAAAGAGGGGTACGAAGACGGGAAGCGTGGGGCATTTCTGAAGTACTCGCTTGATATCGGGTCCTTCCTTAAGAGGGAAGGTCAGGGTCCTCTCGAGAGCAGCGCTTCCAATGCTGTCGAGATGGAGGACTCTCAAAAACCTTCATCTAGGGATGCAGCGCCCCTGACAACGGGCCTCCTGCCAACCATGGTTGATGCAAAGTGAGTAGCTGATATTTCCTTAGTTGGGGTTAGGAAGACTTCTTCGAATATTCTGTCTGGCGATACTATGTCCCTAGCGACGAGCTTTTCGCCGACAATTCTCGATGCTAGGCAGGTGACCCTTGCTGCCGTCGAGGAAGCAGTTTTTTTGGCTTCTACTTTCGAGGCCTTTCAAAAGACAAAGGCCAAGTGAGTAATTGAGAGTTTGTCTTCTTTGATTTTTCTGCTATTGATTGTAAAGATCTAATGTAATCATTTGAAAAGAAATATTTAGGTTTTTGGGTTTCACCTCTTTTTGGACATCTTATTTCTTTTGTGTTTTAAGGCCGTCGCGGATGCGGGTCCAACATGCTTCTTCCGATCGTCTTCTGACTTGGTGGTCTGTGGCTAGATGGAAAGCTTTTAAATGCTGGATATCTCCTGCTTGCATAGGCTTTGAGGAGGTTTAAGCTTCGGGCGAGGAGCTACCCGAGGAGATCAAGGGATCTGGGCCTAGGGGAAGAGAGGCAAGGTGAAAACAGACCTGAATTGTGAGTCCGGATCATTGTTGGATTCCTTGAATGCCTGGCGGGAGAAAGTAGTTGTGGGGGAGCTCCCAGGAATTCCTGGGCTTTCTCATTCTGTAGAGCTTAAAGTTACTCGACTTCTTAACCTCTCAGTTAGATCTCGAGCTAATTTCTCACAATATGATCGTGGCTGATCATAAAAAGAGAGTGAATGACGTCCTTCAAAAGGGTCATGAGCTGCGAAAGGCGAGATTCTCATTAAGGAGGGAGAAGGTAGAACTTGAAATTAAGCTATTGAGCTAGCTTTTAGAGTTGCAGAAGGCATTGGAATAGGTGTTAGATCTTCAAGAGAAGATAGATTCTGCCAGTCGAAGATCCTTTCTCTTCAGGAGTGGGTTGACAGGGCTATTCTGAGAAGCTGGCTCTTAAGCATAAGCTCTAAGCCGTCAAGAATAGCTTGGAGGGTCGTGATTAGGATGTGAAGGAGTTGAGAATTGAGGTCTCATGCCAATCGGATCATTATAATGATCTTTGGCTTGTTCATGGAGCTTTGTTGGAAGAGGCGCAGAAGGTGTGTTCCGAGGTTATAGCCCTCAGACCAGGCATTCGAATAGAGGGTACCGGGGCATGGCGTGGGGTGAACTGGAGCCCCGAGTGTCATAGCTTCTGACCCGACGGGTCAGGTCGTTACTTCGAGAGATCATAGAATCGTGCTGAGAGCTCTAGCAGTTGGCATGAGAGAGCTCAGAGAGAGAGAGAGTGGGTGGACTGGGGAAGCGGTCACCGACGTGAACAACGGGAATAATCCACTTTTGTATGGATGAATATGACCATAAAATTGTCGTCCATTTTTTGTGGGCTGAATTGCTGTTTGAATGCTTCCTATGATACTTTGTATTTTTGTTTGTAGAGAGCTGTCAGGGTAGAGCCCAGTATAAGCTGTCGATTCACTCGAGTGGCTATCAAGGTGAAAACCTATTTAGGCTGACTCTGAGCCCTAGTGAGTAAGCCTCTATCTTTCAGAGTGCTCCCTGAGGGATAGCCGCGGGGGCTGTCTTCCCTCATAGCCGTCAGGGTAGGACTGATATAGGCTGTTGACTTACTCGGGTGGCCGTCAAGGTGAAAACCTGACTCCGAGCATCCCTAGTGAGTGAGCATTCATCTTTTAGGAGACTTCCTGAGGGAGAGCCATAGGGGTTGTCTTTCCCTCATAGCCTTCAAGGTAGGACCCGATATAGGTTGTTGACTAACTCAGGTGGCAGTTAAGGAGAAAATCTGTCTAGGCTGACTCCAAGCAACCCTAGTGGGCGAGTCTCTATCTTTCAAGGGGCTCCTCGAGAGATAGCCGCGGGGTTTGTCTTTCCTTCATAGCCATCAGGGTAGAACCCGGTACAAGTTATTGGCTCACTTGGGTGGCCGTCAAGGTGAAAACTTGTGTAGGCTGACTCCAAATAGCCCCAGTAGGTAAGCCTCCATCTTTCAGGGAGCTTTCCGAGGGAAAGCCACGGGGCTATCTTGCCCTCATAGCCGTCAGGGTAGGACCCGATATAGGCTGTTGACTCACTCGGGTGGTTAAGATACAAACATGTCTAGGTTGACTCTGAGCGGCCCTAGTGGGCGAGCCTCCATCTTTCAAGGGGCTTCCCGAGGGATAGACGCGGAGGCTGTCTTTCCCTCGTAGCCGTCAGGGTAGGACTCGATATAGGCTGTTGACCCACTCGGGTGGCCGTTAAGGTGAAAATCTGTTTAGGCTGACTCTGAGCATGGGCGTTCCTCTGTCTTTCAGGCGGCTCTCTAAGGGATAGTCGCGGGGGCTATCTTTCCCTCAAACCCGTCATAATAGGACCCGATATAGGTTGTTAACTCAAATGCGCTCGTTATATCTGAAAAAGACATGGAAATAAAAAAGTTTGCATAATTTTATTGAATATTACGTATTTTTGATAGCTCAAAGGCCCATCACTCTAGTTTTGATGATGATTAACTCATGTAGTTATAGTACTAATAATCTTATGGTATTTAAGTTTTAGATATTCAATCAAAATCTTAATTGGCATTTAGCTTCAACAAAAATTAAAGTCAAATTTTAAAGATAGCACGTGTTGATTCAAGAGCTTAAGCTTAAAAATTGCATCAAGTACTCAAAGAGTAGTCTAACTCTACATGGATCGAATATGGATCAAGTCAACATTGCAAAAAAGATTTATTCAAGAAGAAGATTTGAGTATAGAGTTTATAAGTTTAGAATTTATGTAAAGAATAGATTAATTTTAATTACTCAAGCTTATAAACATACATAAAAGTTTTAGTTTTCTGTTTAAATCGTTTTTGGTTTTATGAATAGATTTCATGAAAAATAAGTTTATATGTTTTATATGTGTATTAGGTTCTATTCATATACATTATGCTTCAAATGAGTTTAACAAACTTTTTTTTGTATTTTTGCAAGTTTAAGAAAAACTAAGTTTTCATTTCAAAGTTTAGTTTTTAGAAAATAAAGTTTTGGTTTCAAGATTGAATATCTATATCTCAAAAATGAGTTCACATATTTGTAATATGTGTTGATTTTTTATCATATATATTTGTACCTCATTGTATTTACATGAACTTATTTTTGTGAATTTTATTGATATTTATTGGAATTTAATTGGGTTTAAAAAGATGTTTAAAATATTTCAAAATATAGTTTTGGTCGATCGCACGGTCGACCGATAGCAATGTCGGTCGATCATGCGGTCCACCAACGTGCACAGACGTGCACGACCTAAGAGAGTGAGAGCTTGATCAACTGACTAATCGATCGCAGTAGAGATCGGCTGACTGACCAATTGATCGACTGAGTCTGCAGAGCTCTCGGATTTTCTCGGTCGACCGGTCAGCCGACCATTCTGCTGATTTGCTTAAATACCCTTTTAGTAGGTTGGCTATAATTTTTTATTCTGATACTCAATCAATGTGAATTAAGTTACATTTCAAAGATAACTTTTCGGGCTGTATTTCTCATTTAATGATCATTTTCTGATTCAAAGGTTAAAGATATCAAATATTGGTTTGAAATTAGTTCATGTTTTGAAAACAGTTTACAGTTTTCTGGTTTGATACCTTTCAGTGTTTTGCTCATATCTTTTAACTCTGACATCAGACTGATTTGATTTAAGTTGCATTAGAAATAAAGCTTAAAGATCTACAAATTCTTTCTATATGACTATTTCCAAATTTGAATGTTTTTAATCTCAAAATTATGCTCAAAATTGACCAATAGTAAAGTCTAGGTCCCTGGCCGGTCGACCACCGGTCGACTGCTAGGCTCCAACGATTAGAAATATGACCGTTGGTCGGTCGATTGAGCAGTCGACCGACAGGCCATTTCTGGCACTTTTTGAACCCCAACCGCTAGTTTTTCTTGGCCTATAAATATGAAGTTTTTGGGTAAGTTTTGAAAAAGTTTTTCAAGAGCCTATTTTCCCATTTTCAACAGAGTTTTCTCAACAAGTTTTTAGAGCTTCATTTACAAATAAAAGAGAGTTTTCAAGAGTGCTTCTATTGAGCTTTCAAAAAGTTTTTCTTGATTTTTCACTTTTAAATCTATCTAGTTTTCTCACACAAGCTTGAGTCTTTCATTGCTAAATCTATTCTTAAAGATCCCTATATGTGAGAGTGTTTATTTATGATCAAGAAGTAACACCAAGTGTTCTACTTTTGTATCTGAAGGAGTTGGAGGTTGTGGCCTCGATGAGCTTGCAGGTTCGTGTGTATGGTTGTACTTGCCAGAACAAGTGAGAAACTTGCGGGTTCACGAGTTCTTAAGAGAACTTATAGCGTTGGTGATCTTATAGGATCGAGTTAGTAGAAATCCTTTATTGCAGTGAAGGTGGGGACGTAGAGTAAGTGGCTCGAACCTCGAAACAATTCTCTCATGTTTATAATTGCTTATCTCTCTCTTTATTCACTTGTGTTTATATATCTTGCATGCTCATATTGTTCAAATCTTTATATGCTTGATATTACTTATGTTCAATTGATATGCATGCTTGGGTTGTCTAATTGTTTAATATTGTTTACTTACTTCATTTAGTATAAAATTTTTAATTCTGAATTTGATTAGCACAACATTTATTCACCCCCTCTAGGTGATTACAAGTGGTATCAGAGCTTGACGCTCTTGATTTGGGTCTAACAACCTAGAGTTAAAGATTTTTATTTTTTCTAATCACATTACTTGTTTATACACACACATGGATTTTCTTGCACTTTTCATATTTGATTTTCTTGACTTTCAAAATTGGAAAGTTAAAATGACTTTATATCATAAAACCTTTGGTATACATGTTTATCTTGCCACTATTAAAAAAATCATATTTTGTAAATATTAAATATCTTGAGGCTAATGCAAAAGCCATTCATGTTTTAAAGCTAAGCCTAAATGATGATTATTTATTTAGCATTTCTAACATTGATTCGGCTTTTGTAGTATAGAATACTTTGACCTCTCTTGGTGAAAATGCAAAATGACAAGGAAAGAGACTCGGATGAAAAAAGTGATACTTTTGACATGTGCTACATGGTCTAAGGGGATGACCCCTTGAGGTAAATTTCGATTCCGAGCTTGATAATGATGATGAGATGCCATATGATGAACTAGCTATGTTTTACCAAAAATTTCTTGAAAAATATGATTTGTTAAAGGTTAAAAATAAGAAGTTGAAGAAAGAAAATAATTCTTTGTTAAATAAAAATAATTTTTTTGAAAAACCAACTTTCTAAAGTTGATTTAAATAAAAATGGTTCTTCAAAATTGAGTATTGTCTTGAAAGAAAATAAATTATTAAAAAAGGAGAATGTTTTCTTATCTTCAAAATTGAATGTTATTTTTGAAGTAAACAATTGTTTGAAAAATCAAGTTGATTCCATTTCTAAAGAAAAGAAAATTGCTTTGAAAGAAAAAGATAATTTATCTATTTTATTTAATAGTCTTAAAAAGGATTTTGATTCCCACACTTGCCATGTTTCTCATGCTACTAATGTTGTATCCTCTTTTGACAAAAATGAGATTCATTTTTGAAAAAATAAAATTGATTATTTGAGCTCAAATTTGAGCAATTGTGTTTTTAATCATTCTAAATTGAAAAACCTTGCTTCAAAAGAAATAAGCTCCACATATTCATGCACACCCTCACGGCATACATCACATGCACACCCTACTCACACCCATATTTATGCTAGAGTGTACACATGTACACATTGCGGCTGCAAAGGTCATCTTGTAAAATTTTGCTATGATAGATTAAATATTTTAAATTTTGTAAACAAGAATGTTTAGGTTTCAAATGCTACTAACCCCCGTGGACGCAAAAAAATTTGGGTACCAAAATTTACACTACTTATTTTTTTATATAGGTTTGGCCTCTCACAAGATGTGAGAGGAATAGTGCCTTGTGATGGATGCAAATTGGGCTTGATGGATAAAAAAATGGATGTATCACTATCAAGGAGTTTTGGTGGGAGGACCACCTCGTTTTAGAAAAATATAAATTAGGTCCATCTATTTGGTAACTATCTCTATCCTTCATCTCATGTTTTTATATATATTATGATTTACATGTTTTGAATATATGTTAATATGCAAATCTTATTAAAACTTATGTTATACATGTACAATTCTTGAGATACACTTATTTTTCATGCTATACATGTACTATTTTATTTGTGTACTCAATTTATGTTTGATTGTACTTGCATATCCTAATTTTGATGATTCTTGCATGTTACATGATATATCATGCTTATGAAAAAGAATTTCATGTGAGTTTTGATGAGTAATTTTGAGTTTCATTATTTTATCTTCATGAATAAATTTTTTACTGTGCGCTTACTTTTTTGTTTACTCATGATTTCATATTCATGAGTACATGTTTATACTATATAGATTTTGAGTGACAATTCTTGTGTAATATACATATTTCATGAGATATATGATTTGATTTATGTTTGAAGGATCTTGAACTAGTTTAGGTGATTACAGTTTTACATGCAGTATTGCTTTGGGTGGGACGTATATTACCCTGTGGTACTATTCTCGTCCCGGGTGGTGTCAAGGAGCGAGTGTCTCAATCAACCATTTCGGCAGGGGTCTCTCTTGTTGGCCCAAAGGCCCATCATTCTAGTTTTGATGATGATTAACTCATGTAGTTATAGTTTACTAATAATTTTGTGTTTATATAGTTTCAGTTATTGATCAAGATATTAGTAGGTGTCTAGCTTCAACAAGGCAGTTTTGGAGGCAACACATGTAGATTCAAGAGCTCGCCCGTCAAGATCGCATCTAGCACTCGATTGAAGTCAAGCTCTTTGGATCGTGTTTGGATCGAGTCAGCTTGGAGATAAGAAGACTTCGGTTTGTGTTTAGTTTAGATCTTGTGTAAAGATAGATAGTGTTGATATGCTCAAGTTCACACACAAAAGTTTAAAGTTTATTAGTTTCGATTTTCGGTTTAACCGGTTTTTGATTTCATGTCAAAAATATAGATATATACTTTACATGTGTATTGGATTCTATCCATACACAATATGCTTCAAATGTGTTTCAATATCTTATTTTTGTATCCAATACAAGTTTTGGAGAAAATGATTTTTCATTTCAAAATCTAAGTTTTGGAAAATATGGATTTTGTGTTTAAGCCTAATTTCAATATCACAAAAATGGTTCAAATAGTTTGTAATATGTGTTGAGTTTTGGTCACACATATTTGTTATTCAAATATCTAATAAGAATTGATTTTTGTGGAATTAATGTGATTTTATGGGATTTTATTGGAGTCAAAATGTTTAAGTTTTAAGTCCCTATTTATCAGCCGACTCAGCTAGCGGTCGACCGGACGACCGACCGGTCGACCGGACCGGTCGACCGATGTGCACGCAGATGTACACATGGCCAGCCTTGAAGGTCGGTCGACCGCGTGGTTGACCGACTGAAAGCACCCAACTCTCGGGTGCGGCCGGTCGACCACGCGGTCGACCGACAGGCTGTGCCCTGTTGACCGGGCGGTCGACCGTAGGCACAACAGTCAGAAAAATGACCGTTGGGCCGGTCGACCGGGCGGTCGACCAGAAGGGCAATCTGGGCTTTTCCAGATGCCAACGGCTAGTTTTTGAGAGAGGCTATATATATGCCTTCTCTTACGCTATTTTCTACAAGAATTTCAAGAGTTTATTTTTCCATCTATACTAGTATTTTAGCAGCAAGTTTTAAAGAGTTTTTGTGCCAAAAGATTTATCTTTTATTTGTTTTAAAGTATTGGAAAATCAAAGAAAAGGGAGTTTTTAGGAGATTGATTTTTGATCTTGATTTCAATATCTATTTGGTGTTCTTCCCAAGTGTTTTTCTTTATTGTTTTCATTTTCAAATACTTTATTTTCTCACACTTGAGCTATCATATCCATCCTATCTATAGGATCTTGTTTTTGTGAGGAAAAGTGGTTTGTGGCTCATTGAGACCACCAAGTGTTGTAATCTTCTTTGCTTTGAGTTTGTGGTTATCCCTCTTGTGTAAAGGTGATTGTAGTTATTTTTTGGCTTAGTTCTTTGTCACTCTTGTGTGAGGTGATTGTTGTTTGGCTTAGTGCCTTTATCCGTCTTGTGTAGAGGTGATTGTGGTTGTGTCTTGCCTCTTGTGTAATGGTTGTTTTGTTGGAGAGAGGAGTTGTGCACTCCTATTTTGTATTTACCAAATTCTCAGTGGAGTTTCCTGTATGGGAGGTCCTGTGTGGACATATAGTGGAAATCTTTCTGTGTGAAGGCGGGGACATAGAGCAGTAGCTCGAATCTCGAAACATATCTTGCTGCTTGTGTTTGATCCACTATCTCTATACTCTATCTCTCTCATATCTTGCATTGCATCATATTGTTCATATCATATATATGCTTGATATTGTTTGTGTGCCCATACTTGTGTAGAACCAAGAGAGCTTCATATAGCACCTCAACTTTTATTTAGAGGAATCAAGAGGAGTTAGTCCAGAACCCTTCAACGAGAATTCAGCTACACACTTTGGTTACACATAGGGGGTTGCGATAAGTTTTTAATTCCACATCATTTGGCATTAGATTAGCTTATACACCTATTCACCCCCTAGGTGTATTTTCAATTGGTATCAGGCCTACATTCCTGATATTAGGTTTAACCACCTAGGAGTGAGATCTTGGCTTGCTAATCTAGTATTTGTATTTGCACACATATTTGTTTACACACACTCATAAATTACCTTGCCCCTCCCATGTTTGATGTTTCTAACATCGATATATGGAAGCTTAGGATGAGTGCTTATTCAAAAGCCCGAGGTTTGCATGTCTATCTTGCCACTACCAAGAAAACCTATTTTGGTAATGCCAAGTACACTGAGGCTAATGCACAAGCCCTAGACACACTAAAGCATTCACTTAGCAAAGAATATTTATGTATGGTTTCTCATTGTGATTCCGCTTTTGCAGTGTGAAACACATTGACCTCTCCTAAGCTTCAAACGATAAATTATATGGAGAAGGAATCTAATGGAGATGAGTCCGACGATGCTTGCTACATGGTTCAAGGAAATGACTCACTTGAGGTAAACTCAGACACTCATCTAAATGATAGTGCTAGTTCTTCAGGTGATGATAATATGAATGCTAATGCCTTAAATGAAGAACTATCTATATTTTATTAAAACTTGCTAGAAAAGTATAAACTTTTGAAAAAGAATAATTTTGAATTAAAATAAGAAAATAAAAATTTATTTTCAAAACTTGACATTATTTTACAAGAAAAGGATGAGATTTCAAATGAAAGGGACTCATTGAAATCCCAACTTGACCTTGCCTTAAATAAAAATAAAATTTTAAAGAGTAAAAACAATTGTAATGATATTTTGAAGAAAAATGAGGTTTTATCTTCAAACCTGAAATTGTTTTAAAAGAGAATGATTCTTTGAAAAATAAAATTATTTTAATTTCAAAAGAGCTAGATTTACTTTCAAATGAAAATAAATCTTTGAAAAATGAATTGTCTTCTCATATTTGTCATATTTCTAGTGCTCCATCTTCTAATAATAAACATGTTGCATGCTCCACTTCTTCTTCAAGTATTAATAATGATATATATATGTTAAATAAGAGTGTAGATTGTTTGGGCTCCACTTTGAGCCAATGTGTCATGAACCACGCACGTTTGGAATCCATGTTTCACAAGAAACATGTTCTTCATATACATGCACACCATTCACGGCATATATATGCTCATCATGCTCACACACATGATATTATGTATGCTCATATGTACACTTGTACACATTGTGGACATAAGGGCCACCTTGCAAAGTTTTGTTATGATATGATACATAATTCAAATTTTGCAAATAAATTTGTTTGGGTTAGGAAATGTGCTAACCCCCATGGACCCAATAAGGTATGTGTAGCAAAAGCCGCTCCTATTTTATTTGATGTAGATGTGGGCACTCACTTGACGTGAGAGTATTGGTGTCTTGATGGTGGATACGTTTGAGCTTTATGGATACTACATTGGATGCATCACCTTCAAGGAAGTTTGGTGGGAGGACCACCATGGCTTGAAGACCTAGAGATTAATCATATTGATTTTGGTAATTATCTCTAACTCCCATTTTAGTTTACATGCTTTCATTGATTGATTTTTAGCATGTTTTGATTTTTCATGATGATTATGTTAAATGTCATGTTAATTAGACTTGTGATATACATATGTAGTATTTGAGATACACTCATATTTATATGAACTTATATTTTTATATTCTCACTATAGTTTAACTATTGTGTATATCCTAACTCTAAAGCATGTGCATTTACCCTAATAATCATATGTGTTTATAATTTTGCACTTCATATTTTGGATTACTTGTTTAGATATAGTTTTTATTAAAACTTATGTTTATACTTGTACAACTAGTGAGCCACATTTGATTATTATGTGTTTACACTTCATTGCTCATTTGTACCCATTAGACGTACTTGTATCGCCTAATTTTGATGATTCTTGCATTTTAACTTGTATTCCCTATTTTATACATGTTTTTCTTAAAATATGTTTAGCTTCATGTATATATTAATATTGTCTAAACTTTAAATATACATGTATACCTTTGAGTCACTTGGCTTTATACAAATTTTTTATGGACTCAATTGTGTTTGGAATATGTATGTATATTGTTATTTCTACAAAACATACATACACTATGAAACTTATTTAGTTTTGATGATTTCTTATTTTTTTTTAAAAAATTTCATATGAGCTTATATGCCTTATTTCTATGATTTCGTTGATTACATGACTTTATATACTCTATGTTGGTGTTTACTCATGATATTTTGTTTCATGAGGTTATATGAGCTTTATTGCTATTTGAGTGTTGATAATCATGTGATTTTCATGTTTTCATGAATTCATTCATGTTTTATTCCTTACTTGAAGGACTTCGTACTAGTTTTCAAGAATTATCTTAAACTAGTTCATATTCTTTAATTGGTAGAGTTTTCAAATATGCTAAAATATTTTTAAATCATGATTTTTGAAAATCCCTACCTTCAAAGAGCGGTTGGATGGGTGACTATGCATTGTATGCTCAAATTGAAAATCTTTTTAAACATGTGCATGAATAGGGTGGCAGGTATGAGTTATACACTTGATCTTCAAGGAATTTTATCTTTGTATACTCATATGTGTTTCCTATATATGTATGCTTCAAATTTCAGTTAGTATCAATTTCAATTGGTATTTTTATTTTCATACATATTTATAATTTGATTGTGCTTACAATATCTTTATATCTTAATGCACAAATTATTTCTTGCTAAGCTTGATTTAGTTCATAATTTCAATTATTTTTCAATTAAAATCTTATACAAACTTATGCATTATTTTTATTAGTATTTTATAAAGAGGGAGAAAAATTCTTATTTTATCTTTCAATCGGTTTTATTTTCAATCAATATCTTACTCCCATTCTTTATGATAAAAATACTTTGTTTTAGTATATGCTAACATTTTCAATATTGGTATCAATAATCTTAAATTGATATTATTCTCAATTTGGTATCCCTATTGCAAAATGAGTTGTATTTACCCAAAATTTAGTTTTTTACTTTCAATGGGTATAAAAAACATACAATGTTTCATTTTTAATTGGTATCAAAATTTACTATTGGTATCAAAACTTATTTTGTTGACTTAAGAAAGTTCAAAATTTGCTTTCAAAGTAATTTCAAAATTTGTTTCAAAATTTTGCTTGATATTTGTTGCTTATTGCAAGGGGAGTTTAACATCTTCTCTATGTATAGATTCATGTTGAGTATATCTCACATTGAGGAGCTTGACCTCTCTTCTTTATGTGATACACGTGTGTAGGGGGAGCTTAACATCTCCGCTTGTAAATTGTATGTTATGCTTTATGTGAGTTAGGGTCTAGTCATCTCTTCTTCATGTAATGAATGTATGCAGGGGGAGCTAACTTTACATCTCTCCTCTTCATGAATGTATATCATATATATATCTTTATTGCTTATTTTTCCTTCTCCCCTTTGTCGATGAATTGACAAAAAGGGGGAGAAGAATTTGGTGAGTTTATATATGCATGTTTATATTGGTATTTATGTATATATGTTTTATTTAGTCTATGCATTTTATTGAATATATATTTATTTATTGCTATGCATGAATTAAGGGGGAGCTTCTATGAAGCTTATCTTTAATCCATGCATATATAACTCCATGAGTTTTGTCATCATCAAAAAGGGGGAGATTGTTGGCCCAAAGACCCGTCACTCTAGTTTTGATGATGATTAACTCATATAGTTATAATTTACTAATAATCTTGTAGTTTCACTTATTGATCAAGATATTAGTAAGTGTCTAGCTTCAACAAAGGAATTTTGGAGCTAACACGTGTAGATTAAAGAGCTCGCGCGTCAAGATCGCATCTAGTACTCGGTTGAAGTCAAGCTCTTTGGATCGTGTTTGGATCGAGTCAACTTGGAGATAAGAAGACTTCGGTTTGTTTTTTGTTTAGATCTTGTGTAAAAATAGATAGTGTTGATATGCTCAAGTTCACACACACACACACACACACACAAGTTTAAAGTTTATTGGTTTCAGTTTTCGATTTAACCGGTTTTGGATTTCATGTCAAAAACATAGATATATACTTTACATGTGTATTGGATTCTATCCGTACACAATATGCTTCAAATATGTTTCAAAATCTTATTTTTATATCCAATACAAGTTTTGGAGAACATGGTTTTTCATTTCAAAATCCAAGTTTTGAAAAATATGAATTTTGTGTTTAAGCCTAATTTCAATATCACAAAAATAGTTCAAATAGCTTGTAATATGTGTTGAGTTTTGGTCACACATATTTGTTATTCAAATATCTAACAAGAACTAATTCTTGTGGAATTAATGTGATTTTATGGGAATTTTATTGGAGTTAAAATGTTTAAGTTTTAAGTCCCTATTTATCAGCCAGACTTAGCTGTCTTTCGACCGGACCGTCGACCGAGTGCACGCAGATGTGTACATGGCCAGCCTTGAAGGCCCGTCGACCGCGTGGTCGACCGACTGAAAGCACCCAACTCTCGGGTGCGGCCAGTCGACCGGGCGGTCGACCGACAGGCTGTGCCCGGTCGATCGTGCGATCGACCGGAGGCACAATGGTCAGAAAAATGACCGTTGGGCCGGTTGATCGGGCGGTCGACCAGAAGGGCAATCTGGGTTATTCCAGATGCCAACGGCTAGTTTTTGAAAGAGGCTATATATATGCCTTCTCTTGCGCTGTTTTCTACAAGAATTTCAAGAGCTTATTTTCCCATTTATACTAGTGTTTTAGCAGCAAGTTTTAAAGAGTTTTTGTGCCAAAAGATTTATCTTTTATTTGTTTTAAAGTGTTGGAAAATCAAAGAAAAAGGGAGTCATTGGGAGATTAGTTTTTGATCTTGATTTCAATATCTATTTGGTATTCTTCCCAAGTGTTTTTCTTTATCTTTTTCATTTTCAAACACTTTATTTTCTCACACTTGAGCTATCATATCTATCCTATCTATAGGGTCTTGTTTTGTGAGGAAAAGTGGTTTGTGGTTTATTGAGACCACCAAGTGTTGTAATCTTCTTTGCCTTGAGTTTGTAGTTATCCTTCTTGTGTAGAGGTGATTGTGGTTGTTGTTTGGCTTAGTGCCTTATCCCTCTTGTGTGAGATGATTATTGTTTGGCTTAGTGCCTTTATCCATCTTGTATAGAGGTGATTGTGGTTGTGCCTTGCCTCTTGTGTAGAGGTTGTTTTGCTGGAGAGAGGAGTTGTGCACTCCTAGTTTGTATTTACCAAATCCTCAGTGGAGGTTCCCCTTGTGGGAGGTCTTGTGTGGACATATAGTGAAAATCCTGCTGTATGAAGGCGGGGACGTAGAGCAGTGGCTCGAACCTCGAAACATATCTCGGTGTTTGTGTTATCCACTATCTCTATACTCTATCTCTCTCATATCTTGCATTGCATCATATTGTTCATATCATATATATACTTGGTATTGTTTGTGTGCCCATACTTGTATTGAACCAAGAAAGCTTCATATAGTACCTTAACTCTTATTTAGAGGAATCAAGAGGAGTTAGTCTAGAGCCCTTCACCAGGAATTCGGCTACACTCTTTGGTTACACATAGTGTATTGCAATTAGTTTTTAATTTCGTATCATTTGGCATTAGATTAGCTTATACACCTATTCACCCCCTCTCTAGGTGTATTTTCATCTCCGACTTCATGATCTTCCTCTGAGCCGAGGATGAATTCATTCAATGTCCTCGTTGAGCTAGGTCCTCGAGGTGTCATTGGAGTGCCCAGCAATGCCTCGTGGCGTGTCCTCGACTTCCATGAAAGGAGCAGCTTCCTGCTTCAAGGGAGTTTGGATTATGCCTGGCTATCTTAGAGAGTTTCAATTAGGGCCGACGCTTGACGATGTGGAAGATCTGGTCGGTCGGGAGGTTCAGAGGGTGGAGGTGATCGAGCCTTTAGCCTTCACCATTATCGGGGAAGCGCCCTCCTTGGGAGCTAGGACTGGTGTCCCTTGCACGTTTCCTCAAGCTGTCGGGCAGAAGGCTCTCATTCTTATCATGTGAGACAATCGCTTTGGAGTGCATCTTGTTCAGCTTAAAACGTACATTGGTTGGAGTTGAGGGTGTTGATGGGCCTCAGAGGAAGAGTCCGCTAGGATTTCTCGAGAGCCTAACTCAATGACCCGCTGTTGCATCTCTCGCAGCACTTTTATTTGTGTGAGTAGTTGATGATTGACCTACATTACCGCCTCACGCTCACGCTCCATTGTGCCACGATGGATGGTGACAAGTCCTCACTCGCAATCAGCCTTCACCTGGTGTTCATCCAACCGTCATAGCAAATCCATTACCATTTGGACAAGCTGTCCTTGAGAGAGGGTCGTTGGGACAAATTTGTCAGGGGTGTTGGCATCATGACGGGAGGTGTTCTTGTGCATCATGATTTCCATGTGAAGATGTTTTCGTGGAAGGGTTAGGGTGTTGTATAGCAAGAGATCTCAAAGGTCTTGAGTTCAAATCTCAACGAGAGCACCAGATGCAGTGGGTAATTCATAAGAAATCAATTCACGCACCAGAATAGGGAAGTGGATGTAGCCAAATCACAGAAAAACAATCACAAACATAATGAAAATACACGAAAAATCGGAAAGGGATAAAATCACAAAGAGAGAGAAGTTTTACTATGTCAATGGCGATTACAATAGGGCTCTCTGAATTCGAGTGAACAAGATCCCCTTCTCATCGGAAAGGATCCTCTATTTATACAAGTCATGTCCAATAGATAAAGCTAGAAAATCCTGCTCAGTTTGAATACCTTAATTCTTCATCTTGATAATGGTTGAGCCGAACACCCTGATTTGAATCTATGAAGGAGAGAGTCCATCTCTATCTTGTGGTTCGCGCTCGGCAGTAGATAAGGATGAACCACTCGCGAGGGGTAACTATCTCATTTGAAATAGGATTAGACTTAAGGATAGAGATCTCTATAATCAAATCTGATCTTTCTGTTAATTACCTGGTTCGTTTGAAATTTGAATTAGGCAAAGATACCGGGTTAAATGTTCTGAAAGTAGCCACGCATCGTACATCGATCAGAGGCTGGATAGACATGTGTCACGATCTCGGGCAGGTCAGAAAGTGACCACTACAATAAGTTTAGTGGAGTTGGTGGAGAGAGAAAGCTATAGAAAAATTTGATTAAATAGATAATTATCTTCAAAATTTAATCACCTATATAATCCTTTCTTGAGTTATTATTCATCCAAGAAATTTACAACTCTCTTAATTTCCCAAGTTGAGAGAACCCTGGAAATTCTCTCTTCTCCAAATAATCTTTTCTCTAATTAATTTTCTTTTCTTTTCTTTTCTTTTTCTCTTCTTTTCTTCTCTTTTTCTCTTCTTTCATCCTCCATTAGATGCTCCGTCAACCCGAGCTCAGCCCAAAATCTGGACCCAAGCCGAGTTGGCTCAACCAACAATGTTGAGAGCAAGAAAGTGGAAGAGGAGGTGGAAGCTTGATGATTTGTTAATTAAAAGAAGAAAGGGCATGGTGATTTTTTAATTAAAGGAGGGGAGATGGAGTGCGTGAGCAAGAGAAAGGAGGAGGAAGGCGGGTTGTGTGTTGATAATTTATTAACCCTGTAATTAATCATCTAGAGGTAAGCTAGCACCTCTTGTTTTATTTATTAAGTTCCTTTGATTAATAATTACACGTTAACTCTACAACAACAACAACAACAACAAAGCCATTTGTCCCAAGTATATGGGATAGGCTACATGAACCAAAAGAGAATTACACCAAATCGGGCACATGGATCAGCTTTCTCCACTCATTCCTATCGAGTAATATGCCTTCACTAAGACTTTCAGCCTCTATTGTTGACACTTAAAAAAGACAAGATTCTTATTGGTCCAAACAATGTCTAAACTTGTTGACATTTACAAAAGACAAGTGACAGACGAGCTGAAGACCAGTTCTCACCCATCTCCGAGGGACAAGGAAGCAACTTGGACTCCACTGATCCAGCAAGCAGACAGTGACCCGGATTGTTTCTAAACAGACCTCAGCAGGTCTAAGGTGCTAGCACTTAGCATCACACGAGCCCAAAGGGATAGCCTCGCTTGAGAGGCTAATATCACTCGACTTCGCCTCGAAGCCATCCAAAGCCTCGCCAGGAAGTTAACTCGCAACTTCGCCACAGAGGACTTCCAGCTCCGCCAAAGGGTTTCTTTCGGACTTCGCCAGAAGCTGCCTCTAGCTCCGCTACGAGCTCAATGCGGGCAGCTCCGCCATTGGTCTGCTATGGTCAACTTTTGACCAATCAAATCTCCGATGAGATCAGATCCAATCAGGTCGAATCCAATTAAGATCAAATCAGAGATCTAATTTGGCAGTTGATTGCCACAATCTCTTGACTCTCCTAAAACGAGTAAGAAGATCAGGGGGAAATCCTCCAACGATATGGAAAGGATCAAGAAGATCACCGACCTGCCAATCCTAGATTCGCAGAAGCCGATCTTAGCCTCGCAGCTGTTGACACTTAAAAAAGACAAGATTCTCATTGGTCCGAACGATGTCTAACTTGTTGACATTTACAAAAGACAAGGGACAGACGAGCTGAAGACCAGTTTTTCACCCACCTCCAGGACAAGGAACGATGGACTCCACTGATCCAGCAAGCAGAACAGTGAACCCGATTGTTTCTAACAGACCTCAGCAGGTCTAAAATGCTAGCATTTAGCATTACATTAGCCCAAGGAGATAGCCTCGCTTGAGAGGCTAACATCATCCAGAGCACCGCCAGGAAGCTAACTGATAGCTTCGCGAAAACCCTCTTTTCGGACTTCGCGAAGACCCTCTTTTCGGACTTCGCCAGGAATTGCCTCTAGCTCCGCTATGAGCCTCAAGCGGCAGCTCCGCCATCAGCCTGCTATGGTCAACCTTTGACCAATCAAATCTCCTGATGAGATCGGATTCAATCTAATCAAATCCAATCAGGATTCAAATATGGCAGGTGATTGCCACAATCTCTTGACTCTCTTGAACGAGTAAGTGGATCAAGGAGAATCAATCAACGATATGGAAAAGGATCATACATATTGGAAAGATCAACCGATTTGCCATTTTCTAGCTCCGCGGAAGCTATTATAGCCTCGCAGCAAGGCTACTTTCCAGATTCAAACAGATTCGGTTCAATCTGTTTCTATATCTTCAAAGGGGACGATTATACCCTTACTTTCCCTATAAATAGCCCTCAGGGGCACAAGGAGAGGCATCGGATTGCAGAGGAAGGAGCCATCAATTGCCTTCTGATCGCAAGAATCGATCAATTAGCTTCTTCGACTGAGGCTTCTTCATAACGCACCGTGCGTTCTCGAATTCAGAGACCTTTTAGAGAATTGCTTTCTCTATCCAGGTTTGATACCCTAACATCGTCCTTCTTCTCAAGGAATCTCCGGACCAGGCGAGAAGGAATTCCTTATCGAAGGCGATTTTGAGAAGCAGCAAGAGGGTTCTACCAATCCTCTATTCTCTGATTCCCGGAACCAGGCGAGAAGGGAATCTCATCGCTCGCATCGTCAAAGGGACAAAGTGATCGCGCGCTGACCAGACTCCTATCGGCACACTTCTCCAGAATCTCTGAGGGGATCTACTTGTAATCTTTTTAAGAATACTTGTAATTTAGCTCCTCAAACTCTTTTTTGTAAGTTTTCCCCTTTGCAAACATAATGGAAAACAAGATGGCGACTCCGCTGGGGAATGTATTCTCCTCTGCTGAGAATCAAGTGTCGCAATGCGACGAACAGACCTTCGGGTCTATCTCTGAATTCAGAAAAGCCGGTGCAGCCAGATCTTCTCTGGCTAAATCTTCAAGCAAAGTCTCTGCGAGACGGAAAGGTTCTCTACAAACCTGCCGCGGTCCTCTGGCGCAACAAGGAAACATGTCCGCAGCCCAGATCCTGCACTTTTGAGAACCTGGTTATCCAAATTGCAAGAAGATTGAAGAAGTCCTCTCTGGGGGTGGCTTGATGCTTCGAGCACGGAAGCACAAGAAGGTCTTCATGGCCAAGGTTTCAGATCAGAAACCAGAGGCAGAATTTCGCCAACACCCCACAGCCCCGCTTGTGGCTATTCAGGTTCCTTGCGAACCTATACATCCTCTGTCAAAGCGGATATGGAAGCCTAAACAGAAGTCCTCTGCTGAAGCTTCAGGCGTAGCCTCGCAAAGCGCGCCCCTCTTATGAAGAAAAGGCAAGATGCCCGCCTGTACCAACAATGCTGCCAACCATAAAGTCAAGACGCAATCATACCGTCTCCTAGTGCAGCAATGCCTACCGCTAGCCTTGTCCTCACAAGCAAGGCTATTGTACCTCGGCGTACTCATCGGGTTTACAGCCGCGAGGCTAGACCAAAGCACTATTCGGTGCTAATCCTTTCCGCAGGACTAAGGGGAACGATGCGTTGTCCCATATACCAGATTATTCAGGCCCCTACAGGGCCGACCTGCGAGGATTCTTGGCGGACAAGCGAGATTAAAGCATTTCCAGATTACTTCCTCCTGTTGTCGACGAAGTGGATGCCAGTTCGTGATGGTCCATTCTATGCAGTGTCGGTTACGACCGACCCTTGCCACCTCTCCATATCGGCGATCAGTCTTTGATCGACTGTCTGCGCGCATCCCGATGAGGCATCCCAAAAGGAGCGGGCCACCGGATCCAGCCTCTGCATCCGTCAACATGACCGGAAGGGGGCGAGAGCCGCGCGGAAGAAGTCAAGCCTCTGACGACACCCCTTTCGGCTCCCCAGATCCGGACTACTGCCCAGGCTTAGCTGAAGTCTTGGTGCATGAAGAAGGTGTTTTCCGAAACACCAGATCAGGGTAGCGATACCCTATAATTATGAACAGCCTTCTTCCTCAAGGCCCTGATCCTGCCACAATCCGGACGATCACCCCAATCGTCTGACGAGAAGATGGAGACAGCGGGTATGCTTCTTCAGCAACAGTCAGTTCCGTGCGAACGGACAAAGCATCGGTTAATATGGCCGATAACGCCAATGACGACCTTCGTCGGCGTTTGGAGGCTCAGGAGCAGACCTCTAGAACTCAGCAAGAGGCCCTGGACAATATTCAACAGATGCTCGCTCAGCTCCTCAGCAACCGAATGATGATACCGGAAGTAATCATGACGAGGATGGGCATCTCAGCAATGATCCGCCCAAGACGGAAAATCTAAGGAGGCTCTTCCCTGGATGCCGAAGTCCTTAAAGGCCTTCAAGCTCAAATTTCATCCCTGGCTCAAAAGATGAATTGAAGAAAGTGGGGGTAGTCCGTCCTTACCCACTGGAATGGGATTCGGTGTCATATCCGCCAAAGTTCAAACCACCAACGTTGCACACGTATGATGGTAGAGCTCGCCCAATCAGCACATCTACTATTTCCGTCTCAGACCGGTAATGTTCTAAACAACGACGCCATCATGGCTAGGTTGTTCATCGGCACCCTGAAAGGGGTAGCATTCGACTGGTTCCGAAGCCTTCCTCAGGGCTCTATCAATTCCTGGGTCGACCTGGAAACCCGGTTCCTCTCTCGCTTCTATGAGGACGATACCGAAGTGACCATGGATAAGCTCCTTTCCACTGTGCAGAGGAAAGGCGAATCTGTCCGTGAATACATTGAGCGGTTCAGAAATCTATCTCTGATGTGCCCAGCAGGGATGCCTTTACCCATGCTTTTACAAACATGCAGACATAACTTCTCGGATCAAGTAGAAGTTCGCATGGGGGCTGTCAAGGCCCATACTTGGAAGGAATTGGTCGAACAAGCTGAGATAGCCGAGAAATCGGCTAAGAAGTTCGAGCCATCCGCCCCTAGAAGCAAATGGGGCACGAACAACAAAGGGCGTAGCGATCTCCCGCAGTCTTCCCAAGCTAAGGGAAGGAATTATGTCCTCGAGACTGACCGGGGACATGCAGTCAAAGGCCAAGAAGAGCTCGGTCAACAGCCAAGAGCCCAAGTTTCCTCCGAAGCAGTACTCCTTCAGAGATGACCAGGTGGTCACGATATTCCATCTGCTCCTAAAGGGAATAAGATGAAGCTGCCAGATGCTCGGCGACCTAATGAGATAGGGCGCACAAATGACCCTAAATACTGCCTCTACCACAGGATGATCCACCATCCTACCGACAAGTGCTATGTTCTTAAGGATAGAATTCAAGCCTTGGTCGCCGAGTCCTCACACTGAAGATCTGAAGACGAACAGAAGAAAGTCACTGCCAATATGGTGACTCTTGAGTTCGGCACTACCCAGAGGTCATGGTTCCTGACGGGACCTATCCAGCCCCGATGCCACGGCTAGAAGTCAAGCATCCTCCAGCCATGACTCAATACAACAAGGGTCTCGTCCCTTTGACATTGGAGACAGGGGAAGTTATGTGGATACACCCTGACCTCGTCCAAGACGTACAGCAGACGTCGAACGACTCCAGCAGAAAGGGCAAGTCCTGCAATGTCATCTCTGTCCTGCCAGACGATGGTAATCTTACTTCGGCTTCCTCAGTGATTCTGAAGAAGAAAAGCATGCCTGTTACAGCGCGGCGATGCGCCTCAACAGACGGGCACCCGGTCTGGAAAGTCATATCAAGGCAATATGACAAATCTACTGACGAGATACAACGGCAAACGACGTCATACCAATGCCGCATCCACTCCAAGTCCTGACCAAAGGGAAGGAGAAGCCTAAGGAGGTGCGATTCGACCATGTGTTGAAGAAACCGCCAGGCCAAGGTTAGCCACGCCCTTTCGCTTTGATATATTGGCCCACTTGCCAATATCCCGGCTCGTATCACAATACACAGCTTCTTCGTCTCTCTAAAGAGACGAGAGAGGCACTCAGAGATGCGCTAGCCAACTCAGAGTCCTTTTCTGACATGCATGCCTGAGATCCCTGGTGATGAGATGCAGCCTCCCTGCTCAGAGTGCCATCACGCGCATTCAAGGTACCTGCCATTACCTTCACGGCGGAAGATATGCTTCTCAAAGACAACAAGCATGACGACCTCTGTACTATACCGGATATATCGGTTCAACCTGCATTGAAAGGTACAAGTCGATCCGGGGTCTGCTCTCAGCATCATCCCCAAAAGGCTCCTCTACTTCCTCGGCATACCACTGTACAGGTTGTCTGCAACCACCACTACAATATATGGTTTCAACGCCGGAGCAGCCATCCGCTTGGAAAGATTCGGCTCCGCTGCAGAATCGGAAGCCTGAAGTCAGAGGTGACGTGCTATGTCATTGATGCTGACACATCATACAACCTGCTACTAGAGACGCCTGGATCCATGCCAACTGGATCGTTCCGTCCACTCTCCACAGTGCTTCAAGTATGTTGAGGATGATGCGACAGTACGAACTGTCTTCGCTGAAAAGCAACCCTTTAAGGGGGTGAAAACTACTTCACTGATGCCCTCCTATATCAAGAGGCTAGTGGAACGCCGGAGAACCATTGCCAGACGATGATGAAAGTGGCAATGAGGCAGATTCGGAATCTGAAACGGGCATGCCGGCCATTCTGATTGGCGAGCCAATTGTAGCATGCTTTAATGATCCCCGATGTAAGATCCCTTCTGATGAGGAAGGCGAATGGATAATTAATGATGATATTTCTTTGGATTATCCTGCGAGCATCGAGTCGATTAAATCCATTATGGATGGCTCTCTTCGCATGCCCGTACATGACCAAGTTCGGCCATTACATCTGTGGAGGTTATAGAAGGGGCCACGCTGGTGATCCCTCCGTCCAGCAAGGACAGTCGCCGTACTCTTCGCAGAGCCCGGCCAGGGAGATTCTCAACTACAGACTCAAGCTCGGACTCAGAAGTTCCACAGTTCTTCCATTACGCGCCATCAGCGCGCCATATTATGAAAAGATGGGCTACAACCTGAAGCAGGAGCGGGCCTAACTTCGGAAAAGGAAGACGCGGCTTGATGCGTACTCCGTCCCAAGAGGAAAACCTGCAAATTACTTGATAGTACACGCAGGGGGTTAGGGTATGTTACACCCACGTCATCAACAACAGTTCAGGTCCAAAGGCGACGGATCGATCCCATCACAGTCGACCTCATCCTCCGAATGGACTCTGATGTCAGCATAGGAGGAATATTCGAAAGCCCTCATGACTTCAGCAGTCAATGGAACCCGCAGAGGTTGCCATGAGGAATCATGGGCCAGCAATTGAGCTTTCAATGGAAAAGCGGTTTGAGCTGCGCGAGCACCTACCGAAGACAAGGTGATCCAGTCAACCTGGCAGTCAAGATCACCCTAACCTATTTTATAAGTGAAAGCTTATCACTTATCGAAAAGGAAGAATTGATAATGCTCGTAAAAGAGTATATAGATGTCTTCGCCTGGAGCTATGAAGACATGCCTGGACTTGATCCACAGGTCGCTATGCACCGTCTAAACATCAAGCCCGACGTTAAGCCAGTCAAGCAGCAACAACGTCGGTTCCGCCCAAACATCATGGAGGCTATTGAAGCCGAAGTTTAAACTCATTGCATGTGGCTTCATCCGGGAGGAACAACATCCAGATTGGGTGCTAACATAGTCCCCGTCCTCAAGAAAACGGGAAATACGAATCTGCATCGACTACCGTGATCTCAATACGGCTGTCCCAAAGATGAATTCCCACTGCCCGATCACCGATGTCATGATCGACAACACATGCGGGTTTCGAGAGGATGTCTTTCATGGACGGCTTTCTCAGGGTACAACCAGATCAAGATGTATCCTGATGACAAGAAGCATACTTCTTTCCGAACGCCATTGGGGGTATACTGCTACACTGTAATGCCCTTCGACTGAAGACGCCGGAGCAACCTACCACGGCGATGAGCATGATCTTCGCGACCATCTCTGAGACGGTGGAGTGCTATGTTGACGACATTGCCGTCAAAAGCCGCAGCAAAAATGAACATCTTCGCGATCTTGAGAACGATGTTCGACATAATGCGGGCTCATCACTGAAAATGAACCCGACAAAAATCCTTCTTGGAGTGTCTAGTGGCAAATTTCTTGGGTTCATTGTCACATCAAAGGGATCCATTTGGACCCAGACAAAGTCAAAGCCATCCAGACATGCATCCACCAAGGAATCTCAAAGAGCTCAGAGGCTTGCAAGGCAGATTAGCCTACATCAGAAGATTCATAGCAAATCTATCGGCCGTTGCCAACCATTTACCCACTAATGAAGAAGGGTACTGCCTCATGTGGGATCGAGCTTGTCAGAAGCTTACGAAGACATTAAAGGTATCTCACAAAGCCTCCTGTCTTAGTGGCCCCTACATCAGGAAAACCATTCTGCTTTATGTAAAAAGCCCTGGATTATTCCCTCGGCGCCCTCCTCGCTCAGAAGGACGACAATGGCCATGAGCAAGCCATCTACTATCTGAGTAGAAATCTCATAGGAGCAGAATCTCGCTACAATCCTATTGAGAAAGAGTGTTTAGCTCTCGTCTTCGCTGTTCAGAAGACACACATTATTTGGTTGGCCAACCATACATGTCATCTCCAGGGTGAACCCTTTACTACTTCTCATGACGAAGCCAGGTCGCTGAATTCAAGGTTGGCTAAATGGGCACTTCTGTTGTCTCAATACGACATGACCTTTACTCCTCAGAAGGCAGTTAAGGCCAGGCCCTTGCAGAGTTCTTAGCTG